>WBND01000098.1:0-90595 GCA_013398595.1 Tychaedon coryphoeus | reverse complement strand
AAAAAAAAAAAAAAAAAAAAAAAAGCAGTTTGAGGAATTTAAAATGTTTTCCTTCAAGATACTTTTTTTTAAAAAATTTCCTTCAAAATACATAGCGTGCTAATTTCTTCACAAAATGTTTTCTTGCTCTGTAACCATTTATATAAATGTATAAAAACATACATCTACATGGAAACCCTACAACTTCTCTGTTTTTTAGGTTAACACGGTTCTCATGGTAATGAATATTTAGATATTGATTAAACACAATGTCTTCTACTAAAAATATATCATATATTAAAACAAAACATTTTTCTACTGTCAATTATGAAGACCTTGAGAAGCTCATACTTAAAGCCAGCCTGTGTATACCTTAAGGTGAAGTGCTTCCAAGTGTTGCCTTTGAACAACAGTCAGTTTTGCACTAAAATAAATTACACTGCCTCAGTTGGAGGAGGCAGAGGACAGGGAGAGAGAAAACCCTGTAGTTCTCTGCTCCAAGTAGGAGAAAAAAACCCAACATTTCTTATTATTTGCTGGACACATGCCTTGCAAATACTCTTTACTGAAATTTAATTTATGAAAAATGCATGTTAAAAGTAAGTAAGAATGCATTTACCTGCAAAATCTTCTAAGCATTAGGGTTGAATTTTCCCTCATTCATCTTAGTTAATCCACTGTTAGGCTATTTAGACAATGTTCTATTTTTAAATTTTCCATTATGATACACTTTTTCTTGAACTAGGACAGTATCTAATTTTTTTAAGTACGAATGTTTCTAGCAGGAAGTAGCACATCTGAAACTAATATAGAAGCCCCTGAAATACAGCATTAAATAAAAATTCATACTCAATGAATACAAGCAATTTGAATTTCCATTGTTTTCATTTTCCATGCTGCTTTTTTTTTCCCAACACTAACACTGTAGAAACGATGCGCATGTATTTTTCTTCACTTTTACACAGAACTGGCTAAAAAAATTATCCCCCATTTTTGGACAGAAGCTAGAAAATAAACCACACAGTCCTGTTTCATACATAAACAGATTTTTCAGAGAAAAATATCCCAGTCTCCCAAATGGGGAGATGTCCATCATCCTTGCAAGCTGGAAACAGCTTTAACAATTGCTATAAAAGGCGAATGGATAGCTACAGGACAGAGATCTCCGCCCTGATTTCCGTGTGTGTGTGTGTGCAGATGTGTGCAGGCACACTCACAGGACCCTGGCTGTTTGTGGCGATGATTTAATATAGCGACTGGATAATGAGCTGTGCTCCCTGCAGCAAGTGAATCACCATTTAATGCTATTATCAACAGTTCATGACCCACCGGCATGAAATGTCAACCTGATTAATCTGAACACTACTGACCTCAGAGAGGAAAAGCTACCTTATTGTCAGAATTTAATATATAATAAAACCATACACAGAATATAAATACCTTATCAAGCAAGGCCATTACCAGCAAACCTACTTTATTTTGCTCTACTGTTTCGTTTAAACTTTCTTGGGCACACAATTAAAAAAAAAAGGAAAGAAATACTTTTGCCTAGTCAAGCAGGAAGCAATCCATTAGGACTTATTATTTTGATATACAGTGGAACATTTCAAAATGGCTGTCCAAATTCAAACCCCATGTTGACACAAATAAGAAAAAAAATTAGCATATTCTATTGTAGGACTTGCTACTGTCAATTTGTTATCAGGAAATGATCAGAAATGGTTCTTGCTTTTCTAAGGTCACTGAGGCAATAAAAATACTGATTTGTAAATAGGAAACAGCTTGTATGAGTGATGCTGCATAGGTCACAGAAAAAAGCTACCTTAGCTTTGTAAAATGAATGCACTTCAAGAAGATTAGTAACTTGTGCCAGTTAAATCCATGAATGTAAGTGCAATCCACCCATTTTTTTACATTTATAGCAAAGATCTTTTCTTTTGTAATTCAGTTCCATGATAGAGCCCTACTCAACAAAATTTTTATAATTTTTTTTCTGTTCTCTTTGGCGAATAAACCAGGAAAACAAGAAAAAAAACCCATGTTTTACCAGTCACAATGAGGTTAGTACAACCTTGCCATATATTCTCCATATGTCTTTTAAATTTAACATGGCTAGAAGCCTTATTAAAAGATGCAAAACTTTTCAGACAGCTCTTCAGGATTCTCTACATAACAGTATATAAATAACTCAGACTGAAGCTGGGAGGACTACACGGCATTTATCTGTCAAGTGATATTAACTGACACACAAGCACAGTAACTACCATGATTTATTGTTAAAACATAATACAGTCACTTTTAAAATGAAACCCACAATGGTTTCACCTCTCATTTTTTATCATTGTCACCTGGTACAGAAGGGTCTAAGGGATTTTCAAGACATGGGACTGGAAGAAAACTGAGTGAAATCCCCAAAACTGCCCACATATGAATGGAATGACCGTGGGTGGGACAAGAATGAACACTCCAAGTATTGACTTATAACCACTAGAGGCCAAGGAAAAAAGAACATGTCAAACTGACTTGACTAAAACTTGGACAAAGCCCTGATGTCTGAATTCCCAGTTGAGAGCTCTGCTGGAAATGTAAAGAAGAAATAAAGGAATTCTGGACACTTAGGCAGGAAAGTAATTCATGCTGCCAGCACAGACACATGTTTAAGCTTTGCTTTTCCATTCAGAAACCAAACAGTTCTTGTGTGCCAGTTGACTAGTAAGTGCTGGCCTGTTTTGCAAAGGCTATTCTGTGTAGCTGCAAGTACTGTAGGCTGCAATGTGCCTGAAGGGCAACATCTGACAGCCATTAGAAGCTCCTCTGCTCCCTCCTCCAGACTTGGAGGCAAAGAGGGGTTTGCCATACAGTAGCACAGCCATAGTGCTCACTCCTAGGAACTCCAGACATAGTAATAAGAAGAGTTAACACAGAGGGGCTGTATTTAGATCTCCATCAAGCACAAGCTGCAAAGCATGTCTGCAAGGATGTAAAAAATATTTTCTGTTACCTGCAACTAATGGTCACCTTCACAATCATGGTGCTCACCTAGGAATCTTGCAGCTAGATTGCACCTTCTGCTCTCACAAAACCATGCAGCCCCCTCCTGCTACACAAAGCTGTTTTGCCCCTGTGATTCCTCACTGTACACTCATTCTATGAGCCCTTTTAGAGACTCTGTTTGCCATGCACATTTTTGTTCCGTTTGAACAAACCCCATTTCATCCCTTTTACCTTCTGCAGAAGAAGAGGAATAAGGGATTGGGAACTTGCTCTTCTCCTTTCTACACACCTCCTTGACACAACCAAAGCCCAGAAACTGAGCAGTCCTTTCAGACTAAGGCAACAAGCTCCACAGTCCTGACTGTGCTAAGTGGGTGCTACAAGTCACATCAAGTTACAGGTTCTGCACCAAACAGGGTATCAAATACACAACCCATATTAAATAACAGTTTACCCAGAATGCCCATGTTGGACAGACAGATTGCTAAGCCATCTCACAAATATTTTGAAGGTGGTGGTGGCTTCCCATAACAGTGGCAACACAGAGTTCACTGATGAACTTGGAGAAAAAAGGGACCTGCCACTCTTGTTTAAAGGCAACTAGATGACAAACAAATAAACACAACTTTCCAAACTGTGTAATTCAGTCCAGTCTATTTACCTGCTGTGTTAGTTTGGCTTCCACTCTTCCTCAACAGAAGGAGCTTATAAGAGAACAAAACAACCAAAATAGGGTAGAAAGCTTTTACTTGCAACGCAGCCATTGTAAATAAACTCAGTAAAATTGCAGATATAAACTCTAGAGTGGATGTGCATGTAATAATCAAGGAAAGATATAACTAGGGTTTACAGGGTGGAGAGACAAGGGTGAAGGACAGAAACTGCATCCTGTCTGGGAATACTTTTGAAAGGAAAAACTAAAAATGAAATAAAGAAGCTACATCATTCATACAATGGAAGGACAGAAGCAGCCATCCTTAAGGGCTAACAATTTTCTTGTCTTAAATCACATCGATTTCATATTTTCAAAATTTTTGACTTAGAAAAACCAGATTGCATTAGAAATGCACTGAGTCATATGCACTGAAGAGATGCAATTATGGTTAATATTGAAGAAAGAAGACAAAGAATAGTCCAAACCCTCCCATTTTCAAGTATTCTCTAGAATATTTTGGCATGCATATAATTGGTTCAATAGATTCAGACTGGTTTTTCCTCCTCACTCACAAAAAATAATGAGGAAGCAAGGACATGGAATAAAAAAAGTAATTTGGCTTGCCTTCTACTGGGTTTATAGCTATCTATAAAATACCCAAGATCATTCTGAAATGTTAGCAAAAGATAAAACAGTGGCTAGAATAATTTTTAAAGTATGCTTTTAAAAGCTCTTAAATTAAAAGAAAAAAATAAATGTACCTTCACAGGGAGATAACATTACAGTTTCAAATTAACTTTTTAAGTACACAGAAATGTAGATGAAGAAAGAAGAGCACTTCCTTGACATAAACATAGAAAATAAGGTTTTTAAGAGGTTATTCTGCAATCTTTCTGTGCTCTGGTCTTAAAATAGGTAATTAGGAAGCATTCTTTTTCTTGTTCCCAAATGTAACTCAGGCAGCAATCTGGGCTTTTATTCCTAAAGAATGATAGGAGAACTGGGAAGGATAAATGAACTACAGCAATTTATTTCAGAATACAGACTTAATTCAAATGAACATTCTCCCACACCAAAGTTCTCCTAACTTTTGTATTTTGCCTCTTCTCTTAGATTAATGGGGGGGAATCATGTACCCAAAGTATGTCTCTGGCTCCTTCTGTGTCCATTATTCATCAACATACTACAGCTCCAGGGGGACTTTGTAGGGAAAATAGAGAAAAACGACCAGGTCAGTACTTGGTATAAACTTCTTTGGCTACATGTTCAGACTACCAGCAGGAAGTCAATCTGTGCTTTCTGTACTGAGAAACCTCAAAAAATCAGCTTTGATGGCACCTGCATCTCCCTTTTCCTGGAGAGCAGAGGAAAGACAGAAGAGAGAAGATAGTTGTTTATTTAACTCTATGTAACTTCAGATAAATAACCGCTCCAAATTAGAATTTAATATACAGAATTACATAAGAAATTAAACTCCTGAACCAACTACTGAGCAACTGGCATAAAAACAAAGCTTCCACACCAGAAATTACTAAAATTGGCACAGACTACACACCAACAGTAATCAGATCTGCTAAACACAGCCTAACATTACGTTCTTATCAGGGAAGGTAATCATACCTGCTACAACATCTGAAATACCAGCTCCTTAATCACTTTTGGCTAAACATATAAGGTGCACTTTGGCATTGCAACAATTCATTTTGCTCTGTGTAAAGTTTTTCAGACTAAATTCCTTGTCTCTGTGTAGTCCCTACATACATATATCTGCTACAACTGCTTGCTTTGTGTAAAATACACATACACACACAAAAAAAAAAAAAAAGAAAGGAAAGGAAGGGGATCAGAATAATCTACAGAAAATAAAGATACATCATTTACTCTTAAAAAGGCTATTTTCCATCTTGTGTCAAGGGTTAGCTAGTAAAATGATCATGTAAGCATCTCCAAAGGTTGCCAAATCTCTTTTCTTGAGGTAGCTGTTCAGAGTTTTGATAAGAGATTTGCATTATTGTGTCAGGAGAGAATGGTCTATTAATGGTATTTCTCAGTAATATTACCTTAAAATTCATGAAAAAAACCCCCATTAAATCACAAGGACATTTCTGGCATCAGATAAAAATGCATTCAAAAGGTTTCTGCCTATTTATATTATGAACTTACAGGGATTATAAACACATCAGACTTCAAGTACAATACCCAAAAGTGATACATGTAACAAAAACTCAGGGCGGCAAGGAAAGACAATTTTGTTTTTTCTTTACATGCCGTTTTTTTTTTTTTTATCTGATGGATACAAAACAATGATTTTCTCATTCATCACTGCTGTTTGAACATAGATACTTTGAGGTTCCAATTCTACAAGCCAAATCTTGTGAGTTTTATGTTGCAGCAACACAGGACTCAACAAAATTTATAACCTGTTATTTCAGCCTTCTTTGATGAACAGATATAAAAATTAATTAAAAGGTTTAATGGCATTATTCCACTTCTTTAAAAGCAGAACTTTGTAAAATACTTACTGCATGCTAAGCATTTTTTGCAGTCAACAAGTAAAAATGTCTAAAGCCTATAAAACAACCAAAGTGGTCTTTATTTTGACAATTTCTCCTATTAATTTTCCATTCATACAGAACTCTTTTCAAAAAACCCTTTCTGGACAGTGTCTGAGGTGGTATCAAAATGCTCTTCATTTAAAAAACCTAAATGCACCTTTCCCTTCAAGCTTTTGCTCTTATTTTAACAGTCTCATCTACCTCTCCTTGAGACAAAAGGGAATTTATGCATCCTATTCCAGAACAAGACGGATGAAATAGATATATTACAAAAGGACATTATACAGTTGATTCCAGACAATGCAATAGGGGCACCAGCCTGTTAAAACCAGGCTGCAGTAGTTCAGGTGGGAATATGTTTACAGAGAAATGCATGCAGTGTGCTAGAGAAGGCTCACAGAATGGATGATGGGATGCCTCATGAGTCTATTTCACACTGCACTCACCAACAGAGTCCTCTGTGAACAAGGAAGTCCCTTCTGCTACCAAGTAATCTGAAGTGAGTTGGGTACTACATCCCCCTTCATCAAAAGAAGACTTCAGCATGACTAAAGCCAAGGTGCAGAAATCAAGGCAGAAAATCCCAGCCCCCCTGCAGAGACATGAACCATTAAATTAGATGAGTCTTCCAGGGCTAGGAGAACCTTCAAATTATGAAGTGTGTAGGTAAGAGACCACAGCCAGGTTGCCACGACTTCAGAGTGGTAGAGGCACCCAAGCTTTCAGAAGTCAAAAATAAGAACCAGGTAAAGTTTGTGACAAGGGTGATAAGTAACAGGACTAATAGAACGAGGAAGACAGAAACCTGGCAGCAGAATTTAAACGGAAAGAGAACAGGTGTAGATTGGATATCAGGAATATATTCTTTATTGTGAGGGTGGTGAAGCACTGGCACAGCTTACCCCAGAAAGGTACTCCCTTTTCAGGGTAAAGAGTGGACTCCCCATGCCTGGAAATGTTTAAGGCCAGGCTGGATGGGGCTTTGAGCAACTTGGTCTAGTGAAAGGTGTCCCTGCCCATACCAGGCAGCTGGAAACAGGTGATCTTGAAGGTCCCTTCCAGCCCTAACTATTCTGTAATTCTGTAATTATTCTGTAATTGACTGGTTGGGTTTACAAATGCTGAATGCTACTTGCCAGGAAGAAGGACGAGTCTAATGCTCAGCTTTGACATTGAATTTTTCAGAAAAAAGTTAGGTCTCCTGACTTGCAAGTGGACTAGGTGGAACTAGATGATCTTTAAGGTCCTTCCAGCCTAAACCATTTCATGATTCTATGACTCTTTGACTGGACAGAAGTCCATGGATGACTAACTATATGAACAACCCAGAAACTGACACTTGAAGAACAGTACTAAACATGTTTCTCCTCCAGCCTTCCCAAAATTAATAGACTTGGTGAAACAGTAACATTCTTTTGAAATTAGGATGCCTAGGGGTACCATATCCAATTCAAAAACCCTACTTTTAGTTCCTTCAGTTTGGTGGGGTTCTGCATACATACATAAAAAAAAAGGAAAGTTCAAATCAGTCGTCTGTATGTTAGACAGCAGGCACCTACTTGTTTAGTCACTTTGTAAACAGGGCAAAGTAACATGACAGAGGACAGAAACAATAAGTGGATAAGAATATGCAACTCCCATTAGTGTTTTTTTACTGTCTTGGGATTGGAACAACCTGAATTCTAAACCCCTAGTGAACAGAAACTTTCCCAAGTTTGCAAGGGCATACAGAGTTTAAATCCAACAGCTTAATGCTTAATGACTGGGGCTCAGGGATGTTGGGACCAAGCAACTTGGACTAAGGCAGCAATAGATCTAATTTTTTGCATCACTTCTTGCAGGTTGACAAAGGACAAGATTTCTAGTATTATGGATATTCTTTTCCTACCCACACAAAATACGTATGCACACTAACCAATTAAAACAGTTGTTGCCTCCATTGTTTCTAATGCCTTCCTTTACAGTGTATTTCCATGAACAGCTCTGTTTATCTGAAGTGCTAAATCTAGAATACAGCAGTATCAGTATCCTTGGAAGGGACATAGGAACAAAAGCTTTAGTATTTTTACTTGTGAAAATAATAAGCACATAAACTGTATTTCTGTTACTGACTGGGCATGCTTGGTTAGATGCAGAAATATTGGTATTGAAACTAAACATGCAGAAACTAACACCAAGTAACAGATTTCCAAACAAAATGCTGGAGAACAGGTTAGTCCTGTCCTTGTTAAAGGATGGAAAAGGCTTTCAGAAGGTTCACTCTCAGCGGCAAAGCAGCAGCTATTTAACAGAAGCAGGTTTCTGAAGCATCTTAACAACTCTCACTGGTGACTTGTTACATCTTACCACTGGTCCCTGCAGGTCCTGTACCCTGACAGGCAGAATGAAAAGATTCTCTAACGGGGCCACTGGCTGTCAGAAGCCACCAGCTGGCCTGCCAGGGCTTTGCAATTGCAGAGGCCAGCTGACAGTCTGGGTGTTGCTGACCATGCTGCGAAACGTGCCACCCAGCTGCTGTGTGGTCACGTCCATCTGGAGATCTCCAGCCAGACAAATCTCTGGGCCTGTCAGATCTCTTCAGCAAGCCTTGTTATGCAAATTCAATTACTCAAGTGTGCCCTATTACTGCTGGCTAACTGCTCCTAGAACCAATCTCACACTGACAGTCAGCTCACATTTCTACCCACCAAAAGTACCTCATTTATTCTTGCTCAACTATTCCCTTGTATCATTAAGGCAGAACAGACAGAGTCCATAGTACTGTAACCTCTCTGCAGTGGGTTACTATTCCTCGCAAAGAGCTTAGAGAGAAATTAATTTAAAAACATACAGCATCTAATCAAACATGAGTTAAAGCCACACTACCTACATAATTTACCACTAGAAATGGGAATTATAAAACTTTGATAGAATGCTAGATCATCTAACTAGTACTTTAAAATGAGACAAACATGACACAATGTTCAAGAAAGCAGTGAATTGCATTTGATGCATTTGCTTTAACACAGGAGTACAGGTAACGAAAAGCAAGATTTCTCATTTTAACTAGCATACTGGTGTTTTGATTTGTTCAACTAGCAGGCCTGCTGTAGCAATAACTACCTGCTTCTCTCACATATTTATTCACTGAAATTAATTTAGATGTAATTCTGAGCTATTGCTAGTTTCTCCTGATGCAGAAACAGGTAAGATTTTATTTAGAGAAGTCATCATGTAAGCACAAAAATATAAACTAGGAAAGTCTGGTGAAGATTTAGAAACTAAGAGTTCAGTATCATACTGTTGATTGTTCAGCATATAAATTGAACTTTCTGCTCAAAGTATCATTGTGAAATTGCATGCCTTCATTCTGAAAAGTTATTCAAAAGCTGACAAAAGAAACATTATCAGATAAAACACTGTTAACTACAACAAACTGGTGTAGGTCTCTATATGTAGCATTTAAGAGAATATATTTTTATTTCTCAAATTGAAATACTTTTAGTGAAGAAGAATACTGGAGAGGTTTTCTAAACCAAAGAATGCAACTATACTGAGCACAAAGCTACAGCACGGTCCCCCAGCTAGATCAATACTCAGTGTGTTTTATAACCAATTCAGGTCTTAGGCCAGATGAAAACAAACCAAGCCACATTTTACTAACCTATTTCTCTTTCCCCTCATAGGAATGAAGTTGCCTTTCTAAGTGTTGATTAATCTTTTCAACCTCTTTCAACAGTGAGTTTTGGTAAAGAGAGAAGGAGTCGGGGGAGATTTGCTTCAAAAACTAACCATTTACCCTAAAAGGTTTTCTCTTCCAAAACGACTGCTAAACAAATTCATAAAATATCAGTGTTGGAAGGTTGAAGGGAAAAATACTAAGATGCAGTCATAAGACAATGACTTGATTAATGCCCAGGAATCTAAGCTTTCATGAAGGAAGGTGTGAGTCAAAGTTTGGGACAAAGTGGAAAAATGGCAGCACACTGTGCTGGCAGAACACTTGGCATGAGTGAGAGAGATGGGAAGAGATATATTCGAGAGAGAGGCATTGTTGTGTTACATTCTGGAAGAGGAGGAAGGGCAATGCAGTCTGAGATTGGAAACCAGGAAGAAGATTCCAGGAACACATTTACAGCAGACTGCAAGAAATGAAGACTTAAGTGAAAGAAAATAGCAGAGAGATAAAGATCATGAGATGCCAAGGAGAAATTAAAAGAAGCAATTTGCCAAAGCCTGAGATAACTGGGTCATGGACCACGATCATGCCAATACTGTGGGAAGATTCTCAAACAAATCTAAGTGAAACATCTGTAGTATTTAGAACAGACCTAATTTCTTGGAAAAGAGGAACAAAAGTCAAATAGGATAGTAGGACTGGAGTGTGAAAGGGAAAATTACTAGCAACGGGAAAGGACATGGTTGACTAAACTGTACAACAGCAAAACTGTTTTAAGTTGCAAATTGGTGGGAGAGAGATGGAAAGATGTTTATGTAAAACAGAGCATGTGATAAAGAAAATAAAATACATTCAAGTACATCAGAAAATGGACATTGAAATTCATAACAAAAATGTTACAAACAGAAAAAGTAATTTTGAAACAGCTTCATGTTTATTTTTCAGTTTTTATAAAGGTACACAAATCCAATTAAGTAAGGTAATTTAAGCAAAAACTCAACAGTCTTACTGAAGGATCCTAACAAATAGTGTGAAAAACCTCAAAGAAGTCAGAAAAAAAATCATTCCTAAAGAATTTTTTTTTGTCGAGTTGGGCAGGGGTAGATAGGAAAAAGAGCACTACACTGAAAATGCACACTATTGGCACATCTGGTTTTGATTTAGAAGCATGGCTTTTGAAGGAGCTTTAAGAATCTCACTCCTAATGAAGCCAGAGATATTCTTGCGAAAATCAACTGAGGATGTGCATGGAACTCACATTTCTCTCCCCAACCTCTCCTTCTTAAGAAGATGGCCTAAAAAACTATTTTCTAAAAAATGGAAAGCTTAGGGAAGTCTTGAGAGAATACCAAACCTCACATGAGTTTCATTCTACTTTCTATCTACAAAAAACACATTATCCCCTTCAAGGCTTAATTAGCACTCTTGGAAAGTTCTGTTTCCTTGAAGCAATCCTGAGCTACACATTCCAAACAAAGTAATGTCGACAGTTCTGATGACACCACCCTCAAACTATTGGTATCTGACAAAAAACATCAAGTTTGCTACAAGCTGTCTCAAAAAATAATGCAATTCTTGTTGTCAGACTCAGGCTACTCTTCTCTATTAATGTGATATTAATTTATCTAATAAATAAATTAACATTTATTTATTACAAACCAAGATATAACTATGTAAGTGGAAGTTAAAGAAGCAATACTGTCCCATGTCCATCAGCAAAAAGGACATTAACAGATAATCCAGAGGCAGCTATTTCAATAAGATGGAGACAATCTGATGTCAGCTGAGTAACTTGATATATACTTTCAAGTTGATAGGATTTCACCAATTGGTATTATCCAGTACTGATCCACCCTAACCACATCAACCAATAATTTCACTTTCTGTATTGCTTAGCTGCAGAATTGCCAGCCAAGCTCCTAATAGCTGTCTTTCTTGCTAAGAAAAAGAATATAGTTACTTCCCACCAAGAAAATTAATACAAGTAGACATTGAGAAACAGTTCCTTTTGTTGATTCTTTTATCCAATTATCATGATCCCTTCCAGAAGTAAGAAGTGCACTGCACACGCATATACACCAAGCTATAAAAGCACGGTGGTTTCCTTTCAAAAACACCAAAGAAATTGGAAAGTCTGTTCATGCAATTCTCACAGAAAGTTTTATTCCTGTTATTCAGGATTCTGCACTGATGTTTTGTATCACCTTTAAAGCTGACATGGTGCTCATGAAAACTGATTGACCAACTTAGTCTCACCTACACGTATGCTCAAAAGTTCCAGTTAAGAAGAGTCAAGCAGTTCTCTTTTTCAACCCGAAATGTTGAAATACTACACAAGAATAACATGAAAATTATTTATTCTTAACCTCTGTCATTTCCTAGGTGCCTGATGCAGTGATGTATGAAAATGCACATGCCTCCTAAATTTTTATTTAATTGTGCCTAATGAAGCTGTGGGTGTTCTTGGTACATGTATATACTGATTTAATTCTTTACTTTAATCCTAAAAAGCTACTGAGTTAAATGATAAATCAGTGTATTTATTTAACAGATCAATACTCCACTACATTAGAAAAAACCTGGGTGTTAGTTTTTAGCTTGTAGCCTTAGAATTTGGTTCAATGTCCCTTTACCATCATACCTTGAAAAAAGCCAAACATTATGCCAGTGTATTTTCCATTACTGCCTACTTTCAGAGATTAATTTTTAAAAAGGAAACTCGTATTATCTTCATCCTTTTACTATTTTAAAATTCAGTTTCAACAGTCTGAAAGTCTCCCCATTTTAGCTGCATCCTTGTGAAAGCAGTAAAACCAGAATATGTTAACCATAAAGCTGTGTGCCAAATCACTTATTTCTATATTGGATTTACAATTTAGTACTATTTTTTCAGACCCGCTTCTCATAAACTTTAACATTTATTTATTTTGTAAGCTGATCCATATTAAATAGAAGTTCTCACTAATTAGCATACAAGGATATACAGAGAGTGGGTGGAAAAAGGAAATGTCTGAAATGCATTCAGCTAATTCAAAATCAGGTAGCAATGAAGAATTAATCAAGTTTTTTTTTCCTTAATGAGTATCGCTTTATATTTATCAACACTGAACTGTATTTGATTCCATGTTGCTTAATCACGCATCTTGATTTGTTGCCTTACAATTAAATTGAACGTACTTTTGCCATTATATCCCCCCAAAAAGCCAATGTATTATGGTATTTTCTACTCTCAGGTGACCAAAATAATTAATAAGGACCAGTAAAAGACATAACCTTTTAGTTTCTTTTTGGTCCCAGACAATGAGCTCCCAATGTGGAGATGAAATTGTCGGGGTGGGAAAGAGCTCTTCCCACCCATTATATTTCTAGATTCATATAGGAGGTAGTGAAAGGTGCAGAATAGAAAGGAAGAATAAGATAGCTGAGTTTTCCTGTTCTGAAAGCAGAAGCAGATCTCAGAGAGATTAAGAGAAGTAAATCACTCATTAGATCAGAAATGGTTCACTTAGGGCCATTGCCACAGATTAAAGGGCATTTTAAAGGGTTAAAAAGAGCAACCTTTATGTCTAGCAAAGTTGCCAGAAAACATTTGGTCCTCTCCTTTTTGTAATAATTCATTCATCAGGTCACTTACTGATGCAAGCCAGGGTTTTTCTGGCCTCACTGGAATATTGTTGAGAGAGAAGAGATCCTTTGCACTGAAGTTGGCTTCTGCATGGTGCTGAGATGCTATTAAACATCAGCAGTTTGGTATCTGCTAGGTACCCCTCCCACATTCCCAGGAACCACCATAACTCTTCTCAGAGACCATTCTTACATAGGAATTAAGAGCAGACCAAATGTACACATAAATAAAAGGAGCAGAGAACAAATGGGCCCAGAAGAAGAGCACATATATGTAGACCTGAAAGCAATTCCTTCAGCATTTAATTTGGTGCAAAAATGTAGCTTATCTGCTTTTATAAAATTGTATCCATTTCTATCAAAACACAGCCAAAGGAAGAAAATAAGAAAGAAGGAACCTGCACTTTCCTTGCCTCAGCTCATTATGAGCAGAGGGTTGAATGTTTTCTGTGAAAAACATTTATTTATGTACTTGAGATTAATAATGGAGACTGTAAGGTCATCCTCCAGCAACTTTCAAGTTCTCTGAAAACTGAAGTGGTCAAGTCAGAAATATAATCAAGGCAGAAACAGAAGGATGTCTGTGACAAGTGTTCACCTTGTAAAGACACTATGACAAGCAATTTATTCCAAAACAGATGGGAGCCGTTATTTCCATATAGCGAGCTTCCATCCAAGTCACACTAAAACCCACAAATATAGTTAATCTATAAGACTTTATCACATGTGATCCAAGCAAAAGAATAAATAATAAACACTTCCCAACATTTCACAGAATTTGCCAAAAGATGAACTGTAGACTTGAGATCTTGGAGAGCAAAAAAAAAATAATTGCAGACATAGGCAAGGATATGGCCTAATAGAGGTACCAGTAAAATGGTGGCAATGGACAAAAATTATTTGGACAGTGCAATTAAGAAAATAAAAGCAAATTTTACAATGGCACCCTCCAAAAGACAGACAGTCTCTAATATCTAAAAGAATCAAAAGTTGTTCCATCCTCTATCATTAGGTGATAAGATTTTTTCCCCATATTTTTCTCCACAGAATTTGATATTCACATTTATCTTCCTATTCACCAACTTTAAAAGAACACTTAAAAAGACTAAAATGTACAAGAATATTCACCACAGGTGTACTTCTGCAAATTTTCTGAGGATACAGACTTTACTACAATGAAAAATATATAATAAAAATGCACTCCCTACTGATGCAGATCTGCCTGGCAAAATTCTGAACTTGACATATTTTTTGTGCCAAACTTGATTTGTATCAATTTGACACAGCAATAGTGCCCCATTACCTCCGCTTTATTACTTTGTAAAAGGATGTCTAGGCAAGAAACATAAAAGTACACGTATTTTTCACTGCTTTTGGCTCTGCCCTTTAATTTTACACTTATCTATTATCAAGACTGGGTAATAAAAACTTCATAATCACACTGAATTATTTTTCAGTTTTTAACCTCATGCCAGTGTAGATTAGACTGGATTTCTGCTGTGAGCATGTCTACAACACAATCCGCATTTTGTGTCAGACAAACAAGCCAACTACAAGAGAAATTAACTCACAAACTCTAATTGTACAACCAGAGTAACATAAAGTTCCTGCTCCTTTTTACAGCCAGCTCATTTGTTTTTGCAGTACAACATACGCTGACGTGCAAGTGCAACTACAGACACAACTGAAAATACAATTAACCAAAAATGCATTTAGTTTTCTTACGATAATTATCTTGAGAAAATTGTTATTCTGATCAAGACAGAAGCATAGACATACATGCACATGGAAGCATTACTGGGAGCCACAAGTATGATTATTCCATTCATGAAATATTACAAATCGTAAGTCACTCAGTTGTGAGGCTGATGACAATTATAAACACACCTTTTCAATTTCCATCATATTCTCTGGAACAAAAATTCCTGCAAACATAGTCCCTGAGGTTTCACATTAAAAAATGTTTATGCTAACTAAACCTAAGAAATTTGGATAAGCATTTATTTTTGTTTGAGCAAAAACTACAAGTCACACTTTCCTCTACAAGATTGCTTTGGTCAAGCAAGCTGTTATCTGAGATTTGTTTTTCAACCATTTAAATAGGAAGATATAGGTGAAGTCACTATCAGTACATTTATCTTCTCAGTCCTGACAAGGCCTATCTTCTTTATGGCAAAGGAAACTTAGTTTCTTCATTGAACCCAGCATCTGCTAATGATTTTTGATGAACTGTAGAAAAGGGGTTATGAGTCACAAAGCTGAGGAGGTGGGAGACAAATATGGGGGAAAAAATCTGCAATCTGAGGAATAAAAGATGATGGTAAACTAGAGAGATGGCTGCAAGCAAACTTGCAAATAGGAGACGGAGAGGAGGAAAACGCAGTCGCATGAGACCCAGGAGACCCAAGTCACAAACAGGAGATCCAGGGAGACCAAGGAGAGAGATTTACACAATAGGAAGTGTTTCTTGGATGAGAAAACCATTTCCCTTGAAACACGTCACTTAAGAAGGTAAGATGATGCCATTTGGCCACCTGGTCAAGGCAAGGAAGAGTGGCCCAACAGAAGGCTATCATTAAAGAGGTCAAGAGACATGTACAATTAAACCATCAAAGTGACAGCAATACCACAGATAAGATAACACAGAAGGGGAAAAAATAGAAAGTAATGGTGGATCAGAGAATTTAGTCTTACAGAATGAGAGACAGGAACATTTCAATCATAATTTTCAGCCATTCTAGATAAAGAATGTTACATTTCTGCTTCCACTCTGCTAGTGTGTACAGCCTGCTGCAGCAGCTTCCAGGCAAAAGCAAATCCCATAGCAGGCAGGAAGCACTGTATTGAATTTCTTGCTGCCTAATGCACTCCCTTAAAACATTCTGCTGAACACACAGTGGGTCATAGATTCAGGACAGTACCACACAATGAACCATGTGCCACGCTCCTGCAACTCTCCCCAAGCCCCTACTGCCCATCATAATGCTGGTCTGATACGGCCCCTTTCACTTGAGCAGCCCTTTTGTCCTATCACTCTGTCATCTTGCTTATCTTGATCAAACCTCTGCTCTAGCTGTATTAGCTGAGGGATCTACTCAGGGTAACAGCTGCTCTGGCCAGGCCCCCAAAGCTGCACTGAATACCTAGCAACTGCAGCAAGCACAAGAGGGCAATAATCATTAGAATAAACACTCTCCAGCACTCCTAGCAAGGACAGAGCTGGAATTGGAAATGAACGTTTTATTAATTACGTATTTCCTTTTATTCTTGAGTGCAACATTCTAAATCTGCTTCATATGGAATCCATGACTCTCATCTTTAAAGACTGAAAGTTGATAGTGCTGCTCTTGGTGGTAAGGTGGAGACACCGCCAAAAATATGGAACCCTGAGGAATGCTTCCTTAAACATGTCCCCAGCCACTATAGTAGGGAAGAGATGAACTTGGGTGAAGTCACCTTAGCTCTTACTATTATAGTGTAGGAGTTACATAAAAAAGGGTGCTTGAGCTCTAGGTGTTCTGGAAATACCGGTAAACCTCAGGCATTGGGGGCTACGTCAGACTCATCACCCTGGGGAGTAACAACATTTACCCAAGCAGTACTTCTCCAGCAACATTTTCAAACCCTTTAAGCAAAGTTTTCTTTACTGTTAACTCCAATAGCAATCTCCATATCTATGCACAGCACTTTTACTAAGCTGAAGAGGCACAGATCCCCTGCAGATCTGCTCGGGAGATTATTTCCCATGAGAACAAACTATTGATGTCATCAAACCAGATGGACATCAATTGTTTTCATCATAATGTATCAAAAACTGTATCTATTACCTGCACTTTAGCTCTGGAGTTGGAGAAGACCCATGAGTTTAATCCTTACTTCCTGAATTAACTTAAAACTCTTAAGCATTTTTAGTGAAGAACGTAGCACTAATGATTTAAATAAGATGTTAAATATCATTCTTTAAAACTCTCACTTGAACAGGATTTATGGTCTGTAGGAAAGCCAATGAAACAGCACACGTTGAAGCATCAGAAATATGCAAAGGAAAGCTCAGAACCACATTTTCCTTATATTCATCCTTGAAAATCTCTCATCTTTCTCAAAGTCAAAGGGAGGTAAACCACAACTAGTGCTCAAATCAAATACAGCTGACTGAAAATAAATGACACTAGCCACAAGTATTTATCTGGAGAACTTGCACTCCATGGCATGAGTGACGAGGAGGAGACAAGTAAAGGACACTGTCAGAGCTACCATATCCTCCCAAATCTCTGGAAATAGAATATACATCCTATGTGGGAGAAGTGTGCCAGCTTGCTGGCTTTTGAACACACTGCAGACACAAATCAGGGCAGAATTCCGATGTCACAGAGCACAGGTGGTGGCAAAGGAGGTCCATTGGAGCCACAGAAAAAAAATCCCCACCACACAGCACCATGCAGGAACTCAAATCAACACCCAAATGCACTTCAAAATTACATAGTAGTGTAAGACACTGTGAGCAAACATGCCCATTCTTCTCCCAGTAGTATCCCACCACATTAATCCCTCTTGACCTAAGGTGATTTCACTGTCTTTACAATTTTTTTCTGGAGATATTCCTAGTTGAGGATTTAGCTATCCAAGAGACATTCTCTTGCATTGATAAATACAGCCTCTAACAAATATCATCTACCATTGAACAAAAGTAGATAAATGCATGCAAATTATTGAAACTGTATGGCAGTTACTGGATTTCAATCTGGTGAAAACAAAATTAAAGAAAATAATACAAAGTCATTCAACTACAATGCATTCCCAGCTACAATCAATTGTGTGTTTTCCTCACATACAAATAAAAATAATCTCTTATAAACTAAGTAAGGTTCAAATAAAGATATTTATTGTACTTGTTGCTTGCTTTAAAGCAAAGCAGAAACAGCTCAGTTACATATAGAGGATTTTTATAAATGAAATTTATAATTTAGGCCTAAGGATTTATAGCTCTTGTGCCTCATGTGTTGCTCATAGTCAGAAAAGGACTTGATTATCTGACCTGTAGCAAAATACATTGGTACTGACTGGGTGTGCTGCAGACAGTGTTCCTGCTATGTGCTTTCCAAAACAGGTTCTTAAAATCATCTTGCTCTAGTTCAGTCAGAAATTACCAGAAACTAATTTCTGATACCCTACCAGAAGTGCTCATACATAGCATTTTTCTAAAATAGTATTTTTATCCAACTTTCATTGATTAATCATGTGCCAGTTCATGAAAAATTATTTCTTTGTTCACCCATTCCTAGAATACCTTAAGGTCACATGCTATATATCAATAACTTACTTGCATTTGAGCAGACCCCCAGGCCAATGATTACATTTTATCTGCCCACTTAGTATCTTCTAACACTGAAAAGTATCTTCAACAGAAGTTATTTTGCACTTCTACATGATATTGGCAGGACGTCAAGAATACTTCTAAAAATCATTTACAGTGAAAAGCACTGCAGAATAACACAATTATATGTAACTACACTTGCTGCCAGAGAGCAAAAAACAAAAATGCAGCAAACTAAATTTCCAGGGAGAGATAACAGAGCGTATTTCTTAATATCTTCATGTTAAGAGGGTTACTGAAGTATCCCTCAACATATGTAAAAATGTGGTCACAGTGCCATAAATTCAGAATGTGGGAAGTGTTGGTACTAATTACTGGTATGGAACCTTGACATTAGACATTGCAAAAACTGAACATCAACTAGAGTATCTCTTTGACAGCAAAGAGATAATTACTAGGCTTCCACTACTAAGGAATTCCCAGGACTTATGAATGCTAGCACACAAAAAAACCTGATCGAAACAGAATAGAAGCTTTTTTCTTTGTGATATAATGACCCATCTCTAAGAAAAAGATTACAGGCCATGAAATATCCATGTAACAAAAGCTTTGTCATGGGTTTGCTACAGATGTTCTGATCGTATCATTGTTTTCAACTTCCAGAGAAAGGCGAGGAGGTGATTGACTAAATATGTCAACAGTTCACTGTAGGCTGCCAAAGTTAGAAAATTCATTATATTGCCTATTTACTATTCTCTGACTTTGGCACGATCTAGCCAAATAGACAAGCCACCACATTTGAGACTGAATCCATGCAGTGAGAAGCAGATGATCAAAGAAATTACAGGATCAGGTATCAATTTGTCCAAATTCTGGATCCCAAACACAACTTGACATAGAAAGCCTATTTTCAAAACTACTTAGAAAATGAGAATCTTAGGTCTAGCCACATATATCTTTGGATCACTGGCAATGTTTCATATTTCAAGACTACTTCTGAGACTCTCAGAACTGTTATATTTAAAATTCCAACAATACGTCTAGAGTATAGTGTTCATGAAACAAGACTGAAAATTTTCACATCTGTCACACCTCAAAAGTATCAGGACTGACTAAAAAAGTATATCTACAGAGTTTTCATCCTTCTTTTCCTTAGAATTCTGAGATGCAACTCTGGCATCTGTATCTGACCTCTCTGCATGCTGGCTACAAAACCTCTTTGCTGGGAACAGTTAGTCACTGAAGCTGGTTACCCAGACAAGGGTGGGGGAATCTCCATCCTCAAAGATTTTCAAGACTTGCCATAAGACAATCACAGCCTACATCATCCAGTCTTGGCAACAGTCTTACTTCAAGGGAGAGGCTGGACTAGAGGACCTCCAGACATCCCTATAAACTGGGGATTCTCAGAAAACGAGACACCAGGACAGTATACTGGTATTTCCTTCCCAATGAGTGACAGAAACATCCCCCTCAAACAGACTGGACTTCAGAACAGCCTTGGCACACAAGAAGTAGTCTGGGATGTGCTAATGTAGTGCTTCCTAGATATGCTAGTTTTGTGCAATGTTTTCTCAGTTGTTTGTGCCCATGGCTAATCCCTGAGCCGATCACGTTATCCAACAGGCCTGTAGTTTTTTTATTAGCCAAAGCAAATTAAACAAACCTATTCCTTTATGGCATAATATAGTCAATCAGACAAACTCCTCCCAGAAAAACAAGATGCAAAAACTTCCATTCTTCATTTGGTGAGAGATGTGAATCCTTGGCACGTGGGAGTTCATTTGCAGAGAGCTCTCCAGGCCAGTACTCATATGCATAGAGTCCCCTCTCCCCACTGTGACTGCCTTCCTGGTTCCAGTCAGTAATCCTGGATCATCTTACCTACGTGGAAGACACTTCAGGATTTGGGGTTTTTTTGGCAGTGTCACACTCTTCCCCCAAAACTCATTACAGTATTTTCTACTTAGATATTCTTCGAAGCAGACCTCTCTAGAAGAGCTGCATGCTTCAGAGATGCATGAAGAAAACCATGCAATGCAAAGCGGCATCTTCAGCACACTGCTCTCACTTCTAGAAAAAACTTCCCCCATAAAAGTTGAATACTGCTTGCTCCTCAAGAAATTTGATGAGAAAGTTTTAGGCTAAGCTAAGCTTTCTAGGACAGTCCTATTTCTCCCTGCTTTTTGACTTCCTGCCTTCAGAGAACGTTCTTCTCCAGAACAATCGCCAACACCTTACTTGCCTATTCAGTTTTACTGGGAAGCATATACCTTTCCATCCTTTTTTTTTTTCCACCATACACATCCATGGCCCCAGACATTCAAACTGGGCTGTCAGAAGAAAACCACACTTCAGTAGTTCAGTGTCATTCAGCATTTACAGCTCTATCCAAGGTATGGATGGGAAGGAACTAGAATATAGCAACTGAGAGAAAGTATTGGTTACTCCTACTCTTTGGTACTCCCCCTACAGATTACTCTTATTCTATTGGTCTTCAAAGGATACAGGTTGTTTTCATAATACAGGACACATGTGTGTCACTCAAAAGAAAAATAAAGTTAACAGACAAACATAGACACATTCTACAGTGAAGTGAGACAAAACATAAGCAAGACTGTTAAGTGTTAAATGATAAAAAGATAAAATCTAATTCTGTGGCAGTGTGATTTCATCTGATGTGTGAGATGCAAAGGCTGGCTAATTTTTTCTTCAAAACTATCAAAATAACAAGTTTCCTATAGTCTAGCAATAGAGATTAAAATATTTTTTTAACCTAAAAAGAAATTCTTTTTTATCTAAAATATTATAAAACCTGACACTACTAAAAACATGAAGTGTTTATACTATATTTAAAACACAATCACTCTCATTCAACACACTTTGTGGAACTGACAAAGAATGCCATTTTTGCAAAAAAATGGTGAAAAGTATTTTTTCCACCGTTCCGTCCTATTAATATGAGTTTCTTATGATACTATATATTATAAATACAACAGAAGCATTAGCAATGTATAAATAATTTCAAAGCTGTCTCAGTCTTTTGAGACCTTGCAGTGCTTCAACTTTTAACCATTAAATAATTTTACACAGATACAAAATTTGAGATCACAAAGCTGTTACTGGGAAACTGAAAATCTATTAATTCCCCTTTCTACAAAATTTTTATAGTAGCAACAAAAATGATTTCATTACAGAATCATTAATGCAAACAATTCAGCAGGAACGTAAGGTGTATGCTGCTACAATTATTGTCATTTTATGGCTTTAATACATACTTGTGTTGAAGGTTGAATGCAGCAAACACGTGAGAGAATATCTTATTACCCAATAACACACACAGTCAGCTACCTCATTGGCATTATAAAATGGTTATTTTAGGTTCTTGTTGTTGTAAGGAAATTTTACACATTTTGTTGCTCATTTTATTGGGCCATTTGTGACATGTAAGGTAGGGCACTGTAAGATAAGAGAAAAGAACACAGATATAAATGTGCACACACACGCTATTTAGCATGCCCTATCTATTAGCCCCTGAAAGGTATATAGTCCATAGGTGAGAACTTTAAACAGTTTATGTACACTATTACTTGCTTTAAATATTATTTCTGCAGTCATTAAAAAAGTCAAAGTAGGAACAAGCAACGACGTATTTAAAGTTTCAAGACTGAGTGTTTTCAGCTTCCTGGCTGTCACCTTATTCAACAGGTGCTTTATTTTAGAGTAAACAAAAAAAAATGCCCAAAGCATTTGTATCAGCCACATTGTTCACAAACCAGCAGAGAACAGAAATGAATGCTCTTCCAGGATGTGTATTATTTCTCCATTAGAGGAAATCCCTCACCTGTTGCTCTAACAAATTGGGTTTTTTTTCAGTTTTTTCAATAGAGTGATAATCTGAAAAGACAATAAAACATGAACATAAAAGACTTTGTCTGACAACTTCCCTTTCTTCCTTCTTGTCCAATGAGGTGTGCCACAAGCCAAAGAATTAGACTTTTATATTCCCATTGCTCTTGAATACTCCAAGAGCAGTGCTTCCCTCACTGTTCAACACTGCAACCACTTGTTTCACAAACACTTCAGCCTACACCCCACTCCCACACAGAGGAGCTTTTCTTATTAGTTACTCAGTGCCCAGGCAGGGAGAAGCTCTGCAATCTTGTCACATTTCATCTGGTCAGGCACAGCCCTGAGCAAAGGTACAGGTACAATAACAACAGGACAAAGACTTCTGAAATGAGTAACAGGACTGACCTTTGAGAAGTTCCTGCACTTCTTGAAGACACTGCTCTTACCTGTCCTCAGTCCTGCTCCATTATACCTTGCAATCTCCTTTTTTAATTTACACCCAAGTTTTGAAATGGTAATTCTCTAATCCCAAAAAATGCTAAATATAGTGGTCCAAGGCATGCATTTTAAAACTTGAGGATGTTTTCTAAAGAAGCAACTTAAATTTCTTCCTCTATATTTACTTCCAAGCAGGTATGAGCTGGAGTATAAACCAGAGTTAGAAGCTTCATGTGTTTATCATCAGTGTGGTATCTTTATTTTGCCAGTAACTAGTAGGTTTTTTTTAAAATGAAATAAAATTGGATTTTGTTTTTATTTTAGTAGTACATCCAATACATCTGCTACAAATCTGAGACTTTTTTGGAACACACAGACATTTTTCCTCCTTATGAAAAGGTCTTTCTGTATCTTTTGAAACTTCATGTAAGGTTAAAACAAAATATTACTAGGAACATATGCACATCCTTTCTACATATGTAGATGTATCTTAAAAACCTCAATTTTTTGACAATAAAGCAGTCAAACATTTTTCAAATTTTCTAAAGACCATGTGCTACGTATTTAAGCATTTCTATTTTTACTGACTGAAACGAAAGCTGTTCACAAACAGATGGATAAAAAAAGTGCCTGTGTAGAAAATAACTTATAAAGTTTAAAGCAGTAAGAACACAAATATTATAAAATCTAGTCACTGAAATGATGGTAGCTGTAAATGATTATAGTAATTGAACTCTCTTATTATATACTTGTATTGAACTTGCTACTTCGAAAAATAAGTTTCTCAAACTTTTAAAAACAGGTAAAGCAATACACAACATTGCCATTATTTTGACACACTACATATACATATATACACATTATGCAGGTCAAATAAAAAGTCTAAGGGAATTTCTGTTTTCTGAAGTCATTAAAAGACATATTATTACTTTGTTCTTATCCTTTCTTTCACCATTCTCCAATTTTTATCTAGCGACCTCAAGGGATGCATCGAATCTTAAATACATACTAGTTATTCTACATGGTTTTTCCTTTGTCCAAACATTCTTGTTTTCTGTTTCTGTGCTGTGAATCCTATAGCAGCTCTCAGTAGAAGTGGTGTCACACTGAACTGAACCATAGACAGGGAATCAAAGCTCTGTTATGGTGAAACAGGTCTAAAAGGAAACTGCTTTGACTTCCAGAGATTCTTTCCTCAGCAACCATTATTTTTAATGAGGCCAGTTTACTTTAGGAATCTTGGCAAAAACCAGTCATTTACTCTAGTCCTAGAGCAATGACTGAGAACTGGGAAAATACAAAGATTACATGCAATGTAAAATCTGCATGTGCATATCATTACACAAAAGCCCATGATGGGCTGGGAAAGGGGCATGTCAAGCTATCGTGTTTGTTAATGAAAATAACAGTTTTATTCCAAACCTGTCTACTGTATCAGATTTGATAGAACAAGTGTTAACTAAACATCATGCTTAAAAGCTTTGATGAGAAAATCTAACACGTTAAACTAAGAAACAGTTCAAGGACAGCAGGAGGCAATTCCAGAACACAGGCGCAATCTATAAAGGCAAACTACCACAGCTTTTTGATGTTAAGTAAGTAGCAATATTAGTATACAACAAAGCTTAGAGGCAGACTGTTGTATCAAGTTTAAAAGTTTAATATCCAGGGTCAAAAGCCTCAATTACCTATTCTACTACATTTCTTAGTGAAGAAATCAGAGTTAAACTATGATTTACTGAAAGCATTACCTAAATTACCACATGGGGTTCTGCTTATTCCCATAGTATCTGAATTTTCAGTATCACAGTTATGCTGCGTCTCAGATACTCAGACTACAGCAAAACATGTATGCTCAGATTTCATCGAGGTGGGAGGTCAGAGACACTTACTTTGAAAATATATACATTCTTTAAAATGGGTTATGCCCATTTAATGGCCTAAGAAAAAGGGCACCAGCTCAAGAGGAGCGGCACTTAGTAAAACTGTGGATAAATTACGGCATTAGCACTTTACATTCATACCTTTCAGGAGAAAGCATCAAAGCAAATACTCAAAAAATACAAAACTGGAGGGAAAAACTCCCCTTAATCAAACTAGAGATTTATTATGGTTTTGACAATGTTGTTGTTTAAATTTGTTAAATGGGCTACATGATACACGTTAATAGCTATTTAAGAAATTATTTAATCGGTGAAATATGATTTTCAAGTTATTTTTTGTGGGCATGTGCTTTCTCTTGTCCATTTATAAAAGAATGGAGGGCATGATTAAATGGGTAATTCAAAATGGATGATGGGAAATGGAGGAAAGATATCTTTCTAAGGCAAAAGAGGAAAAAAAACCCCAGCTTCATAATTGTACTTTTTCATCTCTATTTAGAATACAAGATATCTTTGCACTGGACACAGAAAACCACAAGGATTATTTGATGTGTTCTTCTATGCCTGTCCACTCCGCAGCTTTTCAGAAATTATTCTGACCTTCACTGTGGATGAATTTAAGATAATTCATTAAATAGGAACATAATTATATTGCTATCATGTTACCAAAGCAAAAAAATGTTTTGTTGATACCCTGACACAACATCTTTAACACTTTACGGCTGCAAAAAAAAAAATTTCTAGAATTAAATCAATCTGGCTTTTAGGAATATTAAACATCATGATAAGATATTCTAAATTATGCCCTAATAGTTATGGCATATTAATGGGGTGAAGAGAGGAAATGCCTTCCATACAAATCTTTGTAAATTATAAATTGCCAATTTTGAGCAGGCTGGGCTGCAATGCCACCTGGTGGCTTAGCAAAAATAACAGGATGTAGTTTGAACAGTGCTTAATGGCTTGGAAAATATGCAATATTCTATAAAAATACCAAACATGGCAACAATGTTTAAGGTAATAGTTTGCATTTCTCAGCTAACTAGTCTTTTTTACATTTTGTTGCTCCCAGTGCACAGTATTTTAAGTTTTAAAGTTTGCATGTTGAGATCCAACTTCAACTGGAATTTTACAATTGATTTCAGTTGTGAGTTGAACTTGCCGATGAGTATATTATACCGTAAAGCATCGCACACATACACACAGGGTCTAATTCACACAATAAATGCTTACAGTTGAATTTTTCCCTACTTGGGGAAAAATCAAATGCAGCAGAAGCCTAAAAGAAGGGTTACTGAAATGCTTTGTAAAATTACACTGTATAATTAATTCCATAGTAAGAACGTTTTTATGGTGTGTGTTGGTGACCTTTTATTACCATCAAGTTCACAATGCTGGTGGGCTGCCTTTTAATCCCTCCGCAGACAAAGGCCCTAAATAAACACAGATCCCTTCCTGGGAAAAAGTCCTCTCTGGTTAAATGGTAAGGAAATGAGTAAATCATTAGTAATCTTTAAAGCCAAAGCTATAAACTCAAGTTACCTTAAGTTAAAATGAAAGTGTCCTGCAAGAGTTTCAAAGTTCTGTCACAGATAGAAATCTCCAGCTCTTGACTCCAGACTAGGCGCCAGCTGATAAACAAACAATTTAAGTCAAGAGCTGGAGAATTCCCAGCTTTTTCATTTAATGGCTTTGGCCAAGAGTATTTATTGCCTCCAGTTTTATTCTCACTTAGCTCTAAGAGGAAATTTAAACTCATCATTATCTTAAAGCCCCATATGGGCCACAGTCAGCTCACCTGATAGAGCTCCTTTTACTCTGCCTAAGGTCTACTCCCCACTAGAAGTGATGTAATAGTGTAAACTAATTAAATGTAGTTTTAGGCTGACTTTTTAATAGGCTAAATAAATTTTGTTCAATATGGTTTATATTCCCACTTGGAGCAGTAACGATTCCAAAAAGTTTAACTTTACAGTTTCCAGTCTAAACTAGTAGTAGTTTACTCCATAAAGCACAATTGAAACCAACAAACAAACAAACAAAGTCTTCAGAACAAGGGCAGCCAACTATTAAAAGAACTGTGTTGAAAATTCTTTGCTATAAATTGATCCAGTGGCACCAGAATGTACACAGAATTGTGAAAAAGCAGACTGTATGACAGTTCCCATATTTCAAACAAAACATTTCAGGAATGCAAGGACACGCATGTAATTATAATTTGATGTTTAGTACTTGCTGTGTTTTTGGAATGAAAATAAACAAAGCTATGGAGCTGAAAATTAAATATTAACCAAGCATCTGTGGATAAGTCAAGATGTTGAATGTGGTGAGCAAGTCCAGCATGGAAATGTTTCATCCTAACTCAACAGGAAGGTATCATCATCCTGTGCCTCAGATGCCAGCTTCCTCATTCTTTTCTAAACATATATACTAGAGGAGGTTAGACTTCTTTAATACATATTCTAATGTTTATCTCACCTCAGAGATTTTTAAATCCATCATGATTTAGATTTAGCACTTTCCACCTCCTGCCAGACAACTCCAACTCCTTCTAATAAAGCATATTTGTCCTGTATATTAGAATCTTTTCTCTTAAATAAATTCCATATACGTCAGAGATGGAGAGAACTGTGCTTAGCAAGAAGTCTGACTACCATTCCTAAAGAGTTAACAGAACTCAAACTTGAAACCAGGATGTTGTATTCTCCTCCCACCCAGCCCCCTCCCCACAAAATACTTTCCTAACCTGACTTGGCTGAAAAAGCCAATTAATTGTTCCAGTGTCTGCCAAGACTTCTTATTCCTTTAAAAATGCAGATAGTGTTAAAGACAGTTAGCTATTCCAAGCCCAGGTAACACCCCTAAATGTGGAAAGAATGTGGGCACACAAATTATGATCAGTATTTTAAATGGATTTCTAATGAAACAGAGATATCTTAAACCTACTGCATTTCCAGCGTATATTATTTAAAAACACCATGTCTTAGATGTCTCTGCTACTCCACTGAGCAGATGGAAGCAGATTAGTGCAAAGTCCATTAAAAACACGTGGAATGAGTTCTGCCTTTGTTAGGAACGCACACTGTGATGTCATGCAAAACACAGACACATCTAGCAGTCACCAAGTGATAGACAAGAACCCTTCTGAGCCTAACCATTGCAATCTCTACAGAAATTAGTCACTTTAGGTCAAGTTAAGGTCATGGCAAAGCAGAGAAAAGAAAACTTTATGACAAACCTTATGCCGAGTATCGGGCTTAGTATTAAGGGAAGAACTGTAATTAGACCCTTATTTACATTTCTATGCAAGTAAGAGATCTGGAATATAATACTGCTAGGGAAAGCAATAAAAAAGTCCACAAAACTAATTTGGAAACATTTCTGCTCATTAAGGAGCTCAGAGTAAGAAATTGCTGCTAACTGAACTGTACATAGAGTCAATGTAAAGAGGAAGGAGCAGCAGTTGTAATTTACATTTGTTGACAACATTTTAATTATCATCAATTAAATACACCAGATTTATTGTATGTCTTTCCTGTAACTTCAGATTTAAGCCACAGGTTTTATTTTTTGAAATAATCTCCCACTGAACTTAATAAGAACACTTTTGAAAGTGAAACACTTGTGCAGTCTTGAAAATGTACGTGTGCAATTTAACACAAGTAAGTTATGAGCCAATATTAATTTCTAAATTCTGGGGAAAATTTCAGAGGTTTTCACAAATATATGAAAATTGAAAGACAAAAAAGAAAACCAGAAGCTGTTCTTTTGGAAGTATGTTTACAGCTTTCTGACCATTTTTTAGTTTGCTTACATTTTCTGTTTTTTAAGAGAAAGAAAAATGTGAAAGCTCATGTGCGACAGTTACAAATAGGGCGTTCATGGCTGAACTGTGACTTTTACAGCTTATTTTTTCTCTCCCAAAGCTTAATTTCCATGCAGTTAAGTATCTTTCAGATAATAAACCTTCTCCAATTCTCCTTTTCCACCAAAATACTGTATATTTTGTCATTGGAAATCCAGAGCAGCACCTTGAATTTAGAAAATATGTCTTATTTCATCACCAGAGTGGACACTGATAGAGAATAGTGATAGAGATTCAAGAATGCTCACTCCTAGCTGTGGCCTCATGAGAAACAACAGTATTCCTACTAGAGTGATGAAGGGTGAAGAAAAATGGACATTAGTTCTGCTTCAATTATAAATTGGGAAGCGAGGGACACAATTTAAAGTGAGTCAGCCATTCCTGTGCTGAAGATAGAGAAATAGAGCAGTAATGACATAACTTGCAATACTTAGTTCTGTTTCAAGGTCATGTTTGCAGATCTGCTTTGAAAATAACCATAAAATATTTTAACTCAACACAATCCCATTTCCAAGACAGGAGTATAAGTCATTGTACTAAGTTATATTTCAACAGGGCTTAAATAATGTATCAACAAGGTTAGCTGCTGGAAATAGCAAACAATAAAACCTTGAACTTAGGTGACACCAAACAAAAAAATCCTGTGTGTTTAGTTGGGGATGAAGGACATTGCCAAATAAATGAAAGAATTAGCTTACAGTTGCATAAAGTCCAGTCAAATCATGCCCAGGATGTCAGCTCTATACAGTGCTTTGTAACCTTGGAGTTTGAAAGACAACAGCTCAATAGTGTAAGACAGAGAGATTACACCACAGACACTTACTAGACACCAAGGACACACCTCTTCAATTTGCACTAAATTCCCATTTAATTGGACACACTTAAGCAGATGTCTAAGTGTTATGTGCTGAACTGGAGCTTTATAGATACGTTCTACTAAGGCATTTCTAATGATTTTCTTTGCCTTGGCTGCATAAAGCTTATAGTTCTTGATCCTTAGCAATAAAGGGATACCATGGAAAACGTTACTAAAATATGTTTTGATAGTGATCAACTAATCATGTCTTGTGACATTTGCTGTTTATTTATTTAAGCTTCTGTTTCAGGTTCCAAAGCTGAAAATAGCAGGTTTTAATAGATATTAAACTTTTAATCTTCTGTGCTTTTAAATGTTAATACCAACAAACTAAATATAGACCAATTTAAAATGAGTTGGCCCTAGAACATTTAAGATTTGGAATGTCTGACCTATGAATTCATTAACCTCTGGAATTAGAAAGAGGAAAGCAAGATGGAGAAGACTTTCAAATACTTCAATAGGATCTAATGTTTTCCGGCGCAAAAAGCTGTTAGCATCTGCTGCCATAATTAATTATACCCATGCATTCCTTTTACCTTTGCTAATAAAACAGAAGACAAAATATAACAAAGCATTTTCATTACTTGTCTGTCTAAACAGTAATCTGCATGAATTACCTGAAATGAAAAGATCCCAAAAGGACAAGTACACAAGGAGCTGCCAAACCACATATTCTCTCCCTACTTTGTTTTCCATTGACTAGCTTTTTCTTGTAATTCAATAGCAAAGGAAAAAACCAACAAACACTATTGTACTTTACTGCTTCTTGTGTAATGTGGTGAAAGAACTGACTCAAAACTTGTTTTCTATTTTCAGCTGTATTATTTGGTCTAATAAAAGCTTCAACCTCTTTGTACACCATTTCCCTTCTTGGTACTCTTAAGTCACTACGCAAAAGAACAGTAGTACTTCGTTACTATGATTGCTACGGAAACATTATAGATACCTATTATTCATGTGGCAAGAATTTAATTAGCATAATAATAGAGTATTATGGCAAGAATTTCTGACTAAAAGAAGTGTTGAAATCCTCTGTGGTTCAGTGTTCCGGAGCAAGGGAAAATGGCAACTCACACTACTTTTATACTCTGAGAATTACTGCACCCAAGTAGTAATTTACACAGATCCCACAAGAAATGGCAGAGCCATAGGAAATGCCACTCTTAACCACATAGGGTTACATTTGACTGACAACTGCACTCAGCCCATCTTTTTCCAATTAAGCTCCATCTGCTTCCTCAGTTGGACTGGTTGGCCTAAGGCCTCTCAACAGGACACCCATTGTATGTTACTTCATCCACTTCCCCAAAAAAGCTTTCTCTGCCAGAAGCCTGGGGATGCTTCCTCAAAACATGTCATTGGGCAGGGGCAGGCAAGATGGGTGGGTGGATGAGTGGGAGTGGATGCATTGCATGTGAGCACTGGCAGAAACCTGAAAAAGCATGAGCTTAGTAACTCCAACACATCCAAGAAGTGTCTACAAAATAAAATAAAAAGCACCATTTTTCTTTCATTATATAGCCTGACCAAAAAGCTTCTGAAACCAAAATTAAATAGTGTGTTCCCTTTCACTCCCAAACATACACACTCTAAAATAAATAAGGGCCAAACTGATTTAAATGAAATTCTGTAGAAGAATTTGTGCTTGGATGAAAATGGCACATTTGAGCCTGAAGCAAAAGTAAAACCGCCAAGTTATAAACCTCTCAAAGGAAGGTTTATAATGGAAATGCCAACAGACCCTTAACTATAGTGAAGCTGTTAGGTGCCAACATATAAATAATTCTAGTTTTTGCGGTCACTTACGATAAATTAGATACAGTGCAAGTAGAAATAGTAGGGTTCTGATTCAGTAAACAGTAACAGCCAAGAGTGCATGTTTGGATTTTTAGACAAGTATACCATAGATTTGATGCTGGCTCTGAAATGGAGTCTATAAGGACATTTGGACTTTTTAAAGTAGTAAGCAAGCCATAGTCTGAATTCTTGAGGGCTTGTAAAATAAAAACCTCCTTAACAAGCTTTGCTGCCTACTGTTTCAATCTCCTAAGATTCCTTTGCCCCAGTAACCAAAAAAATGCTCCATTCAAGACTGGTATAATTGTCTACTAAATAAACAACATACTAAGTAAGTGCACATAGTCACATTTAGCGTTAAGAATTGCTAAGCATATTAATATAGTAGGGAAAAAATTACCAGTGACCAAACAGTAACAGATTAACCACCTTCTTCTTTAATAGGTGTGCCAGTTGTTGCATTACTAATAAAAATGCCTTTCTATAGTCCAGCATATTCTGGAATTGGAATGATGCATTTAGGTGATCAAGTATGTTCATTTTGGTCCTGGGTAAAATTTACTGCATTGTTTCACAGCAGTTAAGTCCCATGCCTTAACACAATTTGTTGAGGCAGTGAGAGATGCTATTAGGGCTCCCTGCAGGAACTTCCATCTTGGACAGGGTGGGAACCCTCTGAGGCAGCCAAGATTGAGGCTGAGGCTGTTAAGAAGATGCTCCATCTCAGGAAACTCTCCTGCTTGCCAAATTCACATCAGATTCTCATTTAGTGCTTCCGCTACAGAACCCTACCACTGCCCCAGCGTCACCCCTAACTCCCCACTAATGTAAATCCTAAGATGAGCATCTGCAGAAAGAGGAAAGTTAGACATACTCTTAGTTTAACTATATAGGGCTCTACCATGACAACATTTCACATGCTGACAACCTACTGAAAATTCCTTTCTCCAGCTGTCCTTAACTTTTAAAATAGGAAGGAAATCGCTGTTCTTCCTGTGGATGTGGCATAAAATGCCTTATTCAAGACAAAAAGCATCTAGCTGCTACCAAATACTGCTTTCAGACTACTAGCAATTGTAGGAAGTAGTTTAATCAGAAAAATGTTGGACCTCAGAAATCAAAGTTGGAACAGTCAAACTATGTATAGTCATATGCCTCTACAGATTACCTCCACGTTAGTTGCACAATGAAATCCACAGAAATCCACAAACCCAAGAAATCCAACACAAATGAAACCCAAGTAGTACTCAGCCAAAGCTGAAAGTCAATGTGACTTTCCCTGTACTTCCTCTGGCAAACACACTAAGAGCCACAAGCCACACATTCCCACCACACACTCTCAGAAAGCAATGAAACACAGATTGAAAAAAAAATGAACGCCAAAATGAACATTTCTGACTGTGTATGGTTAAACTATATGGTTACTGAGTAACCAGGATCTTACAGTTTGCAGTAACTCATTAAATAAAGCAAATGGATAATAATTACATGTCAGATTAGTATTCCTGTCAATTTACTAAGCTTCACATTTAAAAAAACCCCTAACCCTGTTAGTTTACCAGTGGACAAACAACATATCAGGATACTATCAAATCATTATGTGGATTTAGAATATATAAGAGTTTACTAAAGTGTTCCACAGTGTTTCAAACTGCTCCCCCCATTTCACACAAATAATTTAACATTCTTCTACAACGCAGAATAATTAAAACACAACTGCTTACAGAACCAGGAAGAGAAACTGAATGTATGGCATCAGGGTAACATTTCCATGCATTACTCTGTTCCCATCAAGCCATCTCTTAATTCTTTCTTACAAATAGATACAGGTCAAAGCTCTATAAGGTTTAGGAAATTCCACACAGCATGTCCCAGCAAAATTAAAATAATTAAAATAAGAACCAAATTTTAAGGGTTAAAATTATAGGTCAAATACACTGTAGCAAATAATTTTTTCCCCACTTCAGGTCCTATGTTGTGCTTGGCATGAAGAAAACTGTAGTTAAAAACTGTTTCTTCAGCTCTGGAACTGCAAGACTGTCCTCTGTCTTTAAGTTGACTGAAGTGGTGAGCCAACAGGACTAAATACTGCTGGACATACTGAAAGGTGAACATTCGAATAGCTTGTATATTGACAGGATTCTAAATGCTTATTAATGGTAAAAAGCAATACTCTTACTGTTTTATTTCATGATACAAATCATGTTTTTTAAAATGTGGTTGAAGGAAGAAGAATAAGGAAATCTTGGTATTTCTATGTGTTCCCTGTGGATTAACCAGGAGCTGTTCTGCTAAGGACAAAAGCTCAAGCTACTGCATTGCCTCACAATGGGCAGTACTACACTAAACACTGCAAATATGGAATAATTTTCAGGTATTTGTTTGAAGTGCAAAGGGATTACTTCTCCTCCTTTTTATTTACACAATTTAAGACGCTTTTCAAAACATAAAAACGTCCTCCACTGTAAGACAACATTCTGCAATGATCCAGTGACTTAGAATGGCTCCGGATCATAGGATAATATTGTCATAAATAAAAATACTTGGCCAACTCATCACTATGACTTTAAAAATTAAACACAAGGAACCCAGAATACTAGCATCATCCAGATGGGGGTCAATGGAAGATCAGCTTTCATTCCTACTCATCCAGGATTCAGCTATTTAGGGGATCAGCAAGGGATTTACTTTCAAAGGCCTGCACTACAAGACAAGGTTAGATGCCTGCAAAATTTACTCCATGTGCATTTATTTTCTTTTTTGCTCTTTTAGTTTAAGTGTTTAAAGGGCCTTCAAAGGAATGTTCTTCAACACACAGCAGTTTGCACAAATGTGTCCTAAGACTTAAGATGCATCCTAAGGTTCAGACACTTAGGATGTTAATATTTCTTTCCACGTCTAGTGTAAGATCTGAAGATCTCCCTTGATGAATGAGACACAAAATAAAATATGTAATTCTATGTTGGGCCACATCTTCAGTGGCCCAGACCATTTAAGTAAGTGTTGTGATTTAACTCCAGCTGGCAAAGAAGTACCATGCAGCCACTTGCTCATTCACCCCTCACCCTTCCCCAGTGGGACGGAGAAGAGAAACATAAAAAAAAGGTAAAATTCATGCGTTGACATAAGAACAGTTTAATAACTGAAACAAAATATAATAATTATAACAATAATATCTGTAACAATAATAACAATAACAATGACAACAACAACAACAATAATAATAATAAAAAATAAAACAGTGCTGAAAAGTGAGGCAACAAAAAGAGCGAAATAAAACCCAACAATCACAAGTGATGTACAATACAGTTGCTCCACTGATAATGTCCAGCCCATTCCTGAGCAGTAATTAGCCCCTCCCAGGCAATTCCCCCCACTTTATATACTGAGCATGACATTCCATGCAATGGAATATAACCCTTTGGCCCATTCAGGTCAGCTGTCTGGCACTGCTCCTTCCTGGCTTGTTGTGCACCTCCTTATTGACAGAGCTTGGGAAACTCAAAGTCCTTAACAGGAAATAAGCACTACTTAGCAACAACTAAACATCAATGTGTTATCAATTTTATTCTGATTCTAAACCAAAAAAAACCAGCACTGTACCAGCTGCTAGGAAAAAAATTAACTCTATCCTAACTGAAACCACGCAGTCAGATTTCTCTAGACTTTCTTTTTCTAAAAAACAAGAATTCCACAGAGTAAAAAAATCCATTTAAGGCAACACTGAATTACAAGTACAACAGCTTTTTATTAAGATTCAGAGAAAAGTGCATTTTCTCCAGTGGCACCTCCAGTGCTCCTAGCTGGTGGGGCTGTCCCCATGCTGATGGCCACCGTGCAGGCACAGGGCACTCCCAGTCCACTGTATGCAGTGCCTTCCAGTTCAAACTTCCCACTCTGGTGTGCCTGGTGCTGGGCTCACTACTGACATGTGCACCAGTCACATTTAGCACAGGGCAGAATCAGGACTCATATGGAGTCAGGGTATTAATAAGGTCTGGTGCTCATCATCCCCACTGTCCCAAAAGCACAGGAATCACGCTAGGTTTTTTTGACTACACGAAAAATACACACTTCTATCAAGGCACTCCATTCAAAGAACAAAAAGAGAGAAAAATAAGCCCATGAATGTTTAAAACCAAAACAAACTTTGTAGAAAGCTTCAAAGACATCACTTCATTCCAGAAACATTCCCAACCACCACCTGCAACCCCTTAAATTTAAACATTTTCTAGGAGAAGCAATCAAAAATTAAAAAATGAAATGAAATAAACTTTTAATCTCTAGAACTTATGTCATATTGGCATTTATAGATCTTTCTTACTCTAGGTATCTCAGAACATTTGACAGGAAGAAGCAAATGCTGGCATTAAAGTAACCACAAACAAACAGAGCAGTTATTAGGAATGTGGTAACAGCTCACATGCAGCCGTGAATATTAGAACCATTTTTACTGAGAGAAGGAATGTTGGCTCTAACTCTGCAGTTATTCCTTACTCTTTTTCAAAGAATGCCACGGGGATTTCTAACTTCCATCTGGACAGCTTTCCTTTAACTGTTTTTGAACACCATGTGTGAGAACACAAGAGGATTGTAGACATTAGAGATGGAAAAGACCGATTAGATCATGTAGCCATCCTCCTGCCAGTCGTAGATTTTTCCCTACAGAATAGTTCCTAGCACTTTGCCCAGTACAGTTTAAAGCATGTTGAGATATTTGGCTTCAACCATCTCCTTTGGAAATTATTCCACAGTGTATGAAGAATGTCGTTAGGACATTTTTTCTGGTAGACACGGCACGCATTCTTCTTTCCTTAATGATTTCCAGCCTATTATTCCTGGTTGTATCCCATTGAGCCAGCCTGAATAACTCATCTTTACACCTTCGAACAAATGGAGACAGATATGTTTCTTTGCACATTGGTCACTATTTGGCCAGACTACACATGATTTTATTGCCAAAATATACAATATGCTTTAATAAAATCATTTATTCCATCCTTTTAGTCATTGTAGGATAGTTGTCTCCACCCCAGTGAACATTTTTAGATGAATACTCTCAACAAATCTGTATATTCCTCCTTACCTTCTGCTACCTTTTATTTTATTTTATAGAGAATTCAAAAGGCATAATAGGCTTAGAGAAGAAAAATAGCCTTGCAAAGTCAGCACATAAGTAAATATACTACCTAACTCTTCTAAAACAGCAGCTGCTGCCAACGTAGTAATATTTGCACAGGGTTTATACTTCCTCCCCTCCCTGTGTCAAAAAACATTTTACCAATGTGTAAGGTTTTCAAGATCTTCAGTTCTTTCTTCTCTCCAACAAAAGAGATCTATTAAACTAGCTTTATTTGGACAAACAAGTACTGCTATATAATATAAATCATGAGTTATTAGAAATCAGAAGCTTTTCAACCATCTCAGATTCCAAAATACTACTTTATCCTCATTTCAGCTTCCTTAAATCAGTTCAGCCAATTCTTCCCTTTTCTGCCATCAGTTTACTTCTGCATTATTTTTCCTCACCTAAATTTCAGAATAACTCAGTAGTATTTTTCATACTACCTTCAGTACTAAGGTTGTACATTGTTATTTCTACTACTATTCCTAGATCACAGACTTTGCAAAAAATAGATATAATCAAATGCATTCAGCAAAAAATGTAAACAGAGAAATTAAGAAACATCCCAAGGAAGAAAAATATTACACAAGGCATGTAGTGACTGAGGAAGAGGAAAGCAAGTGAGGTAAAAATGTTATGCCCAGTACCAGGAACACAGAGCACATTGTGGCCACTCTGAGCACACATATTTAGGCTTTAAAAATAAAGCATAAAAAATAAATCCAGAAACAATAATGAAGCAAATACTACTATGTCTTTAGATGTTTTTCCTTACTAACAGGAACACCTGCTATTGATGAGGATAGGTTCAGAATTATTAGATCTAAATTCATGAACCTGCTCCATCTTCATAGTGTTTCAAGGATCCTAACACATCCAATCACTGCACTGCCATACCAGAAAGCCAAAACCACAGCAAACCTCTATACTACTGAATTCAGGACACTCCTTATTTTATTCTTCGTGTTTATTAAAAAATACATGATGTCTCAAATTAGAGACATTGAATTAATCCACCAACTCTTCCACTGCCATAAAGTCATAAGATTGCATTTCTCTAAAGGTGCACAAAGATAAAGAAACAAAGCAGACCCAACTTAATGGAGCCAGTTCAAGTAGCTCTACAAAGGCTCCCCAACAAGAAAGGTCTATTAAATCAGCTTAATTCTGGCAAAGATATTGATTATGCATCTTTACTACAACAGAATTTACAAGCTAAGAAATGCAATGTTTGAACTACTCATTTCTAATTCCTATTATTTAGTCTAGTCTGAGAGTGTCTTTCAAATCATCTTTGCAAACACTGGTCCATGAAGTTTTAACTCCTCTGCTTCCCTTGGAAAAGGCATAGCACTAAGTACCTTCAACATTCAAGTAAGAGAAACACTGTTTTAGGAAGGTGCCCTTTCTAAGAAAAAGCAAAAAAAAAGCTGGAAACCTGAAATACATTGCTATTTGAAACAAAATAAACAAAAGAAAATATCTCTTGAGTATTTCAGAGTGTTTCTAATATTTTTTTCCTTTGCTACATATTAAGTAGAGAAATGGCTATGCAGGGAATAAATCTGTAATGCACCCCTCAAGGACTCACATTATACTTCACATTATCAGTGATCTGTCGTTTAACTTATCAGTTTGCAATACTTAATGATTAGCTGAAGTTTATGGAAGCAGTACTAGAAGATGAAATAGTTTGAAGTGACAGCTGGAACAGAAACTACCACCTCTTCTAGCCATCTCCAATGCACAGTTTCTAAAAAAAACCACTTTTATTCTACTCTTTATTACCATTTTAGCTACATGACTACAGTTCTCTATATGACAGCTGTTACTAAAAATTAGCAATTTGACTTTTCAACTGACTACTCTCTTGTCTAAAGGATACAGTAATGAGGAAGATCTAAAGTTTCATTATCAGATCTTAAAGAACCAGACTTACAAAAGAGTTGAAAACTCTTTTTCATGCCTGCAAAACCATTAAAACAAATCAAGTTGCCACATCTTTTTGTGTAGTTTCAGTAGAATGCAGTACAATCTATTTTGAGCAGATACAGAGCTAATATAATTTCACTAGTCAGTGGAAGGGGAAAAAAGTTTAAAAGGTTGTATCTAAACACTAACAATGCTTGCAACATAGAAAAAATTACATTAGAAATTTAAAAAAAAATCAGCCAATGTACTTTAGGAAATTAATATCTCTCTCTTAAAGAGAGACAACTATTATAGCAGTGTCAGTGAAGCCACTAGTGAACTTAGCTCTAGATTACAAGGTGAGAATCTGTATCATACTTCTACTGAAATCAGTGGGAGGACAAATTTGACACAATTCTTGAAAGTTAAATTTAGATCCTGTACTTAGCCAGTAGTATCTTGTGCCAACAGAAGTCAGTTTTAAATACGCTCCTGTGATAACGTGTGCTTTAAAATACTTTTATACATACAAAGATGAAGAACCCAATCTTTGCAAAGAGATAATTTTCCTGTCTAGATTTAAAAAAAAAAAACCAAACCAAACAAAACCTGGATTTTGAAGATGTTTACCCATTTGTCCCATGCTCACAAAGAGGTCACAAACCAGGGCAGCACTGAGAACCATGACACAACTTTCTCATGTGGACCTGCAAGAGATCCTAATCCCAGGCTAAAGCGATTGCTATCTCTAGACAGCATTAGCAGCATAATCTGCATGCGACTATGGGGATGAGAAGTATTTTCTGAAGTCACTTAATACAAAATAACACTATAGTGACTTGGTTCATCAACTTCTACTTAATGGCTCCTGACTGTAAGCTGCAAGTAAATGCTGCAGGCCAATCATATGAAGAAGACAGCACTACTAAGTTGGCACGCAGGCCCATCTGAAAAAGATCAAGAGAAAGAATCTTTTGGGGGCAAGGCTGCAAACAAGCCACTAAAACCTGGCCCTAATGATATGCCCAAAGATTCTCCATTTGCAATATCAGGAGAGGATTAAAATCACCACTACTCTCTCTCCCTAGGGTTTACATACCAAGAAATTTTCAAAATATTATTCAGTTCACTTGTTCACAGTGCAGATGAATGCTAACATCAGGCCACACCCAAATACCTAAAAACACAAGTGGAGCTGCCTGCCAATAACAGCTAGTAAACAGACAGCTCTAAAGAGGACAGTTCAGGCATGCTGCTTTCTCTTCCTCCTCCCTGTGTCCCACAAACACTCTCCTTGAAACTCCTGCCAACTCTTTTGCATTGCACAGCAACAGCATAATGCCTGCCAATTTCTAGAGAGCCGAGCATACTTCTCCATTTAGTGTTTTGTCTGAAGGCCAACAACGCAGTCAGGACATATAAAAATACCCCAAAGACTTGATGTGTTAGGTACTGAAAGATGGAAGTAACAAAGCATAACATTAAAGGTTTTTTTCCAACAGACTGAACATCTCCACATTTCTAGCAAGTGCCCACTTTAAACATGATTTGTACAGAGCACTCCTTAGACTTCACAAATATATTAAGGATTAGAAAGTTAAGTCTTTGGCCCTTATTCAGGATATCTCTCAATCTGTAACTGACACTAGTCACCATGTTATTTGTATTCAGATAAACCACTAACACCAAAAAAGCCATCTGTATTCATACTAGTGAACTATATGTTATCATATTAACTCTGTCTTGGCCTTACCATTTTCTCAAGGAACGAAACTCTGTGAACAGCTAAAGTTCTTTCAAATCAAACTTTTTCTTTTCATATTTGTAGTTATAGTCAACCTTACACTAAAAACTTACAGGTAAAAATAAATTACAAACATTTCTAAAAGGTAAATAATTCCCTCAGGAAAAAAACAGCCTTGGCAGAAAGGGATTGAAGAAAACAACATAGAAATAGGTCAGAATTGTCCAACTGATAAGCAGAAAGCCATGCTGTGTTTTAAAAAAGGATAAGAGAGATACATAATCTGCCCACAATACAATTTTTCTGTTGTTTTTCTTCTCAGGCTGATTAGCTATCTAGCTTTATAAAATAGAATAAACATTTTGGCTGGGAAACAAGAATCTTGTCTTTTCCATTATATTCTTCAATATCACCTACCTGGATCTGCCTGCTTTCTGTTCACAATAGAATTTGGATGAAAATTTTGGCTTCTAGTATGTAGTCAAATTCTGCCTTAGTTTGCAGCTCAAAATTAAAAAGATTGTTAGTTTTTGCTCATCACTGACACTCATCAGGAAAATAAAGAATTCTCAAAATGCCAGTTACATTAATTTTTAGACTGGATTGTAAAAACACCAAGATTTTCCCACATAAAATGAGGTTTCCTTACCTTCTAATTCTAGGTGTTTTGAAGAAGTCAGCAACAGAAACGATCAGTTATGGTTTTGTTTTCAAAACATTAATTTTATGTTTCTGCTCTCCTCTGTCTACAAATTGAGAAGTCTTCCCTGCTCAATACTCAGAGATCAACAGTTAGCAACTTTTAAGAATAGACAATTATCACCCACACTCTTCAACTGTTATAAAACCAGACAAATCTGTTTTCTTTTGATAAAGAAATCTTATATTCCTCACTTCATCATCTTCTTTTTAATTAATGAAAAAGCAACAGAACTGTTTAATGACAACCAGTTTTTCCCTAACAGGAAAAAACAGAGGGTAAAAGAAATGTGAATAACTGCATAAAAATGAAACTTAATGAAAGAAGTCAAATTAAAAGGACCACTGTACCATATCCCAAGAAAGCTGTTTCTCCAAGTGTAACACAAAAGCATACTCCTAAATCCTAAAAATACTCCTGTAATAACATACATATCTGTAATGCAATTAAACAACAACAACAAAACAGAATATTGTACATACATCAAAGAAAAGCAATTTATAGCAACAAGGGTACAAATTGGTGACTGAAACTGCAAACAAAGAGACAACTTGTCCAATATGAGGTAAAATGCTAATGAAGACTTACCTCCAGAAACTGGGGCATCCATGAAAACTGCTCCCATTTTTTCAACAGCTTTGGCTAATTCTTTTGAAACTGCTGGATCTATAGTGCTGGAATCTATTAGTAATGAGCCTTTCTTCACTTTCCTAAAACCAAAATTTTTTATTATTATTATTATTATTATTATTATCATTATCATTATCATTATCATTATCATTGTTATTTTCAGAAGATATCTGCAACTATTACTATGGCATTGGCTTCCATGAGCGTGACAAATGTGCAGATATTTTTTGGTACACTAGTAAACATGAAGTTTTAAACCTTACTGAGCAAGATCTGCTCAGAATTTATATTGCAGAGTATGTATACTGTAGTTTTCAATCACTAAAAGCACAGTAAAAGCTGAACACAAAAAAGGATGTTCTTCTTAAACACTGCTAAAAAAAATTACATAAAAAGGCTGCACTAGGAAAATTTTCCATTACACAAGTTGAGCAGTACACAATATACACATCACCTAAGATGCATTCTAAGCAACTATTGATACAGCCTAAAATTTAATATACAACAATAAAATGTTCCTTTTATATATACAATATCTTAAGTTCTTATCAGAATGGTCTGATTGCATTCTTTTAATCATTCTACAACTTGTTCTACATAAAGACCATAACTAAAACCACAAAAGCCCACTGAAGATTGGAAGTGAAGCATGGAGAAAAATGTTTTCCCAATGATAGCCAGTACATTTAGGCAGATCTGTATTTCAAACTCTAGATCACAGAAACCTGTGTATCTGATTAAAAAATATGATAAAATTTTTGAAATTAAAAAAAAAATTGAACTTTTTTATTGCCCTCCACAACAAAAAAGTTGATTTTTATCCCTCTTCCCATTGAACTGCACCATGATTTCAAGTTCACCCAACCAGCAATCACCACGAAATCAAACACCAAAATTTTTCAGTCATAAAAAGGTGTCCCATTTAAAGCTACTCAGGACAGATAAAGAGATCCACTGCAACTTGCATGCTGTTGGCAGTACAGTGGATTTCACTTAATTGAATTACCCAGATTGCTGGATATAGTCTCTCAATGCATACATACATTTTGACCCTACTGGAACTCCAGACTCAAACAGTGCCACATACTCAAAACTCGTCCCTTGGGGTGCTGCAGGTAGTTTGAACACATGCAAACAAAAACCAGCACAGCAGATAAGGTACTACATCATCTCCCCTTATGCTCAGATGAAGGCACAGTGGCAACCTTTAAACACTTCACGTTATTAATGCTTTCTTCTGTAAATCTTTAAAAGCTTTAGAAAATTCTGAAAATCAGACCAGCCAGCAAGGACCGGGTCACTCAAAGCCACAATTATTCACAACTGTCAAATTTCTCTTTCTTCTCTTAATACAGAGGCTGAGAAACTGCAGCAGCATAGGACTGCTTTCCACATCCACAGTTTCCTGCTGGATTTTCCACATCTATGTACTCAAGAGATTAACTGGCTGTATTGTATCAGTAAGCACTGCCAATTGATCTTCAAACCACTGCCATCATGGGTACAGTTCTCCCATAGCTGTTTCCTGAGCTTTGTGGGGCTGATCCAATTACCCATCTTCCCTGAAGGGTCTAAGCCACCAATACTTAGACCTGCTCAGTCCCTCTTTAGGAGGCATTAAACTACAGCTAATAAGGGAAGGAAGCAACTATATAGCAAGAACAATAGAAATCCTGCTCTTCTACTTCCATTTTCTTATCACTGCATCTTAATATTGTACAATCAATACCTAAAAAGGCATCATTGTTTTTTGATGATCTACTGTACTTTTGTCTTCTGCATGGGTTTCCCTTTACCTTATTAACCTGGATAGCTGTAAGAGCCTACATGATCCTCAGAGGTATCCAGTAGCCTTAGTCACCCTGCCAGGAGCAATGTACACGTAGCCAGAACAGACTTTTAAATAATATTTATTTATTTGATTTAGCAAGTTCAAAAACTCTGAGCATTAGAATTCTGAAGACTATGGATTTAAGGCTGAGTGGAAATCTCTCCACAAAAGTTAAAAAACACTGTTTCACATTAAACAAAATCTTTAGCTATTTTTTTGTGTAGTAAACAGAGAATAAGAGTAGAAATCAAGAGAGTCTTGTCAGCTATTCTATGTTGATACAATTTACCACCATAAGACACAATGGCATCTCTTCAGAACATTTAATTTATAGGATTTCAATTAAATAAAATAGTATTTGAGCAAATAATTGTTGCCAGCAAATATTCAAGATGTACTTGAGTGTAGTACATTACATTATGGCAAAAGAACCACACAACTGAAAAGGCAGATAATAGTTAGTAGTTGCCTGAAATGCACAAAATTGTTATTCTACTGAAAATAAAATTAAGCCTTTCGCCAAAAGCCATTCAAAAGCAAGCACTATATGAGAGAACTCATATAATTAGAAATATCAATAGTGACAGAACAGAGAACATTGAATTAAGTGCCCTGAAGGCACAGGGAGAATTACAACAATAGCAATCATCAGACAAACCTTGAGTTCGAGTGGAAATTCTCCAAACTACAAAAAAGTCTTACTTTAGAATTCCATTTGCTCCTGTGTAAACTTCTTTTGCATGGGGACTAGAAGGCAGCATGGTAATAATTCTGTCTGCTCTTTCTGCTACATCTGCTGGGGATTCTGTTACCTTTCAAAGAAAAAAAAAACCAAACAATATAAGCTTACACACTTCCTGAAAAAGAGATGCCAGACATGTTTGATTAGTTTGGTTTTAGTATTCACCAGTCACAACTAAGTTAGGTAAAAAATTAAAACACAAGAAATGCTCTCCTAATGAAAATATTGGTTATTTGGATCCAGTAACAGAAAAATTAAAAAAAAAAAAAAGGATATCCTATCATGCAAGTTCCTCCACAGCATCTGCCAAAGGGAATATGCTTTCATCCCATGAACTCATTAATGAATCTTCAATTCACTACAAACCCTGCATCTCTACAAAATATTGCTCTACAATGTTTCTAAGGAGGGACAACAGGAAAAGATCACAAAAATCTCACTTTTCTCCTTGTCTTACAGACAGCATTGAAAGAGACAAAGACTGAGGAAAAAAGAAAAAAATGACATGATGCATCTCTGAGCCTCACTTTAAAAGCAGGTAACTGATGTTCTTCACAATATTACAATCAGCATTTTCAGCTCAAGTATCCTTCATAGAAAGATCTGAGCAATTTTCAAAATATATTATCAGGTATTAGCTGTTAAATAACCATACCTAATTTGAAAGGTATATTACCTTTCTGAAGTCACTTTCAGAGACAGGTAGTATAGCATCTAAGATACACACACAACAAATGAAATATTGACAGCTAAGAGTTTCACTTGGAAGGCATTTATCACTAAGATTTCTGTCCAGTACTAGTCTGAGTTAATTAATTTCTTTAAAATTGTATTGTTAACACTTTCATAGCCCAGGAAAAACAGCAACAAACACACAGCTTATTCTTTTATCTTTAGCTCACAAGGATCAAATCTAATTTCAGTCACTTTTAATAAATGATGAATTACACCTTGAAGGACTTCTGGGTTACAGCATAAGAAACTTCTTGATTTTTATTTGACTTCTGAACAAAAGAAGGGAAGACTGTAAATAGTCACTGAACAAGGCTCTTGGGGAAAAAAACAGAAAGAAACTGGCATAGAGGGGACTGAGAAACATGCAGATTTTGTTTTGAAAGAATAAGTTAATACTGCACAAAACATCTGGCATACCACACAGTTACAAAAGGAAACATGCTCTAGTCTAAAGAACAAAGGTTAGCAGGAATAAACGAGGCAATTATAAGCAGCTAACCTTCTATATCTGATTAGTTGATTTTATGACTTGCATCCCTGGAGACGAGAGAGCCTATCTCCTCAAAAAAGAAGTATGACACCTTTGTCTTTAGTTCTGAGTATCTCTGGTTTGGTTCAGTCTCAATGCATATTATTAGAAGTAGAGAGAGAAGAGTCAAATTGGAACCTGAATCTATGTATGTCTTCTCATTTGAAACTATATCTCCAGTATTCTTAGAGGTTTGGAGGCTATCAGCTGAAGATTCAGTGGCCCATTTGCATTTTTCAACCAGAAGCTGAAAAACATACTATATTGGGCACACAACTGAAATAGTATATCAGCCTCTAATTTCTACTTGGCTACATAGATAGAAGATAGCTGGGTTTTGGTTACAGTTTTAAACAATTCTTAAGTGACACAGGTACAAAGAAGACATAGTACAGTAGCAATCTAAACAGAAATTCATGAATTCCATCTATGTCTTTCAAAATAATAAGATGCCTTCTACATGAAGAAAATGAGATTTAAAAATGTACACAGACCGGGACAGTACTTCTACAACCTTATAAAGGAAAAACTTTCTGCTACCTTGAAGCAAGTAGCAAAAAAAGTGGGAATTAAAAGCGGGAATAGACACTCCTGGCCTTTTGGTACTGTTAACAAATATGAATAATATTACCTGAAAAAAATCTACCTACCTGGTTCAATAAGCAGCATGTAAAACCTTAATTTAATTTGGGACATTCTGTCTCTATTCCTACAAAGCTGAATGATTTGAAAGCTATTGTAAAACATCAAGCATTTGAAATCATTAAGAATATGGGCATAACTTTCAAAAACAGACCAAATACTAATTGTTGATTACCAACATAGAATATACAAGCTCAGAGTAGCAGGCCACCAAGATCTGTACATGTTCTGATACTTGTCTAGTTCAAGCAAACTTTTTCAGTATGCAACTGGATAGGAGAGACTTTTCTGCATACTGCTGGCTGTTCGTACTGCTCTTCAATACATGCATCTGCTTGTATTTGTTCCAAACTGCTTCCCTATTTTGTTTTACATATATTTACAGAAGTCAATTAATTATTGTTTGTCTGAAATGCCATTCTTACCATACACTAAAGAAAGCTCTATTTTTATGATGCTTTATGCGTCAGGTGACTCCAGTAACATTCTCAATGCTCTACATCTGAGATGAGATTTAGATACAAAGACCTGTAAACTGAAGCCTGACAGACAGTTACTCCACTGTGTGAGCCTTCCAACTTTCTCCAAGTTTCACCCCAAGTGGTTCCATATGCTCATGCTCAGCCAGTTTTCCTCTTACTATTCACTATTAGCAGGCAGGTGGCTGCTTTCTGACATGTACCATGTCCCAGTTGTTTACTTCAGTGGCTAAAGAAAGGGGAGTCACAGATTGTGCGGATTTATGTTCAAACATCCAGAATCCATCGTATACCTTGGTAGCAGCACTGGCCTTAAACAATGGACATTTGACTAGGTTTACTGTCTCTTGGGGTCATTTCACCCCTGTAACATTCCTGATGGTTTTACCCTTATAGCCAGACCAAAGAGAAAGCAGCCCTCAGAGCCTAATGTTCTTTCTACAGCACTTTCTACAAGGCCCCATGGACCCACAAGTTTTCAACTCCTGAAAAAAGTGTTGGAGTAGGATTTACACCTATAGATCAAGGAGAGGAAATTATGTTCATATATTTTCTTTAAGTGTGTTTTATTTGTATTTAAGCCTACCCATGTATTCTCTTAGTGATTTATGATCTTAAAACACACTTTGGACTTTTTTTTTAAAGGCATCACAGTTCACCTTTATCATCACATGTTAAGTCTTGCAGTGAATGCCAAGGATTCCATTACAAAGGCAAAAAGCTATCAACACAGGCAGCCACAGAAAAGATCCAACTGCAGAGCACGAATTAAAAATACAACCAATAGTCCAAAACAGTCTCTTCCATTTGCCCAGTCTTACTCAAGACAGGTCTGGTTCATGCCTGAGGGTCTTGGCTGCTTTAACAAAATAAGAACAGGAGGTAGCAAAAGAGGTGAAAAGCTTACTTTCCCACTTAAGGCCAAGATTCTGTAATTATTCAAGGGGAGCTGCAATTAATTACTAACGGGTGTGTGGTATCATTTTATCTTTTAGGAATCTTGATGTTACCTCATTATTTAAAACAGCTGCAATTAGCTTTAACAGTTTAGACTTTCAAGGCACACACTTCCTCTATCTAGATCTACCTGCAATTTCCTTGCCACTGCTGGAAAATTCCCTTTTATCCTCTATGTTGTTATGTGAGAGGTTTATTTTTGCACTGCACTCCTTTATTCTGTGTTTTAAGCACGCATCCATCCGCCCACAACTGTCTAAATTGTGACAGCTTTGAAGTATGTCAAAACCATGCAAATGTGTTACAGACACATAGAAATGACACAATCACCTGAGAGAATGGGGTTCTGAGGGTATTAACAGATTAAGAAATGCAATAGGACTGGCTGGAACAGGGCCAAGATTTTGCAGGGTATATTGCAGGAAGGTAAAGCTCTCTAATGTAATCCATTTCCTTTCCTCCTTTTTCCTTTTCATTCCTTCCTCTTCTCTCACCATATCCTTCCTCACCTTCAAGAGAATAAGCACTTAAATAATTAGATTTTTCCCCTGCCCCTGAGGACTACACCTTGAAGCAGCAGGAAAGCTCATATGTCCCTATACCCCTTATAGCTACGCCAGCAGGAATTTTTAACTAGGGTCATTTAACCTGAAAAGGTCAAAGTAGGAAACAGATGAAAAGCAGCCCACTGGCCATCCAGACCTGGGGGAGAAGGAAGCAGGAGAAAGCAGGAGGTGAAAGAACAGGCCATCAACCTACTCTCATAAAAAGTGGGGGGAAAAAAAAGACAGCTAGAGAAGTCTGACAAGGTAGCAATTCTGGCTAACAGCAGGAAAATTACTTGGGATAGAATCATACCTTTGCTCTAGCTGAAACCTCACAGATTCAGACTGTATTCACTGTGCTGTTTCAGTTCTGATTGTGATCTTAACCAAGAAAGAACCCCAGATGATTTAGTTGTATTGCATGCAGGAACCATTCAACACACAGTTATTGCTGAAATAAAGTTTATTACTATACCTGAGCACCCAAGTCTTGAAATTCTTTGCAAGCTTCTGGGAAGATATCATACACAATAACTGGATATCCATGTTTTACCAGGTTTTTTGCCATTGGATTTCCCATGTTACCCAGCCCAATGAATCCAACTGGGGTTTTGGAAGCCATAGTCCTAGAACACACTGATTTCAAAACAATAAAGATCAGTATATTTGTATTTTAGACTAATGTACAACAATGACATAATAAAAGCTATCACATAATCTGTTTTCAATTATTTTAACAGCTTTATGCTTAAAAACAGTGCAAATGTGAATCCTATTTTACATAACTTAAACCTTAAATTATAGAGGCACATTGGGCCATAAATACCATCCCACAATGATTTTTCTACATCTCAAAGACAATTACTGTAATCAGGAAAATGTGAGCGTTTCAAAAAAATACAGTATTTAAAACTAAGATCCAAGAAGAGCTCAAATGTAGACTTAAAATACGCAGGATTGTCTGTGTCTTATTATGTGTCTAAATTCTAAACTGGATATGCAGTCTAATTTTATATATATTTTACAGACTCTTTATTTGCAACTTTGCTTGCAGCCATGGCATATAGCACATGTTCTCTAGAAACAGACAGAGGCTGCCACTTCACTTCATGCATCCCCTCAAAGATTCTTCTGATCCTGCAATCAGACACAAGCCACTAACCTAAAGATCAAAGTTCCACAGTAAATCATGGCAAATCCTTTAAGCCACACAACCACAGTTTAAAAACTGAAAACTAGAACAAAATACAGCATAAAAAACAACTAAAAAGTCTTTGCAGGAATAGCCTCTGTATTCTATTTACCTTACTACCAAGACAGAACTATGAAGCCTAACCTACAACGTGTGGAAAACACTATGGTGTCAGTCAGTTACCTTTTCCCAGTAGTTAGTGAGCATCAGATTCTGGATAGGAACAGCATTGCAGGCATTCATCTACTGCAATCACTATCTCATCACTCTAAACACTCCTAATCCAAAGGCAGCACAATTTGACAGTGACTAGATTTCTTTGCCAATTACATAAAATATTTTCTCTTTTATGACAAAGGAAAAAGTTACACAGAATAAACACTGCTAAGCACACAGAAACAAGGCTAACTAACTACAGAAATACTGTAGCTCTAAAGTGCACATACAGAAAATGTGCCTAAGCTGGATTGAGACTCTAAGAGGTCTCAGTGCTTAGCAAAGAATCCTCTCTAGGCCAATAACACTTGATTAATCATTTTAAAGTCTTTCTGACTTTAAGCTCCTTCTTAGCCAGCAATGGTCATGCTCTTTCATCTGCAGAACTGTTTTGGAAGTGCCACATTTAATAAATCAGGTTTGTTGAGAGAACTTTGGTCTGAGACAGTTTCCACAGATGCCTGCAGCAATCACATAGCTAGAGAAGCAGCACAACTTAAAATAAACGTGCACTGGGAAAATGCTTAGTGAAAACTGAGATAAGTCAGGAAAAGAGCCCATTGCTTTTTCAAGAAGTGCTACATGTCAAAACCAGGGAACAAATGAACAAAGAGCCTAAACCAGCATCGTCAGCCATAACAATCATCTTGGAGTCTTCTTCTCATTGTTTCTATGAGTCAGTCTTCCCCAGTCCCCGCTTGCACTAATCTAAAACTGCTCCTTTAGCTAGCCCAAAGCTTCCCATTTCATGAGGAGCTTCAAGCCCTGGTTTTAAGCATCTTTCTTTCTCTAGCCCTTAATACCAGTAGATCTTATTTACCTTGACTTCAGTAAAGCTTTCAGAACAGCCTCCTCTTGTAACCTAGAAGCCAAATGAGGAAAGTTTGGACTGGACTGGAATGCAAAACTGCCTGAAGGAAAAAATACTGTCTGGACTGTTGGACTCAAGTAACAGTGATCAGTAGTTCTGATATAGAACTACGAGAACTACTACTAGAAGACTAGGAATAGTTTAGTTTCACATGATGTTCCTCATGGGTCAATACTGAAGCTGTTTAAAAGTTTCATCAATGACTGATGATTAAATATAAGCACCCTCAGCAATATCATGTGTGATACCAAACTGGGAGGACTGTCTGAAAAATGGCAGGGCAAGGCTACCATTCAGAAAAACTGGAGAAATAGCAAGCAGTTTAACGAAGACAAATATGTCCTGTACTTGGGGCAGGGGATGTCATTGCGGGCTGTTGACTGGCTAGACAGCTGGCAGCTCTGCAGAACCTGTGGATTCCATCAACTGGAAGTTGAGCATGTCAGTAGTGCATCCTTGCAGCAAAAGGTTAATGACACTCTGCACTGCATTAGCAAGAGCAGACCCAGGTCAAAGAAACCAGTCATTCTACACAGCAAATACACAAGAGATGTGATCAGACTGCAGACAGCCCAGCAAACATCAAGTAATATGACCAAGAAGCAGGAAGACGTGGCCCATGAGCAGAGGCTAAGAGAACTGTCTTTACTGAGCTTGGGAGAAGCAAAGGCTGCAGTCTTCTACGTCCTATGGAGTGGGAGGAAAGAAGAGTTACAGAGTAAATGAAGCTGAACTCTTCACAGATGTGCACTACAACAGGACATGGGGCAATGGCCAAAAGCTGCAGGAAGGGAAGTTCTGGCTGGAAATACGAAAAGCATCCCTGATGTGGACAAAAGATTCTGCACTGTAACAGGCAAAGCAGAAAAGTAGTGGAACCTCCATCCTTCTAGCAACCTTAGAACACCATGAACATAAGCTAGCTTTAAAGATTAAAGGCTTTTGGAAGGCTTGCTTCCAAACCTCAGTTTTCTTTGTTTCTGGAATTCCAAGTAACCTTATCAGAAGAATAATTCTGACTACCGTATCTAGGCTCATTCTTGTAGACTCCTCACTTTTATCCTGATCTTTTCTCACACTATCTCACAGACATCTAACCATCACCTCAAAATGAAAATACCTTTGATACCTCTTGATACCTTTTCTGCTATCAGTGCTGACACCAGCAGTGATGCCTGTCACTCAGAACAGCCTAAAAGACCCATCCATGATCTGCTTAAATCTCACTGATTCATCCATCCCATCTGAGATCTCAGCTGCTTCAGAACCTGGTCACCTGCCTAAACAGACATAATTTTGCCTTGATCTTCATGTTGGGAATTGAGAAGGACATTTCGCCCATGCTACTTTTACTCCTTCTCTGCAACCTGCCTGCTTTTTCTCTATAATGTCACATAAGACTGCTTTGCTTTGATGACTTTTCATGACTGTCATCACATCTTAATATTAAGACTTCAGTTGGTAATTAGACTGCAGTGACATGCCTACTGCCAACATGCACTTTTATTGTGCCTCTAAGGCAGCTAGCTCTTCACAAGGGAAATATCCATGAAATGAACACATTCCTCTACTATAAGGCCTCCCTTAAAAATTGCCATTTTGTAATATGCCCAGAAAGGCATGGAAAAAGTCAGGCTATGATACAAGACAACTTGCTGACTAGTACCATTAAGTTTTGTGTCATTGTATTCTATTATTTCTCCTTTTGTCTGTCTCTGTTGATTTTTTTGGTCTCAGTTCATGAATCAGAGACCACTTTCTGTTATATGCTAAAACATATTCAAATCCATGGGAATTGGGATCTCTTAGAGAAGTAGCCCAATTCCTGAGGCAGTTTCTGACTTTATTTTGGTTTAACTTTTCACAGCCCAGTGTTATATAAGACACTTCAAAATTAAATAATTTGATAAACAGTTTTGAAAAATCTTCAGATCTCCAGGTACTCAAACACAGCAAAATTGGTTTAGAGGACTGATTAAATTAGTTCACAGATCTAATAAAGATGATTTCAATTAAATTTGAGCTAACTAAATTTAGATGCATGGCATATTTTTAATGACTACTTAAGACAGCTGAGATTTGCCAAAAAGAGGATGTTTTAAAAGACAAGAACTCTCATGTTTTTCCATTAGATGAACCTCCACATGTGATTTCACAGAATGTGATGTCCAGCTTGCATATGTTGGCACTTTTTAGAACCTGATATGTAGCACAAACTCAGTTTTGAAATAACTGTGTAATTCAAACATCTAAGGACTGATATTCCACAAACCCACATCACGTACGCTAACTAATCCCATCACTTGTATAAGCATTTGCTGAAATTGTCCTGGTGGTACTGAGCTCACTTTACTTCAACCATAAAATCCATAGTGACCTGCTGCAATCACATGGCTGGAAAAATTCCCAGTCCATGCTCAACTTCTAAGAGAAGGCAGAACATCAGAAGTAGGAGCAACAGAATCTACTTTTAAAATGATCACTGATACCATGTGCAACTAATTCTCTTTCCCTGGGAACAGAACCAGCAATACAGATTAATCTGTAAATCAAGCTAATTGTGAGCAAAACCAGCTACAGCTATACTGACTCCAAAGAAATTGGGCTTTTCCCACAAGATTCTTCATTATTCTCTTCAGGGAATATGTGCTTGTAGACCCTCATGCCTATGAAAACTCAGTTGATGAGGAAAACTCTCACCAAATTTGGGGCTTACAGTCAATACAGATAAAATACAGATTTTTTGCTTTGAAAAATCAGCCTACACTAGAAAAAGTTTACCTAATCTGCAATTTCACAAGAATTTTACCTTAAAAACAATTTAATTTTAAAAATCAGCGAGAGTTTATGAATGTCTTGAATGCCTTTTCCTGAACAAAATGCAACTGTTAGAAGAGTAACTTCAGAAATGCACAGATTGCAATCTTGTCTTTGGAATACCTCGTCTGCCAATGACCTAAAACTTTTCTTTTCAAGCTTTATATAAAAAGACACACTGAAAGCAGTTTTCTTTTAAACCTGAATGATGACAAGGATAGATAATTTCAGATGTTTACATTTCATTTTACACTATCTCCCAAAGTAATGAGTCTTACAGTTTCAAGAACGAATTCCAGCTTCAGTGCTGCCCTAATTTCACTGCAAATACTTGACTGCACAAAGACTACAATATGCAGAACTGAGGACACCTCTTTGTTTCAAACAAAAAAGGACTAATAGCTGGGTAGAACCACAGACAGAAGACCTGGAAAAAATCCAATGTGCTTGTACTCTAACTGGCCAAGAACAAGACTGAGAAACAAATAACTCCCAAAATATAATTTCAACTATATTACTTAATCCTTGGCTTCATAAAATTTATTTTGAACCATATTCACCAAATGGCAAAGGGTAAGAGTCCTGTCCCGTAAGAGCTTCCTAATCAGAGTGGCTGCAGTTCATATTAATATCCTTGATCTCTCTGAGTCAGTAAAACTTCACCTCTTTTCCAATATGTGAGATTTAACAGGATCATGGGAAGATGCCCAGAGTAAGTTCAGCTACTGAAGTTGCTGGTTTTGCTTGGGGCCTTATGAGAAAATACATGTCTCACTTGACAAAGAGAAGGAAACATGATGACAATTCAATATGAGCCACTAAATGAAAGATTTTCCCACTGATTTAGCATCTGAAGTTCTGATACAAGCACAACAGAAGATATCATCCCTCTTCTCCTTCCTACTTTGAAAGAAAGGATCAGAGTAAGCTTCTGTGTTTTGTGCAGACTTCTCTATGTAATTTATAAAACCTCTATGTAAACTAGATCCCAGGAGAGAACTATATGAAGAAATAAAAAAGTTAGAGAGGCCAGCTGTACATGGGTAGAATCCTTCTGCTCCTAGAAGTTTTGCCAATGGAATTTAAATTGTCCCATGGTCACTGACTTTTAAAGGTTATGCAATGATTTGGAGAAGCGCACTCTGCCAAAATAATAATTTAAGAAGATTACAATACTCTAAATTTGGCCAGCTTTACATTGGAAACATCCCACTTGCTTTTTCTTGCCTCTCTAAAGGTCTGCTGAACAAAACCAGAGATGCTGTCTTGTAACACTCAGAGTCTTCTTATACATAATTTTTCTTATCTGTACCTCATTAAATGCTTGCTAGTACATTACAGAGAAAACAACATAGTAAGTACTTTTCATCTAAGAATATCAAGTGTACACTTGATCCCTTAATTAAGTAATGTGCTGGATTTCTGAGGAGCAGGTCTTCTGTCATTATCCTTGTTTAGTAATCAATGCTTCTCTGCACCAGAGCAGAGAGTCATTCAACAGTCCAAACAGAATTGTTGCATAAGCAAAAGTACTGTTAAACCAGCAAAAGTACTATTTAACTATTTACTGAATGGGTCCCCTCCACTCCAACAAAACTACTTGTGAGGGCATTTTTGTTGTCTAGCACATTACCGTCTTCCTTGATGAACAGCTCCCTCAGCTGATGAATCTTCATTCACCAGAAAATCTTCTTTTCTCAGCCACCATAATTCATTAACTGCCTCTTCTTCCCCCGATCCCATCCCCCCAGCAGTGCCTAGGAGAGATTTCTCCATATCCATCAAAAATGTATTTTTAAGTAAGGTCGTGTAAACCATCTCCATGAAGCACCTTTGTCAGTGCCTGGCAGCTGCAGAACACAAGACTCCATAGTCTCTGTCCAACTGGCTAATACACAAACATACACATCCAAGATGCTCCTCCAAAATCTGCTCTCAGCCCTTTATTTTTCCCTAGACAATTTAATAATCTCTAGTATAAACATACAAGGAAACCAAACCATCATGGTCTGCAAAGAGCAACTGACCAAGAAACCAAGGAGCATTCAGTAAGAGAAGGAAGACAGCCTGCTTGCTAACCAAGCTGTGGTGTTGGACAGCTCTCAGAGGTGGCAGAATTCCCTCCCTAGGATAGCATTTCACTCAGGATAGATGATGAAATCGCTACTCAAAACCCAACTATCAGACTGATCAAAACTAAAGAAAAGAATGGCAAACTTAGTAAATGCATTAGAGATGGGGAAGCCGTGACATATAAGCAATAGAGCTTAGCAGTGAAGAAGGCTTAATGCTTAGACCTTCATCCCATAAAGATTTTTCAGAGTCAAGAGCACTTTCAGCACAGTCACTACTGACTAAGTCAGAGTTTAAATGCTGTAAGTGAAATTCTGTTCCATGCAAGTTTCTTGGGAGAGTCACAATTTCTTCTTAGACTTAGTTACATTTTCTTGCTCAAGTCTTCAGGCAAATTGTATTTTTCAACTTTAAGGGCCAGTGTTGGGTTGCTTTTCACACCTACGCTCAGGACTCAGAAACAAGATCCCCACTATCTGCCCTACATTAAACATTATCATCTGGAAATTGACCATGACAGTGGATTTCAAAGCTCTTACAGAAATACCAGACAGTTACCATGCACAGAAAGTTCAAAACTCCTTGAAGGCTGTTGCTTTCAACTGTGGTATCACAAACACAAAAACAGGTCTCCTTTATTTAACTTTACTAGCATGAGACCAACACGCCTGCTGCACCTGAGCTATTACTTATCACTACATCAGAACTGCAAGGACAAAAAAAAACATTAGCGGAAAAGAGTGGAGCAAAAAGAGCACTGAAAGATAACATCAAAATTGTCAAACATTTCTCATTCATCAGTTTAAGTGAGGTTTAAAGAGGAGTTACAAAGATTTTAAAGCTACCTACTTAAAAGTTATTTAGTAATTCCTGAACCACTTCATTAATCGTCAAGATTTTAGAACTATATAGCATTTAAAAGAACCTATTTCATCCGCTTTGCTAGTTAAAAACCTTCACCTATTTGTTGGGAACCTAACCACAGAGTGACATACACTACAACAGACTGCAATCAAAATGACACTGAAAAGACTATTCAAAGGTTTTTTTAATCATTTACTTCAGCAATTAAATTGCTTAGGAATAGCTGTGTGATTTTTCAGGACTCTGGAAAGGGAAAACGTCAAGGTCCAGTTCTACAAATACATTCTTCCTTTGCGGTGCTTGCTCTTTCCACTGCCCATGAACCAACCACAGGTGAGCACCGGTGCCTGCAGGGCCGACACAGGAGCAAATGTCGCTGGATCTACCTCCAGTTTAAAGAAAATAATCGGATGCAATGACCGAGAGGGCTGAACAGCCCAAACCTAAGTAACAGGTACGGCAGACATGTCACTGCTGCCACAGGAAGCATTTGTGGGCTCTCATGATTTCCAGGCACGCTATTTTGAGCAAATGAGTGAAAATGTTTATTAAGCCAAGCCGCTCCGAAGCTCCGGTGGAATAAGGCGGCGGCAGCGGTAGCGCGCCGTGCCACCTGACCGCCCCGGGGTCCGCCACGGGGGACCGCACAGGGAGGCGGCTCCGGAGCTGCACCGGGCTCGGAGGGCCCGCGGCCGCCAAGGGCAGCGCGGCAGCTGCGCGCCCGGCAAAGGCGCGGCCTTTCCCCGCCCGGCCGGCAGAGCGAGGCCGCCGGAGCCGAGGGAAGGGACAGGTCCTTACCCATCACCCGCCGGTGCCAGCGCCACCAGCCCGCAGGTCCCCTGCGCACCACCGCCGCGGCCATGCTGCGCCCCCGTGCCGAGTGACCTCCGGCCCGCCGCCGCCGCCGCCACCGCCCGCGCGCCGCGAGCGGCAGCCGCCGCAGCCAACCACGGGCGGCGCTCGGCGGGGCACAGCCAATGGGAGCGCGCAGCGTCCCCCCTGCGGGCGGGCGGCCCCGCCCACCGCCCCGTGACGGATGGGGCCGGAGCGCGGGGCGGGACGGGGGCCGGAGCGCGGGGCGGGACGGGGGCCGGGCCGGCTCTGGAGCACCTCATTGGGGCGGTGGGACGCTGCACCCCGCTGCCCGCGGCTCCCGGGAAGGCGTTCCTTTCCGGCTCTGCTTGCCTGTGCCTGCTCGCTGCCGCTTCGTCTTCCTGCTTTGCTGCCGGTGGAGGCGGATTGGCTGAAGCGGGAGACGGACGGAGCGCCGGCGTTCTGGCGGACGCAGCTCGTGTTGCGAGACGGCGCCCTCGGGGCGAGGGAAAAAGCCGCCTTGCACTGTTTTGTCGAGTCAGGTGGCAAATAGGAATTGGCGCTTATTGGGAGCTGGAATTAGATGATCTTCAAGGGCCCCTTCCAACGCAAACCATCCTGTGATTCTGTGACTGGCTTCGTCGTGGTGTGGGCTTTACCCTGGCTGGGCGCCGAGCGCCCCCAAAGCCGCTCCATCGCTGCCCCTCCTCAGCTGGGCAGGGGGGAGAAAATACAGTGAGAGGCTCGTGGGTCGAGATAAGGCGAGGAGAGCACTCACCAGTTACTGTCTTGGGCAAAACAGGCTCAGCTTGGGGAAATTAATTTAAGTTGTTATCAATGACATTAAAGTAGGATAATGAGGGATAAAAACTACGTCTTAAAACACTTAATCCCCGCCCCTTCCTTCCTCCCGGGCTCAACTTCACTCCCAATTTTTCTGCCTCAGCTTGTCCCACCAGGGTCACCATGGGCTGCAGAGGATTCAAGTCACGGAAGCCAGCCCCGCAGCATCCAACCACTGCCAAAATTTTGCCATGCAAGCCCCGTATGATCGTGCCCAGAGCGCATTTTCCAAAGGCCTAACACAGCGTTTATCAACGTCAATAAAATTTGCAACAGCTGGGCTGGTCAGCCGCAGCCCAGCATCTGGAGACCCCTCTGGCAGCTCTGGGAGAGCTTCGGGCGGGTGTGTGAGGAAACACATCCCGCTCAGAAGGAGGGCAGGATGGAGGCAGGCAAGAGCTGCCTCCTCCGAGCAAAGCTTCAGCTCCAGTCCTGCAACTGCCACGTCCATCTCTTTGGAAGAAAATTGTTAATTTCTTTTCCTAACAGAAAAACTTGCCTTACTTTGTAATGCCAGGATGCTAGGTACTCCCTCAGTCATTAGGTTACTCTTGTTAGGTCAGAGCTTTTTTTGTAGCTGCTATGTAGTATCATTTACAGACTTGGGAGTGTAGCCATGGGGCACAGATCTCGGGTCTCACCACAACGTGCCTTCACTCAATTATATGTTAGCATAGAAAGAATAGACTAAATATATATGAGCTTGCCTCTCTTATCAGTACCATAATACATATTTTTATATAAAGCACTACAGTTAAATATAGTTAAATCAATCTAGCTCAACATAAAGGAATTTTGTGGGCAGTGAAGGCGGCTGTGGTCATACAGTAGCTTTACTGTGACATGTGAGAGTGCTACCACTCAGTAGGCTGATCTCATACCTTCACCCAGTTGCTTCTCTCTCTCACTGCCTCTCAGCTAAGCATTGAGACAGAACGTGACATGAGAAAAAAGAAAAAATCTATGTAACTAAAGCAATGGAAAGACACACAAACATAGAAACTCTTCAACTTGTTTACACTTTGCAAAGCACTGGAACCTTCATAGACTCAAATATACCATTATTTTGTAAGCTCACTCATCTTTGTCCCTGGGCCATTTGAAGACTACCAAGTGGATAAAACTACTGACCTATGTTTACCCTTCTCCTCAGTGGGGAAGAGGTTGAGTACCATCTTGTACTTGATTTTTTTTTTTTTTTGTGATGAGAAGAGGTGTGACTCCCCATTGAGCAGCTATACTGGCAGAAATTTGTCTCAAGGTATGGTTCAGATAAGGTCACTGAAAGTCTTTGAAACATGATTTTTACATGTAATCACACAGTACTTTAAAAACACAAGGGTTTTTTGCATTCCAACCTGCTTCTTCACCGCCTTACGTTTTCAGGGTCATTGACCCTTTTCCAATTTGGTCTACACTACTATCAAGTCTGAACTGAGTTAGAAAAGTGATTTTTCTGGGGTTGGGGGTTGGTGGGGGGGAGGGTTGCTAAATGTAGAGAAATGCATGAAGAGTCCAATGTTGTACTCATTGTGGTCCTTGAATGCTGATTTTTAACTCTCATTACAAGATGCAGCTTTATTGTTACATTTTTCTCTACCCTTTCTCAGGTCTAAGGTGGTTTTGTTTGTGTTGGTATAAACAATGAATGATTTGTTTAAAAGGTATGTGAGGAGAATAAATTTAGTACCAACATAATAAAAATGCACTATAATTACTCCCAGAAAAAAGTATTAGAAAGTGGGAAAAGGTAGTCCTATTCATAAAAATGTAGTAAGGTTAGCTGTATACACAACACACTTGTGTATAAAGGCTTGTTACAGACACAACCACTGTCATACTGTAGTCTTACACTGCTTTTGTACAAAATGTATTTTTGCAGACTGATAAAATTCCTTGAGATTAGATTAAATGGAATCTCTTCTTACATTATGAGCAATGATGGAACTGATATTAGTAGTTTAGTACCACTAAGGTAGCCAGTATGAGAAGGAAGCACCTGCAGGACTAGATGGTGCGGGACTATCATACTGCAGAGCATTTTCAGAAGGGAGAAATGAAATTAATAGAGTTTTTGTGGTTTTTATTTTCTCAAAAATGCCCTCTAAAGATGTATAGTGCAGTTAGTTCCTTCTGTTAAAAGTAACTTTGCCTTTGTTAAAGTTTCTCTCACTAAATCTTGCTAGTTAATTTTGGTTTGTTTATTTCTTTGCCTACCTAATTACATTTTTCCCACACAAAATGAAGGAAATAAGCTTTGTTAACTTAAAAACATATTTGGTTTAAGTAAACGGCCATGAAAGCTTTTACTTACATGAAAACCCAGGACATAAATGTTGGTTATTTTGCAAACAAAACAGCATTGTCTCCTTACTCATGCCTAGTAGTGAGTTTCATAAAGATTTGTATGTGATGGCTTCTGAAATTAACAATTTAAAATGCAAATAAACTGTTATTTGTGTTGCCTGGTTCTACAAATTATTTTTTCCTTGTGTTAAGAATGGAGATATACACCACATTTGGGTGCATACAACCTCCACTCTTTAAACTAAAATGTTTTCAGGTAATGTGAATCAAGTATAAAATTGTCTATAAAAATAATTCACTGGATATTTTTATCTTTAATTGCCAGAAAAGCTTTCCAAAAATCAGTGATTACACTGTAAACATGCCACAAAGGTGAACTCTTTAACGAGTGTGCCTTTGCCAGTGGTAGAAAAATTGCCAATGTTTAATTGGCTTTAAAGTTTTGTTTCATCAATGGTGTATTGTATCTTAAAGCAGTAATGCCAACCTTATGACTAAGGCATGAAATGGGACCTCAAAATATCATACTGATTATGGTTGGAACTGTTTTCTGAAGGAAAAATCTCCTAGCCTACTTGTTGCTCTAGCACAGGTAGAGTTTGGTTTGTACAACACATAAAAAAGAACAGAATAAAAATTGTATATGACAAAGACAAAAAGGAAATATGTTATTGGTATTTGTCTATTTTTGTTGGCAGATCTTATGGTGCTTTATAAAAACAATATAGATATTATTTTAAGAAATGATTTTTTAACTGCCAAACCCCTATAAGTCATTGTTACAACTCAAACCTGAAGATCCTACAACTCAATCCAGTCACTTCAGGCTTTTGACAGCTTCCTCACTGGACCTGTGAAATGAGCAGGATTTTTTAAAAACCCTGCTCTTTATCCCCATCCTTGCATTACAGTTTATGGCCCTCTCAGGCATGCAGATAGAAGTGTAGTTAACCTACAGCCTTTCAGTCATGTGTTTTACTGTCTGCTGAACAAATGCTTGCAGTGGCACACTTAGTCCTCACTCTGGATGGACTGAATGGGCCAGGCTTAAACCAGATCCTAAACTACTGGATGCTGGCAATGTGAAACCAAATTATTACTCATGGAAAGACTAATGAGGTGACATAGTAAATCTAGATATTTGTGTTTAAGTGACTGAGATTAATTTTCTTTCCCTGCAAGAAGTATGTATGTAGGTGTACATCATGATTTGTGATATTGGAATATGGATATTTAAATATGAGAACTTTCCAGAGCATTTGTAATACAGAAAGCAGTTGCTGTTCTACATAAATAGGTAGGAAGTTTTCTAAGTATTGGTACATGGTGCCCATTAAGTTACAGGACATGTAAAGAAATGTAATCAAACATGTAAATAAGCAGAGAAAAATGTAAAGAAGGCTACTCCTTTCATTCTTAGTGTTGAAAATATGGCAATCTTATTTTTTTTTAAAGGTCTCAATATAAAAGGACAAAACAAAGAATTAAAAAAAAAAAAACCACAAACCCAAAGAACACAAAATATTTATAGTATTTTTGTGAATTTTCTTTTTCTTACATTTAAGAAGTTTTTTCTCCCTTAATAATAAGGTATAATAATAAGGAACCTCTGAAAGCAAAGGGAAATATATACACCGTGCCAAAATATGCTAAGAATACCTAGATTCACTTCAGAGCCTGCCCCTGACTTTAACTCCATTGACATGAAATGGTTAAATTTGTTCAGAGGCTTGGTTTTTATGTATGCTTGTTTGTTTGGGATTTGTTTTGTTTTGTTTTGTTTTTGTTTAGGAGTGGGGTTTTTTGGGGAGTTTGGTTTGGTTTTTTTTCTATTCCATTGTTTTTGGGAGACTTTTCAGACATTAAGTTTTATAGTCTGGGCTGATAACTAAATTTCTACTGAATTTAGCAAGAGTTACAAGCATAGATGCTTGTAAAATGGGACCCTCACTACAGAGTGGTATTTAAATTCAGTGTTAACACTACTTAGAGTAGCCAAAAGAAACTATAGTGGATGCAACAGTAAATTTGAAACTTGAATCAAAATGAATTGGTAGCCAAACCTACCGTGTTCCATTCCTCCTTCTAACCTTTTATCTTGTATTTGTTGCATTTATTTGTCTGCATCAGAAAGCTGTTATAATATTTGAAAATGCAATCAAAGCACAGTGTAGCTGCTCAGGAAGGCCTGGGCTGCAAATAGTTGGAGCTGGGAAAGCATTCCAGAGAAATATCCCAAAGTATTTCCTCTCTGACTGGTCATTTCTGGAGACAGCCTGCTAGGTTAGAGGGACCTTGGGTCCAACATAATATAACATTCTTCACATTTGTAAATATTTGAGTTGGGAGTCTCAGGGCAGCATTCATTCCTTAGCTGTGCACATTTTGCTAGATAACAAACAGGAATGCGTAACCAGCAATGCAAGTGGTTATTTTTGCCTACAGAAAAAAAAACTCTTGTGTAACTGGACCTCCTTTATTTCTTGCTGAATCATATGATATATCCTGCAGTAGTATGGATTTTAGTAATCAACCTTGAGCTAAATACGTGCAAAGTTTGGAATATTGCGTATACCCAAGGGGACACAAATTCCAGGCTTCTGTGGGAATACAATGCCCCAGGGGAACATAGAAACTTTGTTTTAGTATGAAGATGTAGTGTCTGTTTTGTCAGAAGCATTGGTACTGTAGTTTGGAAAGCAGTTGCATCTCACTGGGACATCAGGTGAATGTTAAAATGGGCAGGCTACCACAGAGTAGCAATGCATACTTATTTCTACTAATTGATACCAAGATCAGTTAAGCACTAAAGCTTTTGTCCTCTTTCTAGCTCTGATAAATTCCATTAGGTTGTTTAGGCTAGACTGTGCTTGCTGAGTTTCCTGGAGAGCTGGCTGAAAATATTCAAGTACCTATTTCCTAGAAGAATTCAATCATCCCATTCAAATACCCACACAAGAAGGATGTCATGGAGATACTTTATCCAGTTGAATTTCATAGAATATAGTGTGGAAAAGATTTCACTCAGAGAACTAGTCTTCAGGATTTTGCTAAATGAAATATGTTGCAGTTCTGGTTATGTGCAACTTCAAACGCTACTGTCTTTTACAAACAAGTGGGATGTTTTATGTGGGTGACTGCATATATGTTGTACCATGAATAGACACAAGAAACTGACAGGAGAGCTGACACAAAAAAAATTTGAAGTGTAAATTACCAGTAGAGCATTCCATAGCAATTTCAGATTGACGTCATTTTTGTGTTTTAACTGAAGGATATGTTTAGCTTTTCTAATGGATTTAGAATCTAGCAGCATTTATTAAATACTTTTATTTAATAAACATAGCTTCTTTGACATGACAGAAATGCAAAAAGGATAATTACTTTGGTTCAGATTTAAATGGTCAGATTCTGTAAAAGCAGATGAAGAAGGAAACAAAATCCAAAAGAAGCATTGCTATGTATGATAAATATTTGGTATCAGTCATGGTGATTTTATTTTTCCTTCTACCTGCAATGCACAGAACATACTGATGTGTGTGGGAATTGCACAAATTGCCCACTCAATGCCCTTCTGCCAGTTATTGGGTGCTGATGTAGCAAAAGAAAGTGAACATAGTAGGGCAACTGGGAAAAGCAACGTGGAAAAGTTACATGGTACCTTGATCTCAAATCTAAGGAGTCAGAGTAAGGATTAGGTAATTGTTTCCCAGGAGAAGATGCATGCTTATAAAACACAGAAAAAATAGGTTTTTTCCAACCAACATATGTGTATCAGGATAAAAGCAACAACCTCACATTAATCTGATAAAATCCTGAACTGACTTCCTCATGAAAAGAAAGAGGAAACCTGGCACTAACTCAGTCCTTGGGTTTTCCTACACCAAAATGTAAACCACATTGCTTGAGAAAGATTATCTTCATATGGCATGCTCCTGAGCAAAGTCTTGTCTTCACCCAGTGGGAAGTAATCCTGCTCCTATCAACATTCTTAAGAGTTTGTTCCTGATTTTAGAGGAAGCAGCATAAGGTCCCTGAATGAGCAAGGAGCATTCCTTACCACTGGCTTGCTAGAAGAAATAGTAAGCAGGAGCATAACCCACTGCAGATCAAGAGAGCAATTAATTAACTTTTGATAAAGTGACACTGTTACTAAAGTAATATAAACCAACATAAAAGAACCAACTTATTTTCTACACTTCAGCCCTACTGAAAATTTAAAATTAATTCACTCTATGCAACATTTAAGAGTATTAAATACAAATCATATCTTTAAGTCTGGCACTATAGTTTCACCTCAGACAATGTATACGTACGGAACAGTTTGTTTTTTATTAATTTTGGTTCAAATTTCTGTTATATATTAATGCATTTCCCTGCTGAATTTTAAAAATGTGATTTTTGTTGTCTTATGAGCTACCAGCACTAATAAGAAATGAATTTAATCTGGACACCTTGATTATAACTATGTATAATTGAAACATATAAATTTTAGGAAAAGATGCACAAGAAAAAAATATCATAACAAGCTCCCAAAATCCAGACTTGTTGATATCTGCATTTCATGTCTGAGATTTCTGAGTCAGATTTTCTGATTATTGTAATTTCTGTAAAATTGACATAGCATGCCTACTCATGTACACAAAGTAATGCTTTGATCTACAAATAAGATGGAATAAAAAATATTTTCCATTACTGATTTGTTTGAAAGAAAAGTACTTTTTGGATGTTTTTTTTTCCCTAGTAACACATTAACTCCACTAAACATGAAATCAAACTTCGATTTCTTACCATTAAAACATGGAAATAAATGTACCATTATCACTAGACTAATATAATCCTATTATCATCTTATTAGATAAACAGTGACAATGTTGTGTTTCTAATAGCCTCCAGAGATACAATAAATCTAGTAGGGGAATGTCAGCTTGGTCCAAGACAGATTAAATGTAGAGAACTGGAGTATAGTTCCCAGTAAACAAACACTTTGAGGTCAGGGGGTCGTACTTGCTCAGCTGTTCTTCATAAGCCCTATTGGAAATAACTTTCATACCATCACTGAATATATTCCATGCTACCTAATAATACTGAAGACCGAGTACAGTTGTGATATAAATGATTTCTAAGTGAAATATTGAGTGTGAAATGATCAAAAAGCAATATGCAAATGGAAAATCAGGGTGATGTTAGACATGCAATGGGTGCAATTCGTAAGATTTTTTTGCTCTTTTGTAGAGAAAATCCATCCCACATGAAAGCTTGTGCAAATTCCCACTGACAAACGAGTTGATTTGGCCCCAGCAGACCTGTGATTAATGTGACAAAAACTAAGACTAACTGTATTTTAATTTAGAAAACAGCTAGGAAGAATATTAAATGAATTCTCCCTTGGCAGTTGACTAATTGCAGCAGAAGGGGGGACACAAGTCAACAAATGTCTGGGAAGGAGAGAGAGAACTACAGAATAAATTTGCTTTTGGCATCTCTTCTATCAGCAGAAAAATGCCTGGATTCTGGGAAAGCTAAAATAAAGATATCAATGTGTGGATTATGATGGGTGAAGGTCTCAAATCTGGTAAGATAACTTAGTGTTTTTCAGACTCATACATCTGTCACCCAGTTTTATGGAAAAGCTGCACTGCTTACAGGCTTTGTACGTAACAAATACTGTTGACAAGTTCAGTCAGACCTTAGTGGTAGCATCTAAGCAGGCAGTTTCATAAAGCCTTGAAAAGTCTCCTTCAGCACAGACACAGTATATTCAAAACATGCAGATATGCAGACCAAATGTTGCCCACTGACACATCTTAGGGAAGATAATGGAAATAAACACTGTAAAAACAGATTTTTTACCATGGTGTTTGTGTACAAAACACTTACTACAGGCCCAACAGATCTTTTGCCATGTAGTGAACTAAAGCCATATGTCATGGCTATAACCTTACCATGATTTCAAAAGAGTTGTTACCCATGTTAATAATGTAAATGTTATTTTAATTGAAAGTTTCCCGTTCCAAGACACAACAACATGCAACCACACTTTGGACAGCAAAATATGCTAACTTGGCTACAATATAATGTAAAATATTTATTAGCAGAAGGGAGAGCCATTTAATAAATATTTTTTTTTCATAGAAAGTTCTAGAAATGTAAGCTCTACAGTATTCTGCCTTGTAAAAATATTCCTTATACAAGGAAATTAATTTGTAAAATAAGAAAAGGTATGAAAGTTGTGTGATTAGAATATACTTGCATTTCTGAATGATGCTGATCAAATAACAGCAGAAAGGTGATGTTACTTTCTGTATGTAAATTTGCATAGCAAATCCAACACATTCTTCTCTGTACAATGTTAATAGACACAACAGAATAATAAATCATTGGGGATGAATTCAAGATGAATTTTCATTTTAGCACTGTGTTTCCTAGTAATTGATTTGTATGTAATGTATGTAGCAATATGGTGGCTATTTTTTTCATAGAATTTAAGAACTCGTAATGTAGGAGTTTCAGAACTCAAGCAGTAGGAGAAGATGAGAGTCAAGATCTGTTGACTGAGAAGTTTTCTATAGAAATAGCTACACAAGACCTTTAGGCCCGTCTCCAAGCTGAATGCAGGGTTTTGGGGAAAGCAGCATGAGTCAATCTATGTGTCAAGACCCAGGCCAGGCACAGCCTCTCACAAGTGTGCTACATGACCCAACAGACCTTTTCCTTGGTGCCAAGTCAAGGCTGACAAAGAATTCCTGCATCACTCAGGTGGTTCCAGTCTCAGCAGGGAACTGAAGCTGCACCAAGCCCCCCAGTTCAAGCACAGCTGCTCAGGGAACCAAGGAGCAAGAAAAAACAGAATAGTGTTGGAGACACAACAATGGCCTGAGCCAGGCTAGAGGAGCTGGACACAGCATTAGCATGAGGACACAGACATCTTTAGATGCTGTCAGAAAAACATATACCATTATGAAAAAATAGGAAGGCAGCCAAGCTTCATGCACATACAGTATACAGACGCTTCTGTGCTCTGTCAGTGGTGGCAGCCAGTGCTGGATGGGGACCCAGAAGGGGATTCAAGAAGCATGCTGTAGGCTGCTGTGGAAAGTGCCTTTCTGCTTTCAGTCCCTCAGGGTTAAGGGCTGTGCTCTGAGGTACAAGAACTTTTAAATCTCATTGCTTGTTTGTTTCCTGCCACATGCAGTTTTCCTGCCTCTGAAAACAAAATGTTGGTCATTTGGGAGCTTCCTATTACTTTCAGATAGAAAAGATAAAAGGCTGAGAGAAACAGTAAATCTACTAAAGCTTACCAAACAAAGGTATTTACCTGTTCTATATCTGCTAAGATTTCAGTGACACCTACTCAGTGATCATTTACATGCTGTTCTGTGTATGCCAGTAAGAGGCATGCTGGAGGGAAAAATCCCCCTTGCAAACATCATAAATAAGAAATGAAACACTCCCCCAGACCTGGGTCTCCAGTGCATATATATTAATCACACACCAGAGGGTAAAGCCTCAGTATGTGCAAGCATTTAATTCATTATTTGCATTTATTAAAAACATTCCTTTTCACTTTAACAATACAGTAACCCAACAGTGAGGTAACGGCAATTCAAATGCAGCCATTTACAGACGTGTGGTTTCTTGTACCCATTGTACAGTGCAGTGCTGCCAAGTCTCACACCTTAGAAGTAAGCTCCTGCTCTCTCCTCTGTCACACACATGCATGCACACACATACAAAATTTACATGTCTGCTCTCACCTATACTCTTTAGGGAAAACCCACATATTTCATCAATCTTACTCTACAGATTTAAAAATCCTGGCAGCTTTTGAATAGCTTTTCTTCATCAGCTGCAATTAAGTGTTGGAAAAGAAATCCAAAATACACAAGAAAGAAACTTTCTCCTTAATAGGAAATGTTAGCAATAGTATGGGATTTCTAATATGTTCCAAAGTTTTGCCACACCATCTTACTGGAAGGCCAAGACTCCATGCCCTGTGATTAGGTTCCCTTAAATGCTGGACAATTCAGTGTTGTCAGCCACAACATAAAACATTATTTATAACTATTTAACTGTTTTAAGAGTATAGTTAATAGCTTTCTGTAACATGATCTTAAAGAAGTTGATTAAGTGTGCTTTACAACATGACCAGAAAGAGCTTCCGATTAGTGCATCAGTATATATATTTTACATCTCACATGGCCCATACTTTTAAAACTTGGAAGTGTTGAAATAGGAGTCAAACCAAAATGAAATCAAATCATTAGAACTGAAGCATTTCCTTACCACACTTTATCAATGCCATCATGTCATGCCAATAGATTGAATATCCACAACATCAAGTACCTGTCTCTGGTAACAAAACCTAGAAATATATAAATTTTCTGTCACTCACACAAAGCAAAGATGGGCCTCAGAGGGAATTCAGGGGTGGTTCAAAAACTCATCATGAGTTTGGTTCAGATTACAGTAATGCAGAAAGTAAATAAATTAAAGAAAAAATATTAGGCTCTGAATCTGAATAAAAGTTCACATATATCTAAGGTTTAACAGATGTGACAGGGATCCATTTTTAATTTCTAGGCTTTAAATTAGTGAAAGAGCTTACAGGTTGAAGAAGATAGTGTAGTTATAAAAATTATGTTTTGCAAACACCCAAGACTCTGTTCCCTGAGAGTCTCTAATTGCTTCCCATTTCCTTTGGCAATTCCAATTAACTGCATGCTTTTATTCCTCATTCATCTCATGCCTGAGGAGGGACTAGTCTCATCCTGACAGCATCTCAGAAGAATTACAAAGCAGGGACATTTTTGCATCCCAAACCAAATTTCAAACTTCTTTGGAATCTAGTAATGTTCAAATCCAGTTACTGAATTCACACACACTTTTAACTTTATTTAATATTTTTATCACAACCACAATTGTAATTTGCCATTGTATATTTGTCCTCATATTTATGCACTTCAGAAATAAACACCCTTAAAAAAGGGTTCTGGCAGCTTTTTATTTCAAAGTCAATACCCTGGTGAAATCTATTTGACATATATTCCTTGGAGATTGTGCATACAGACACAAAGAGAACAGGGATTTTTTCAGCCTATAGAAGAGAAGGCCTCATCTGAAACCAGCTAAGCTGAGGGTGTAGAAAAGATGGGACAGAATTCTCTTCAGAGGTGTGCTGTGAAAGAACAAGAGACCAGAGACAAAACATGGGAACATGGGAAATTCCAAATTGATACTAAGAAAAACATGGAACATGAGAAATTCCAATTTGATACAAAAAAACTTTTTTACAAGGAGTGTTTTCAGTCTGCGAAAGAGGTTCTTTAGGCGACCATGGAATGTCTCCATCCATGGAGACATTTGAAATGTGACCAGGCAACATGTTCCTTTGAGCTGCTCTGGACATCCCTTCCAACAAACAAGGGTTTGATGATATACACACATACAGAGATACATATGTATTATCATTAAAAAGGTATTTGACATTCATAGTTTCTTTTTCTTTTAAATATGCACAAATATTGGCTAAACATTGATATTATGTGTTTGAAGGACATTCTGGTACACATGAAAGCCATACCATTTGTGGTAAAATACTGGCTTGAACAAAACCAGTTTCCTGTTACTGAAATCAGTGGGGTTGGAAAGCTTAGAATCAAGCCAGAAGAAGATGGGATTATTGTCACCATAACTGTAATAAGCTTTTCTAATTAGTGTGTTGGTGTTAAGAGAATCTCATAAGAATAAGGTTTTGCTAGAAATGCTGATATCAAACTTTTTTTGGTTTGTTTTAACTATTTTCCAGAGAATGTAAGCAAGAATAGAAAAGTAGTGTTGGATGGGTTTTTTGGTTTTGTTTGGGTTTTTTGGTTTGGCTGGGTTTTTTGCTTTGTTATTTTTCTGGTTTTTTGTTTGTTAGATTTTTGCTTGTTTTTGTTTGGGTTTTTCTTTCTTTCTGCTCAAGAGCAAGTTTCCTGAAATATTTATATCACATGGATGAATTTCAAGAAATAGTATCTGTCTAGCAAATTCAAACTTATTAGGGCACTCAACCATTAATTCTCAGCCAAGTGCAAGTTCCACCAGTTCCAGTCAAATTTTTCTTGATTCAGATTGTTGTACATGGATATTGATTGTTGATTCTGGGATCACTGCTCACCACTTGTCTGTTTTGGTCAAGGCAATAGCAAAATTAGAAAAGGCTCTGCACCATCTTTCTGTAAAATATCCATAAATTCAAGAGGGATAAGATTGGCATCTAAACCTAGCATGCAAAAGCATACATGAGAAGACATTAAACCACACATGTATTTTAGTCAGAAATAGTTTTATATTATGTGTATATTATAACCACTATATATATGTGGTTAAGATAGCGAGTTTAGAAGCATAAAAATACATTTTCCTGAAAATCATGGCAATAAGTACAAGAAAAGACAAGATTATTCTTAGTTTATTTGTTCTAATATTTACACTGTTCATGTGAATGCCAGCATATGTAGGTTTTTTAACCTCTTCCATATGGATCAAGCAATAGAAATAATAACTGAATACAGAATTATGAGTAAACCATAACTACCTTTATTGACTGAATGAACATTTATTAAATGAACATGGAAATATCTCAAGTTTCTTAAAAAACTTGAAACTGGGGAGAAGTATATTTTTCAAAATTAGGAATCAGAGGTGGGTTGTTTGTTTGTTTTTCCAAGCATTCACTTGTAAAAAATATGTTAGCTGCAAAAGAAAATCTTTATTTCATATTTCCTGTTATACTCCCATAAACCTGCATTATAATATGAAAGCAAAACTTAGTCTGACTAACGCTGATATTCCCCAGCTGGTGACTGTGAACCTCAAGTTCTTCCTAAGTTCCAGCCCACATGAGAATAGTGTCTTGTGACTCTTAGACAGCACTTTTATCACGACATACAGAGCAGAGAGCAGCAAGGAGAAGAAATGCAGGGCTGAGATAAGAAGAAATAGCTCTTCCTGCCTCCTTAGAAATATTTATTTTTGAACAAGATACTGGTTTCATTTTCCACTACAAAAGTTCGTCTGGTCTTACAGGTGAGATTACTCTATATACACTTCTTGTGTCTTCTAAAATGATCAGTTAGTACTATGCAGGGAATTTATTGCTTTCCAGGGAAACATGGAATGTATGGAATGTATGGATAATACATACAAGAGATTATTCATTGTGGCTACCAATCAAAGGATAATTTAGTAATCTGTGACACACCTTAAGATATGTTACTGTTTTCAGAAACAAAAAGTGCAAATACAATGAATAACCATAATTACTTAAAGACAGTTTCCATGCTCCAGCTTAGTTTCATTTCTGTTACGACTGACCATGAAAAAACAGGTGAACTGGTGAGAAACCTAACTCAATAATTCCAATGATTAATAAATTATAATAACACTGTATCTCTCCACATAACGTGTTTAAAATACACATTAAAAAAACGTAAGAAATGATAGCAGAAAAGAATTTAAGATGATCTTGGCGACAGTTTGTGGTGGCAACCAACACTGGGTGCATTGGGACAAATGCTGTGTGTCAGCGATGGGAGCTCATCACTGCTTACTTTTACTCAGCACCGTGACTCTGTGCAGTGCTCTATGAGCTGCTTTAGGATGAAAATTGAGTGGAGTCTATGAAATAGTTGTGGGCACAGCCAGAAAAGCCTTAATGCCCAAACCACTTAAATCTAGACTGTTTTAAAACTATCAGGCGCGATAAAAGGTATTAATCGCGTGTAACTTGTGGCAACTAAAGTGATGAAGGTGGTGGAGTCCCCAGCCCCTAGCGGTGCTCAAGGAAGACGTGGCATTGAGTGCCACGGTCTAGCTGACAAGGTTGTGGCTGGCCAAAGGTTGGACGCAATGCGCTCAAAGGTGCTTTCCAGCCTCAGTGATCCCGTGCTTCGTGGCTCTCTGAGCCGCTGCTGTGAGATGCGACGCCCTTCCATGGCGATCCGCCAACGGCCCGGGCAGAGCCCAGGGTAAGCGCTTACCGCCGCTCTTATCGCAGCCCCGCGCTGCCCTGGGAAGCCCTGCAGAGGCTGGCAGATTAACGGTGACGGCACGCCCGTGTCTTGACGTGGGACGGAAGAGGAGATGATTAATTCGGGTAAGAGGCTGCGACAGAGCCGGTGGTGTAATCGCGGACAGGACGGGAGCGCCGTACGGAGGTAAGAGCAGCCCTCCAGTCGGGCACAGCGCCGCGGCTGCACCCACGGGCCCCACCGGGGCCGTGCGCCCGTGCCGGTGGGAGGCGGAGCCCGCCGGGCGCCCCGCCGGTCCCCAGCGCACCCGTGCCGGGCCCGCCCCGCGCGGGCAGGGCCGCGCTGGAAGTGACGCGGGCGGACGGGCGGAGCCGCGCGGCGCTGCTGGCGGAGGCCCCATGTTGATGTCCCCGGCGCCCTCCGCGTCTGCCTAGGTAAGCGCTGTCCGAGGCAGGCTGGGGGGCCGGGCAGGGCTGACACGCTCCTTCCCGCCGCCTTCCCGCCGCTTCTGGGCCGGGCCGGGGCGGCCGGGCCGTGCGGCCGCGGTTCTGCGCCACCGGCCCCCGCCGCTGTTCGGGCCGGCCGTGGTCGGCAGGGGAGCGGCGGGGCCGGGCTGCGGGAGCCGGCGGGGCTCCCCCCTGCCGGGGGAGGAAGGCCGAGGCCAAGGTGACCGCGTCGGGCAGGTGGCGGGGAAGGGGCGGGAGGCGGCGCGGGTGGGGGCCGGGGTGCTGGGGGCCCGGGACCGCCGCTGGAGGAGTCCGGGAGGAGCTGACTGCGGTGGTGCGGCTCGTCCTGCTTTTATTTTTCCTGCTGGACGAGCTTTTCCTCCTTTCCGCCGTCCTTTGCGGTGCGCAAAGCCAAACGCGTCGTTTAGCCTTCCCGTGGGAAGCGCTTGTCATGTCAGGAATGAAGGCTGTGCGTAGCTCTTCCTCCTCCTCTCCTTTCCAAGCCGGTAGCTGTGAGTTAAGCAAGTACCCAGCATCCCCATAACTATCCTTGAACTGTAAGTAGATCTGAGCATCACCTAAGCTCCGGGGATTTTCCTGCTAGGCAACAGTAATCCCAGATGATTGTGCTGGTCTGCACAAGTTAGATTTGTGAGCAGTTCTGCTTTGGGGTTGGAAACCGGTCTACCTTTACTGGTTCCACTAGGGCTAGTACTCAGCTGACAGCTGACAGCCAGTGTGCAAGTGTGCAGAAATGGATTTTTTTTTCTTTTGGTTGGGGTTGGTGCTTTTTTTTTTTTTTTTTTTTTTTTTTTTTTTTTTTTTTTTTTTTTTTTTTTTTTTTTTTTTTTTTTTTTTTTTTTTCCCCCTCCACTGAATTACTAAAAATGAGTTAGTTTGTTGCAATTGAAAATAATTAAGGTTTTTCTTTTAGAACTATAATGCTGCTGTATACCATTTATAGTTCAGAGTGAAACTGAGAGATGCCCTGAATGTAATCCTCTGTTTTGAGATGTGTGGGAGTTTTCAGGATTTTGCTGTGCTGTAACTTTTCCTATTCTGGATTCTGAAGCTACTTAACTGATAGAATGTATCGTGTACCCTGTTGTCTCTAGAAAACTGTGTTTTGATCTTTACTCAGTTTCTTGCTTGTGGAAGTTTTTTTTGGTTTTGTTTTTTTTTTTCTATGTATTAATCTTCACAAGCTTGGTGTTTTTGCCTTGGTTAGTATGCAAGACTGTTTGTTATTTAATATCTGATACATTGAAATAATGTGGCTGCCCGCCCTTATGTACTTCATGTGTTACCCTAAATTGAGCAGTAATAAGCTTAAAATATTGAGGGCTTAAAAATTAAAACTAAAAAAAACCCCAAAAAACCCCAAAAAACCCCTTGTATTTAACTTTTCCTTCTTTTGGATGATGGATACCTATTTGCTTCAGAGTGCATTTTGTTTCAGAAAGCACAAGGTCTTCCCTACTTATTTTTTAACTGGTGAATTTTTAAAAGGGTATAGGAGGTACACTAACAGCTTTTCATATTTGAACTGCGTGAGGCTTGCAATGGCCAGTCTCCTTTTGGTTTTGGTTTCCACATATATCGTCAATGAAAGTAATATATTACATCACACACTTGGCAGTGAATGTGCTTGGTTGGTATAAAATTACTTTCGGCAGCAATTGCAAGAACGGGATAGCTCATCTTTCCAGAAATGTCAGATACATAAGGCCCTAATCCTAATATCAGATGTTTTGACAAAATTGTGATTGTACAATGGAATCAGACACGTGAAGCTTCTCAGTTGCATGTATTCTATTTTTGGCAGATGTGTTTGAATCTGGGGAAGGGATGTTCTTTTTCGTGAAGTGACTCGGGTTGCTGTAGTTTGTAGCACTGCGTATCCTGAATGAGGTGGTGAATGGAAAGCGTTAATTACATGATTAAATTTAATTTTAAAGAATTAAAAGCTTTTGCAGTCTAACTGATTAGCTTTAATCCCTCCAACTGCATACACACCTCAGTGTTCCTGCTATCAATGCAGACCATTGTTTATGGTAATGAAGCTAAACATGAAGTATGTGTTACAGTGAGAATAGTAAAAGATGCCCACAGACTGCTAAATGGGGGCGGGAAAACTCTTGAAGAAGAAGTAGGGGAAAAGCCAGCTCAAATAAAACCCCACTGTTTACATAAACTTTCTTATTAAAAAAAAAAAATCTTAAAATGGAACTTGGATACTTTTACTGAGAGGGGAAGAAAAGCTTCATGTGAAAAAATACGTGAAAAGCACTAAGCAATACAGATTTAAGAAAAGTTTAAAGCAGGGAAGCTACAGAGCTTTTGTTTCTCCTTCTCTAGAACCATTAAGAATCTTTCATTAAGTTAGAACTCTGCTTTGTTTTCACACCACTGCTTTTATTTTCCACTTTCTGTCACTGGGATATGATACTGGAGGCATTCAGCTAAGCAATGCTTTCTCTCCATCTTGATGTCATTGCTGAAATGACTGCTCTTTTTATTCTGAGAGGTGGTTGTTTTGGAGAGATGCTGAGGCAGGGCACTTTGTTAAATTTAGTCTATGGCGCTCTGTTTTCACAACAGAAGAACTAATTGTTAGGTTTTTCTGTCATATGTAATTCAACTAGATGAATTTTTGTAACTTCACTAGTTTTTACACTGTGTTTAAGTAACAACTTCTACAATTTTGTTACAGATAATCATGTCATCCTTTCAAGAAATTCCGTCTTCTAGCACTTTGCAGACCTCCAATTTTGCACATGTGATTTTTCAAAATGTTGCAAAAAGTTACCTTCCAAACACACATCTTGAATGTCACTACACTCTGACCCAGTTTATCCATCCTCATCAGAAAGACTGGGTTGGTATTTTCAAGGTAAGTTATGCTTGTTCTATTGCTGTTTTTCAAACGTTTGCTTGCTCTCTTGCAAGTTAAAAAAATAAATCTCAACAGCAGTAAACTTTTTTTAAGTTGAACATCACTTAAGTGATGTACTGATTCCTTCTGTTAGACTGTCAGTTTTGTAGCAAAGACCAAAATGGAGACCAAAACCAGAGGATTGAGTCCAGCTGGAAGTGTGCTGAAGTGAGCAGGTTTAATGTGTGCAGAATTAAATGGAAATGATTTGAGAAGAGATGTGTGGTTGCAGAGGGATGTTGTGAACAGGACTAAGTGAAGAATGTGATACTGTGTGTGAAATGTGTGTGCAAAGAATGAAAACTAAGCTGGAGATAACCTGACCCACATCCCTGACTAATTTTTATTGCTAGAACGGGCTGAATAGTATAGATCACTAAAATTATTCAAAACAGATCCTTGGAAAAAAGATACTTGGAGATATTTTCAAAGGTTAGTAAAGTTTCATTTATGGGATTATAAATTGATTAATTCTTATATCTACTTCTGTTTAAGACCTTAATTTATGTATCTTTGTCAGTATAGCTCCTAATAGATGGTGCTTAAATTCCTTATTTGCATTTTATTTAATAGAAATTTTGATTCAGGCTTTAACTAAGTGATGCTTTGGCAGTGGGGAAGGGAGAAGGGTGACAGACTAATTTGTTACTGAAGCATTTTTCCTATAGAACTCACTTCACTGTTTAAAATGTAAATGATCTGCCTTGTTGTAATCTGCAGATTGTGAGTCTTTATTCAAGCTAAGTTACTCCTCTGCAATATAGAAATTCTGTGCTCTGTAACAAAGCAGAAGTGTTTTTAATGCACTGTGCAGTGACTGTACAGTCACTAAATTGTGCCAAGAAGGCGTTAGCTTACAATCAGGTGCAAAGTTTTGGCAAATGATGTAACTGAGAAAAGACTTGAACGTTTAGTTAATGGCATTCGTGAAATGTAGAAAAACGAATCTTTATCAAAATTTCATAGACAATTCTGTTTATATGGTGTGTAAGCATCTTGAAATTATTGAAATGTGAATGTAATGGCTTTGTCTGTTGGCCTAAGGGAGGGAGGCAATCAGACAGGACTAGAATTGCTAATTAGGTAAAAGAAAGAAGACGTTGGGAAACAGTTTTTCAGTGATTACACAAAGTGCTGTGTACAATGTACAGGTATCTTGATTTCATCTTGACTGTGATGATAGATTTCATAAACTATTGATGTTATTTTACTTTATTCTACTTTGACAGAGGCAGGTAATACTTTGGCAGTCATTTGAGGAACATGTTGAGCTGGCATAAGGTAGTGCTACTGTTCAAAGAAACATATTTTATGCAGGGTGGCTTGTTTCTTGTGCTTCCTCTTTGTGTGAAATCAGATCTTGTGTGGTGAATCAAATCAGGGAATTGATCGAGGTTAAGACCAGTGTTTTGTGACTAAATTTTTTAAAAGGAATTCCCCAACTGAATTTCTACTTTGCCTGATTCTCATCAGTGCAAGGGAAGGAAGCGTTGCAAGATGGGAAAAGAATAAAAATGGTTTTCTTTTAGTGGTTGTATCAGCTTACACTAAGTGGCATGAATATACTTAGTATAGTGCCCTGAGTTAAATGGAGCCAGCTGTCTAACTGTATCTATATCTACAAATATGTATGTGTAATGTTTGTGGTAAAATAAACCATGAAAACATAGTCATCTTGGGATAGATAATAGAAGTTGTGCTGTACTGTGATCTGAGTGTAAAAGTGAGTGACTTCTGGAGAGCTGTTTGTTCATGAACGAATAACAAAGCACCTGGAGTTTGCTTGAAACCTGAGGAAAGGAGGAAGGTGTTTTATAATTTACTTCTCTAAAACACATACGAAAGATGCAATGCATAGTTAGTAAATTGAACCTGTGATTAAAAAAAAAGGACAAAAGCAAATCTTGACTAATTATGAGAACAATCATTAATGACCTTCAATATTGGCTGGTATACAATTAAAGTAGGGTTTCTGTGAGAGATCTTAAAATGTCGATTCACAGACTGTTCATGTAGAGGGATTAAAGTTCACTTTGTCTTTTTGAAGTGCACAAGTTGCTTAGAAAACAAATCTGTTCAAACTGGTGTCATTTAACCTTTGTCTGAAATTGTACAGAAGGTAACTGGTGTAATAGTGAGTAGTGGACAGGAGAAAAAGGCACCTAGTTAAATCAAAAAACCTTAGCAGAAAACCCCAACAAACAATGATAATTTCAGATTGGTGTAGAAAATAAGTATGAAGTAAGATTCTTCCTGTGCTCTGTGAACATTGTTGTTTTTGGTTCTAATGTTGATTTTTGTTGAATTTTAGGGGTCAGTGGCTTCAGCAGCATTCTGTCTTGTTTGCTCTACTGGCTAGATAAGAATTTTTTTATTGAACTGAAAAAAATCTTTGGTGCCTTTTTAAATGAATGATTTTTATTTAGGATGCAAACGCATTTCTTCAGCAACAATGGTGTCTTGAGTAAATATGGGTTATATATATCCTTATATTATTGCTTTTGTTTTGCTTGTCCAGCTGTTAGTGCAGCTACGCAGTGAAACAGATCAGTGGGGTGATCTGCCAGGAAAATACAGCCTCTCCTCTCCCAGCTTTTACCGTCTTATTTCATAACTAGTTTGATTCTTCAGTTTGATCATGGTGTGGTGCAATGGGCAGCTGTGCTGGCGTCACTGTGATGGAAAAATGGGGACTGGGAAGGTGTGTATGGGAAGGGCTATGCCTGCTTTATTGGCATGGCTGCTTAATATGGAATGACAATTGAAGCTTGTTTTTCAAACTTCTTAAAAGTTCTCTTCTTAATAGCAGCTTACTTGAAGTTGTAAAAGTTAAGACTGCCAACTTCTCTGCATATGCTGTAGGTGAAATGTGATTTTTTTTGGTCCCAGTGTAAGTTGCTAAGTATTGAACTTCAGTAATAATGAGCAGAAGGCTCTTTGCAGTGGCAGTAACAGGTTTAAAACTGTTCCCAGGCAAGTAATTTTGTATTGTTTAGAAAACTGAAGACCCGGTGTTCATAAACCGAAAGAGTAACGTTGAATATAGGAGAATTATTTCAGATGTATATTTTCTTTTTTTACAAGCTAGATGTATCTAAATGCATGCACTCTGGGATTGGACAGCTGGCAAAAACTGGGAGATACAGGGAGTACAATATTGAGGATGCCATCCTTTAGAGCAGAAGCTCTGCATATGCATTTTTTATTGGTTTTGTATTTATTTTTCTTGCTTGTCCCCTGCAGGAGAAGAGTCAAATGCAGGTTTTGACTCAGTCTTCAAATCTGTTGTCTGTCATTGCTGCTATGTATTTTTTTGCTTTTATGATATTCTGGAGAGTCATCTGTAATCAAGCACTAAAAGGTCTTGATCAGTTATATCCTTGTGTGTTACGGAGGAAAAAAAAGGGCATTTCTTCAGATAAGTACTGGTTTAGTATTTGACATGGACATCCTGAGCCTGAGTTCCTGTTCATGCAGTTTTATGAGAACTAGAATTTGAGATCAGCTTTCCCTCTGCTGAGGACTTCAGTGCAGCATGACCTGTTGGTTCCTAGTGTGGAGTCAAAAGTGAGAAGACTTACTATCCTTGATTGATTTCATAGGAGGTCTGTATTCCTAGATTGATCCAAGACCTCTTTATTTGTTTCTGCTCATCTCTGGTTAATTGGAATCTGAAGAGGCCTTTAATGTAACCCGAATCTAAACCTTTGAAATGAGGAAAAATAATGAATGTGTGCACTACATCTGGTTGCAAAACTGGCCTGTCTGTAGGTAGTCCTAATTTCCGGCTAGGGAAGTCTACATCTCATGACTATAAAGTAAAATAATCATATGGCTGAGTGATATTTTTTTGCATTATTAATACATAATGTCCAGATTTGCAGAAGTGTTTGAAAAACCTGCTTGGTTTCTAGGAAGCAGCGCCTACCTCTTTTTTAGCATATGTCTGCAAATAGGGCTGTCAAGTGTTCAGTATACAAGAGAGGCAGGTTTACTCTACATCTCAAAGGCACAAGGAAGGGCTCTGATGGGCATTGTGAAGATCTCACATCGAGAGAGTAAAGGTGTAGGTGTTTGTGGGGTATATCATAATACTCTGTGCATTTCTGAAAATAGAATTTAGCTGAGACAGGCATGCTGGAATGACCTGCAATATCAGCATGTAATCAAGCTTACATATGTTAAGATAATGACTTTGGTCTTGCTGTGTCATTAATTAACTATTCCATCAAAACTTTTCTGTTCCTCAGTTCTAGTTGACACATTTTTCTAAGTAATCTACATTACCATTCCTCTAGGATATTGACAAGTTGTAGACATGCTTTGATATTGACTGTCTCAGGGTACCCCTAGAGAAGAAAAGGACATAATTTCTTTCTTAATTTCCACATTTTTGATATCAACACCTTAAAAATGGTGAGCTGGTGTTCTGGTAACCTAACATACGGAACAACTGAGTAACTAGAATTGGGAAGATCTTAGTAACTTATTTGAACACAGAAAGTACCTCTTGCTCACAGAGAATTCTCAGTGTTTACCAGGACACAGCTGAGCTACTCTTTGTGCATCAGTGCAGTGCCTGTGTTTACGTGCAACGTAATTTCTGTCTTTTCAATGTCCTTATTTATAGGAGATTTTATAGAATATCTCAGAATTCAATTATCTATGGTCAAAAACTTTTGTAACGCAGTTTCAACACTGTTTTTGGTAGAGACTTCAGAAACAATGTTTGCATTTTATTAAGGCAGTATAGCTATATCTTTGTCCTTTGGACTGCAAATAATAGTACAGCTTGTGTGAGTCATTTCAATATCCTGATTTTGTTGTAGATTGAGAACTTAAGCAACAATTACTTCCATGTATACAAGTTACCTTCTGAAGTACAACAAAACATCTGGATGTGTTATTTGCCATATGCATATAGAAATACCATTTTTCTGGCATGGAATCGTCATTGCACAGCTGGCCATGATAGAAACAGGAATGTGTGGTGCAAAGTATGTCCTGTTGTTAAAATAGTTGGGAAAAGAATTGTTGGAATTCAGAATGCTTTTGAGAATTGCTGTATCTGTGAATTAGAGTGATTCTGTTGATTTCTGGTTTGCTGTCTTTTAAAAGACAAGTAAATAGTACTTGGCTTAAAAAAAGAAAGTCCCTAGGCACTTAGTGTTTCTATATGAGATGAAGAGAAGGGTAATCTGGGTTTATGTGATGTTACCTTTGAAAAGAAATGTGAATGTTTTTTTCCCAAGTGTCATTAATTTTCTAAAACTATTTGGTGAGGTAGGTTACAGAATTGGCATAACCAAGTAGTCAGTATCTAGTAACAATTTTGAAATAAAAGATTGTGCTAATTGATAGTTCTCATGAGATGTAGTAGAAAGGGAATAGTTCACTTAAAACCCACCTGCTCTTTTTTAGTGCTTATTTTCATGCTTATCTCCTAAAGTAAACAGTAGCTTTGTTACTCTTTGATCTGTCATACATTTCTTTGGACAGTAATTTACATATGTAACAGGTTTGCTTTTAGGGAATTCATATTATTTCTATATTTATTTTGATTTATACCTAATAGAGGAAGCTAATCCTATGGTCTAGGCACTCTGTCAATGTCACATTCCTCTGAACTCTGAGGTAGAAATATAACCAACAAGAGGCGATCATAACTTAGGATCCTGATAGTACCTTGATATTGCAACAAATACCATATGTGTGCAATAGTCCAAATTAATGTACGTGTTTGTAACATTCAGCAGAGAATGTTACCAGAGAATTGACTTCTTCAGGTCTGGGACTAAGAGAACATTTTGAGATTCCAGCCTTTCATAAAGAATCTAGAGTACTTTGCAGCCATCTTCTACCTCAACCTTGGGGCTCCTGTTGTATAACTGATTTTAATCCCAGCATGAGTAACAAGGTCATGTCTGAAGTGAAAGCTTAAGCATTTTGGCTAAGTCAGTTGCATGTGATATAAGGTGATCACAGGCATATTAAACCCCCCAAGATTCGACATTGCTTATTTACTTTGAAATGTCTATGCCTTAATGTTACTCCAGTGTACTTGATACTTAAGTAAGTACTTTTCCTTATGTTCATGTTCTGACTTTTTTTGTACAGTTTGGTTTGTTCAGAACTGCTATCTAGATACCATTATTTGCTGATGATGCCTGTTCTCAAAAGTACATTGCATTGATGGCATGTCAGTGTTAACATTCAGTGTTCACTCTCAGTAATTTTGGCTGAGCTTCACTGCACCCAGATGTTTTCATTTTCCTATCTGCTAGGTGTTTTAGAAGAACTTGGTGTTTGTTGCTGCCTGTTGTAGATTATGTGCTACAGTAGCACAGGCATTGCTGTGACTTTGAGGTAACATTACTTTACTCAGGGTTGTGGCCCAAACCAAGCTTGCTTGGAGAAATCTCTTCCTATGATACTGGGCCCAGTAGTGTTCTGCTTAGACAGATGTGCTGTCTGTGGTTTGGGGCAAAGTAAATGTCTCTTACCATGTGAAACATGGAAAGGCTGCTGACTTACTGTTGTCAGTAATAATTAACCTATATAACATATATCCAGAACCTTATCTTCTGCCTGTAATTTTGCTTCTTTCAGAGGTAGCACATTGTCTTCCTGCAGTACTTAGGATGCTTTGCCAAATTTCTTTCTCAGCTATTTAATTTACCTTTTAAATTAGAGAAGGACATATTTTTTACTCTAATAAATTTTGTGTTTGGGTTTTTTGTGTGTTTTTTGTTTTTTAATTGGATTGTAATTAGGTATCTACAGTAAAAGCCTGCTGATTATGCCCAAGTTGGTTCTGCTAAACAAGTGTTTTCCTGGGTTTGCTTCTTTGGCTTGTTGGTGTTGTGTAGGTGGGTCAGGCACTGTTAATGTAGCAGAATGAACACTGCTGTTCTTTCAGCTATGTAACAGTTTTCTGAGGCCAGGGAACAAAATGCCAAGTGAGCCTCCCATGCTGATGGTCTTCCTTTAAGGCACTCTGTCTCCAGATTGAATTGACTGACTTTACCAAGCAATTATAAAAAAAAAAGAAATTTAACAAAATGGATAATCAGAAAAATTTTATTTTCCATGTTTATCTGAAACTCAAGAAATTAAACAAAAGTTGAAAATAATTTTTATGCTAAAAACACTGTAGAGTTGTAGGGCAGAGCTTTTGCCTTAGAGAAGCTTACATTCTGTGTGAGATGAACCAGATGAGAGTTGAAGGAGATACAGTGAAATGAAATGTTTTCCTTCAGCTGGATATTGGATAACTCATTATTGCTATACAGACGGGCACTCCCTATTTATGCTCCCTCCCTCATCCCCCTATTTATTTTTCTACTTGGCAAATTTTCTTCGAGCTGTTCTGTTGAAACATACTGTGGGTGAAATGTAAATATGGGAAAGCTAATCTCACTGTGGGATGTGATATTGCAGTAAGAAAGGGGCTTGTATCTGTGAGGCAGCATAGAAGAAGAAAAAACTTTTGTGAGGACTACAGGTCTCTTTATTAGTAGAAGGAAAACCTGTCTAGAGTGAGTATTATGGGACAGCTGAGTTGTCCCTACTTGCCCAGCCAAATTGCTAAGTACTTGGTGCTGGACTCATAACCTTTACCAGACTTCAGCATTTCTACTGTGGCTACTGAGTTGATTTATATGGCTGAAAAGTGTTTATGATGTCCTAAATTGAAATAAGTGTTTTTGCTCAAAAGTAGGAGGTAGGAATATCATGAGTGTAATGGCCTATTAGAGCTTTCCATTTTATGGAGGGAAAATGAAACAAAGTGAGGTTTCAGTTATACACTGTACATAATAACCTAATCTGGATATAACATTTTTTTGTGGGATAAATGATGTGTAGTCATGTTTTGATTTAAAAACATGGCTGAGAAGGTGAAAATAGGATTTGGTTTCTGGATTGTTAATCTCTTGGTTAACTTTTGGAAGGAAAACAAGAATGTTTGCATTTATGCACAGCTATCTAATTAAAAATGTATTTCAGAGTGGAGTTTGAAAGAATTAAATGCAGAGAATATAGAAGAATATGTTGACTAGCAGATGCTTTATGTCTAATTCAGATGTAAAATGGATTTATTTTCTTTCTGTTGCTTTAGGGAAGTTGCATTATCAAAGTCTTATGAGTTCTTTTGACTGAGAAATAAAAATGTTTCTATTTTTTGATATTTGAACTCTGAGCAAAGTGTTTTCAGAGTTTTCAGTGAATTCCTTGAAAAGTAATGGTATCAGCACAGTCAGTCAATGAAGATGGCTGCTGTGCTCATCAGGTGATGAACCTGAGTTCAGGCTTCACAACAAGTGAAATGTAGTGAGTGTAGTTTGACAGGTCATTCTTAATTTTTCTCCTCTGAACTTCAGAAGGTTTTGTGTTCAAGTTTTTCTGTGATTTGAAGTGTTTGTGTGCTTGAATGTGGATATTGTAGTGGTTGCCATGACCCGTGCCAGGTTTTTAAGCTGGACTAATAAACTGTGCCTGTTTTGCTGTTCCTGGCTCAGAGAAAGTTTCTCAGTGTGTCCTATAGAAATTTTTCATTTATTTAAGATTTTTGATAGTAAGAAAGTACTACTGTGCATCAGCTTTAGCACTTTGACTAACTTGGTTTCATGTTTTCGTTGACTTTTTGTTGGTCATGTTTTTGTTTATTTGTTTGTTTGTTTGTTTTTGCTTCTTCTGTGTATGGGTGGTTGGTTCATGTGAGTCTTCAAAAGGAATTAAGTGTAGGTTTTCACATCTTTCCCCTTGTTACCATCTTTTAACAGCTGTTAAGTTCTAATTATTAATGTAAATAAATATGCTTGCTGCTTCATAAATTTTCATAATTTTCATAAATTTTTAGAACTTGCTTGGTAAATGAAGGAAATGAAAAATGGTACAGTATTACTGAAGGCTTATTTAAAAATATTTTTATAGTGGACATAATTTCTCTCAATGGCTTTTTTTCATTGTTTTGAATTTCAAATGGAGAAATTAACTTTTCAAATCTTTCTTACAAGCATTTGCTTGTTTTCTATAATGTCCCTTTATAAAGTGGTGCTCAGTGTTAGTCATATCAGCTGTTTTGGCAGTTTAAATGGCCAGACTCTTGTTTTTACAGGCCTGACAATTTAAATAGCCATTTTCCCCCTGTCAGTGTAGTACAGGTACGATGTTCACATCGAATGGGTTCTTGTGGGGAATCTGGACCCCCCTCCCCTTTCAGAGACTAACCTGGAAGATAGTCTGTATTATTTGTAGTAGGTTTTGTTGGTATGAACAGCAGTAAGACAAACAGTCTAGCTTTTCTGATTCCTGTCATTAAAAATGAAACTATTTTTCTAAGCTAATATGCCTGATGTTGCTGAGGATGTTGTTTGTTTTGCTTCCGAAGCTATAGGGTTTTATTTATCATATAAACTCACTATGGGGCTGCTGCTGAATACTCCCATCTTCTCTTCATGTTTTTCACTTTTTGTTGATTTCCTTTGTAGCTTTTGCCAGTAGTCTTAATTTCTTAATTTGTATTTACTTTCCTCTAAGTGGTGTTAAACTTAATAGTTTTAACCCTGTCTTTAGACAACTAGTGATTTTCTTTCTGAGCTGAAATATCTGTGTCAAAGATGTCATTTAAGTCATTGCTGTGCTATCCAGTGTGTGCTGTAGTCCTATGTATATGATAGTATAATTTGTTGCCATAGAGAAGCTTATGACTATGCATATGTTTGTATATAGTATAGTATTTTGTAGTTTGGAACCACTGTGTACTCCATGCTAGACTTATTTAAGAGAATATTGACAAAAGATACAAAGTACTAAAGTAAAAGTTGATTAAAACCTGTTGATGAAAACCAGTTTTCTATTTTTTTAAAGATCTACATCCTACACCTAAAACATGGATTACTTAAATTTGTTTTTATTTTATTCTCAGCATATCGTTATGTGGCTTTGCTCCTTGTTTGTGCCATCTAAGAAATAACCCTGTGGAATTTAATGTTATTTATTGTTATGAAGGAAGGATGTTGAAAAATGTTACTAAGTTAACTTGCTTTGCTGCAATACTCACCTTCCCCTTTTAAAAGGTATTAAGCTGTGAGGAAGAGGACATTTGTTCATGCTTCCTTCTCTTCAGTGTCACATTTTGACATGTGCAACATGTAGCAGGGAAAACCCCCATTTTCTGAAATTCTGTGCAGTGACAAGAGCTGTTGGGCAATGCACATCTGCTGATTACTTGTGTGTGCCCTGCCCATTAAGAAAGTATGGAATTGTCATGATCAGGAGTGTAAGACAGGGAAAAGAGATGATGGATGGCAGGAAATGTGGGGAATTGTTACAGAAAATACTTGTGGAGTAATCTTCCCTGGATATTCCCTGCTAACTCTTGATGTGTCACAGTTTTCTCTTTACCAGTAGTCCCCAGACTACAGTTGTACTTAAAAATACAGCACCTGCTGAGAAGCAGATCTGGAGAGTTGTTTTCTACATGATTATTCCTTTTGTTTATATCAGAATGGCTAATATTTTAAATGACCTCCAAAAAATCCTTTTGTCCTTACTTCTACAGGTAGATTATTGATAAAAATAACTTTTGGTTTCAGGATAAATTGCTAAACTTACAAATCAATATGTGATATCTATAAATCACTAAATTTGCAAATCAGTTTGTGATATCTAAGAAAAATATAAAAAGACAGAATTGCAGGAATAAAACTGCCTCAGAAATTAATTTGATCTCCTATGGGGATAATTTTTGTGTATATGTTCACTGGATTTTGTTTCTTCTCTACATTTTCCAGTGTTAATTATCAGAAGGAACAGTGTTATTTTAGTCAGGAAGATAGCAGCAGAAGCAATGTGTGCATATTTTGGTTTTTAACAGAATTGAAAACTACAGTAAGATGAAAAGACTATTTCTATACTATTTCTAATATATTAGTTCTATACAATATTTGTTCTGGACATGATAAATTAGTTTCTTTTCTGAAACGAAAAAGATGATGTTAACTTTTCACTCACTGAGAGCTACATTTAGAAAGCTGTGTGCTTTAGCTTGGGACACCAAGTAATGCTATATGCTTCTCTTTTTGGAAGTAAAAGCAAGTTCAGAAAAAAAATGGATTAGTAACATCTGAGTTGGATTTGAAGACAATGACTAATATGAAGATTGGCTAAGTGTTTTTCCTGAGAACTTTTACTGAGAAAAAAATGCTTTCACCACCGTCAAGTTACTGGAAGAGTTTTCCTTGTTATTTCTGAAATATTTAACACTGTGGAAATAACCCCAGGAAGTCTATTTCATTAACATCTTTAAAAGCTGCTTGATAGGAGATATTGTAGAAATCTTCTTTGCTAAGAATAGGCCTAAGATGTAGTAGGTGATTCCATTCTAGTGGATGTGTTTGAGTACCTGCACTGCTTCTCTTTAAGGAGTGTTTTCTTGCAGAAGACTGAAAATGAGAATTTCATCAGGTTTCACTGTTGTTAATCTGTGTTTTTTGAGAATATAAAAAAGGCTCCATCATCTTCAGCATTAGTTTTTTCCCTAGTTCTTAATAAAAAGTGAAGAAGTGAATGGATATCTATGGAATAATCTATTCAGAATTTTGTTTATTAATGCTGTGTATTAATTTGCCTACATGAAATGTATGCCTATACACATACATAACTGCTGCTTTGCTACTGAATTACTTTCACCTCTGTGTTCTCTTTGCCTATCTAAACATGTTCTTTTTTTTTTCTTTTTAAAACCCCAGCTATTAATGCTTTTAAAATACGCTACTGCGTTGTATTCTTTATAAAGGAAGACTTCTAAACTTGGAGTTTGGAAGTGTTGCCTATTGAAGCAATGAAAGTCATGATTGGTAACTTAGTATTTTCTTGGTTGTTGTGTGGTTTTTGTGTGTGAGGGTATTTGTTTTTTCTTCTTCCTGTCAAAACACTCCAACTGTCTTACCTGATAAAAATTGGGAAACAATTTATTCCCTTTCCATGTCTTAATTCTTCCATGACAGTATAACCAGTTACTGATAAATTGTATGACACCTAGAATTTGATAAGGTTTTTTTTTTTTCTTCATCAGTGGAATAAATCATATCTATTTCTTCTTTTCCTTTACCATTATGCTATTATTAATACCCATTGCTTTACAACAGTTGCTTTGGCTTTCTGGTTTAGTTGCATGTATTTCAAGCCTGTTGGGATATATGTCTTCAGAGGATAGAATCATAGGCTGATAGAATGGCCTGGGTTGGAAGGGATGTTAAAGAAGACGTAGTTTCAACTCTCCTGCTGAGGGCAGGGACCCATCTCACTAGACCTGGTTGCTCAGAACTCCATCCAGCCTGACTTTGAGCACTTGCAGAGATGGGGCATCCACAGCTGCTCTGAGCAACCTATGCCAGTGGCTCACCACTGTACAGAACTGCACCCAGGAAAATTCTGAAAGCAGAGGGTTTTTGAAGTTAGCAGGAAGACTGTGCTGACTTAGTTGAGTTACGTTTTCATGCAGACCTGTTTTTTTTCTTTGCAGACATAGTGTGTATGTATGAGGGAATTAGCATCCCAGTGAAATGCTGGTCTTTAGCAGTGCAGAAGTTGTCAAAAAAATTCAAGTGTCAGTTGTGATCTTTCCAGTAGCATAAAAAGCTTTCTTTTTTCCCCCCCTCCTTTTTGTTTTCTGATGAACCAGTTGGACTGTGGACACAAAAGAGTCAACATTGGCAGAACGTACACTAAGAAAATTTCACTATAAAATCAAGAATTTATATTTTTTGTATTTTTATTGAAAAAAAAAGTACAAATAGTAGTTTAACATATAGTGAAAACTGTCTGGTGTTGTACTTTATATGAACCCTTTTATTGCCTTAGACCCATTTACTGCCTTAGGTAACAAGCTTAATAAAATTAATGCTAAATCTTTGACATGCTTGTTAAAATATTCCTGATTTGTAAACATTGTTAAGTATCTTTTTATTGCATTTTGAAGCAGAAATATGCATATTTCAGTATGCTGTAAAGGCCAGACCATGATATCTTAACTGTGTATACAAAGTTCTTTTGTTTAATGTTTTCTCTTTCTTTTTTTTATTTTCTAATTATTTTTTGTTGTGATTTGTTTAATTTTAGGTTGGTTGGAGTACTGCAAGAGATTATTACACATTTCTTTGGTCACCTATGCCAGAAAATTATGTGGAAGGATCAACTGTTAACTGTGTGCTGACTTTTCAAGGTGAGGATAAGGCAGCATCTGTATTTTCCAGCCTACTCAGCTTTTTAAATACTTATCTGTTCATTTAAGTACTGAGCATTGTATAACAGTTCTGGAGTTTAAAAAAGATAAATTGGAGGAGAATTTTCAACATTTCACTGTGGGAAGTTTAGTCTTATTTTAGATGTCAAGGAAAATTGTAAGGAAAAGTATGTGACTTAGTATGTTTTTTACATTGTAATGGCAGATATTCATGACTGATAGAGGAGCTGTGCTGGCAACTATTAAAATACAATAAGTTACTTCGTTTAATCATCAGCAGGCTTTTTTAATCTTGGCATCTCTTAGTGCATTGTGTCCTAACATAATCTTTAGTCTCTGGACATAAAGCATTATCAATGTGAAGTGATTCTTGTCAAAAAATAAATACTGTAGATGATGCTTTAATGAAGGTTTAGAGTAGTCATAGCATTGCATGGGACCTTTTGCTGCAAGGAACTGATGGAAGTGTCTGAACCTTTTAAGAAAACAATAAGGAGCAAACCAGAAAATGTTACACCACTGTACAAGTCTGTAATATAACTGCATTTTCAGCACTGTGTGCAGGTTATACCCTCTCCCTCCCTTTTGGAGTCTCAAAACAGGCCTAGTAAAGTGCAACAAAGGAGATCAAAATTAAGAAATAGCTTCTCTGCAAGGTATGGGGTTAAAAAGATGAGAGCCACACCTGTTAAACAGAAAAAGGGACATGGCTGTGGGTTATGATATGAGAGGTTTATGTCTGACATTAGGAAGAACATTTTTACCATGCAGCTCTTGAACATGGTATCCTGGTTTGGAAGGATAAGAATTCCATACAGCTTTTTAGACACAGCCACAGTAATATCAGGTGTTGACAACAGTGTCTTGGGTGAGAAACCTGACAAAGTGACCTTGCAGACTTCCTTCTGCCAGGTTTTTCAGGCTGGGAGAGGGAAATAATGAGAAGTGACTCATGTCTCTAGAATCAGCTACCCTTAGCATGAGTGGATTAACCATTCTATATATCCAAATAAATAGGAGCCATTGATGTGCACTACCAAGTGACAAGTTCAAAAGGGAGGTAGAGATGATGCTTTTAGGAGACAGTCAACATGCAGAACTTGTTGCCACAGGACACAACAAATGTCAAAAATCTACACACATTCAAAATTCCATGTGAAAAGAGCAGCTCCACTGAATTAATGGTTTTCTGTCTACAAACAGAATTTTATGTACAATCTTACCTTCTTTTTTACTTCCCAGACTTGGCCTTAGTCCTTGTTCGTGTGTGTGTTCATTGCTTAAAACATATTAAAAAAATTAAATAATTGAAGTCTTGAAATGATAGTTTGTTATCTTATGACAGCTGCAAATAGTGATAGCTTTAATGAGTTCTGTCTCTTGCCAGATCTTTTTTTATTCTGGTGCTTTCAATGATGATCATATCCACATGGTCTGATAACCTTATAACCATTTTTTAACCTTGACATTGATTGAAAAGTGTGTGTGCTCTGTAGAAACTGGAAGGAAATCATTATTTTTATTTCCAGTTACAAAAGTTCACTGAATGAAATTGGAGTGGACTGAAATGAAAAGTGATCTAGAAGAGTAGAACTCTTCATGCCATTATCAGTCCTTTGTATGTTGAAAATTTTACCATACATTTAGAGACCAAGAATCTCTGTCCTGTCTGTTACATTCCATCCTGACAGATCTCCACTTCTGTAGAGATGCCAGATTGAATCTCCATTCAGATAGTCTTCTGGCAAGATATTTTAATGCTGCTGAGACGAGATCAGTAGAGCTTACAGGAGCTTAATTATCTGAGCTAAATGTTGTGCTGCATGTTAAATGTGTCTTTTTTTTTAAGATCAAGTAAGTGTGCTAGAAGAAAATAATCAGAAATCTGTTTCTCCAGTACATGTTAGAA
>WBND01000097.1:1923060-1968725 GCA_013398595.1 Tychaedon coryphoeus | reverse complement strand
CCTTATTTTTGTCTAATCTGAATTTATGAGTTTCTCCTTGGAACCTTCTTCCTTAGTCCAAAGCAGTAAAAATAACTTTAGCTGGTATACTGCTGTTTTGTGTTCCTCCTTACAGCACATGACAATCTCTACAAAGGTCTGCAGTGGGAGACTCCACAAAGCTTTCCTGGCAGCCTTCTCTGTGCACTGCTCTGTGAGTGTTCGAAGGTGCCTGGAGCACTTTTTCTCACCTCCTCCAGAGATATCCTGATGGCCTCCAGCCTCTGGATCCTGTTGTGCATGGAGCATTCACTGGCCTCCATGTGCTGAGCCATACGATCCACCTGCAAAGCAGCACAAACCATTCAAGCAAGTGACAGAAAAGCATTCCCATCTCCAGGCATAGCAGGCAGCAGGACTAATCATCCTCTCACTGATCCACCTACCAGCAAAGAAAAATTCTTACCTCCCCCAGAACTTCAGTAGGAAACTGTAATACAGATACAATCTGCCCTCTAGAAACTGGTGAATTTTAGACAGAGATCCTTCCCAGGCCACAAGGAAGACAGAGTCCAAGCTCTCATGGTTAAGTGGTACAAAACACAACAGATTCATTCTCCAGATGCAATGTTGGTAAAATCTTCCTGGTGTGTGTCTTTTCTTAAAGGACTTCAATATTTTCAAAGAAATCTGTCAGTATAATTTTATTTTGGAGAGGTTTCAAACCTCAGTAAACACTGCAAAGAGAATTGGTTGTAGTCTGCTGGCCTGTGCACACTCAGACACAACCCCCTCTGACACATAAGGGAGAAGGAACTAGCATGCTGAGCCCCGTTAAAGGACTGCTTGTGTATAAGCAATCAAAACATTAAAACGTATCTATTTCAGAAGCAGGAAAATACTCCTTATTTGTAATTACCTAGGTGCACAGACCAACACAAAGGCCAGCCTCCCAGCCTCTCTTGTAGCATCACATACCACTCTGGCCCATACTCTTGAAAGCTAGAAAACCACAAACCCAGTCCCAGCCTCTCTCAAAAAGGAGGCTCCTGCCTTCCCTAGCAGACACCTGTCTTTCAAACCAAGACACCAGCAAAAGCTCATTTATACAGGAACAACTTGCTCTGCTAATCATGGATTAATGTCAAAAGTGACAAAGTTGACCTGTATTTAGTGAGGTTAAAAGACTTGGCAAAGATCACAGAACAGACCTATGGTAAAGTTGGAAGTCGTGGTTGCCCACCTTAGGGTAAGTATTAAGCTTTAATCATTAAATGACATAGACTTAACAAGGCTGTAAATAGATGTCCTATTGTTGCTTTAAACTTAAAATTTTTATAAACATTCAGTTTCTAGAAGCCTTTCTTCTATGTTTGTGTATTATGTTGCCATAGGGAAGATTACAGCATCAGAATTTGTTTCAGTAATATGAAACAAATAAATGTGTTTCAAAGCAAGAGAATAAATTGGATTGACATTGTCAGGAGTATACTCAGAAACTCTAATTCCAAAATAAACTCAAGGAGGACTTGCTGGAATGTATGATGTCATGATTTTTAAAATATCATCTCTTCAGTCAGAGATCTTGGAAAATATGATGGAAAAAGACTCTAAATATAATAAAGCAGGTCGGTTGAGTAGATGTTTAGGTCATATCTGGAGTCTCCCACCAGAACTAAAAGTACCACATGGATACGTGGTGGATTGTGGTGAAGCGGAGGGATCCCAAACAAGGAAATTAATGTTGTCAAAAAGCTGAACTTTTCCCTGTCAAGCAGCAAAGTCCTTCCCAGAGGGAAGCAAAATCTTCATTGTTTTGCTTTCAAGAATAAGAGAGTGCAGCCCAGGAATTTCATCTCAGTTTGGAAACAAAAATGGGACAAGCATGGATTTCCATCCAGATGCTTTATTCTCAGTTCTCTCAAAGGAAATAAGATGCTTGAGGCAAAGCAGCTCCATGGTAAATGGTTGAAGGGTCTTTTGACTCAGAGAGCTAATATGGTATAACCAGAAAAAAACGTACAAAATTAATAACCTCCTTTAAAGAGGAATTACAAGTAGAACAGTACGATAACGAGATTTTTATTTAAATAACGTTACATTTTTATTTATTTTTAAAAAATAAATATTTTTAAAATAAATATTTTTTAAAAGTAAGTAATTTTAAAAAAAAAATTTTTTTTAAATTTTGTTAAATAAAACCCGGGATGCAGCAGGCAAGGCTGCAATGCTGGAAGGGCTGAGCCCGCGCCCCGTGGAGGGAGGGGCAGGGGCGCTGGCCGGGTGCCGCCGTGACCGGCGGTGCGGGGCCGGGCCGTGCGGGGCCGGGCCGTGCGGGGCCGGGCCGTGCGGGGCCGGGCCGTGCGGGGCCGGGCCGTGCGGGGCCGGGCCGTGCGGGGCCGGGCCGTGCGGGGCGGGCGCTCCCTGCGGGCGGGAGGCCGCGCTGTAGCCACGGCAGCCGCTGTGCCGGCGGGGCACGGCTAAGCCGAGCGGGGAGCCCGCGGGGACACGGACTGAGAGAGACGCCCGGGAGCGCAGCGGGGTATTCGGGCTGCGAGACCCACCGGGCCACCGGCGGGGGAAAGGGCTTAAGGTTTGCGAGAACCATCGGCAGAGCAGCGGGTAAGCGGGTGGCGGGCGGCGGGAAGGGTCCCCGTGTCCCCGGGCAGTGTCACCGCACCCCCGCGGAGCCCCCCCGCGGCCCCCGCATCCCTCACCTGCCCGCTCAGGTGTGCGCGGACACCTCCGGTCCTGCTGGTTTCCAGGTGAAAACTCTGCCTGTGGATTACTTTATTAATTTTTTGCACGGCACTGGAAGATGGATCAGTGGTGATCATTACCTTCCTCTCTGTTCAGAGCTTTTCTGATTTCAGTATTCGCTGATTGTTCCTACACTTGGCACCCTTCCACTGCTCCAAACTCACTCCTGCAGCACTTGGGAAAACCTGTGTGCAGTCATTGGTTTGTCCAGACTTTGGAGACCCTGGGTTACTGACCCTCAGATGCAGCCAGTCTAATGACACTGATAGCAGACGGGGCTGGGATGGGCTGGGATTGCACAGTCCTGGAAAAACAAATTTGATTCTCTCCCCGCTCAGGACCATGGCCGCCATCGACGAGCGCACCTTCATCGCCATCAAACCCGACGGGGTCCAGAGGGGGCTGGTGGGGGAGATCATCAAACGCTTTGAGACAAAAGGATTCAAACTGGTAGCCATGAAATTAATACATGTAAGCTCTCCTCAATTGCTGTGTCTGCTTTTTTGTATCAGCTGCAGCCTTCAAATAGAGCACCGTGATATAACAACAAATGTAGCCTCTGTAACATTTAAAACTGAAATTGTGAGAATTCATACTTGGGATGTTTTTTGGAAAAGTTCCAATTCCCAGCTCTGGCTAAATGCTTTAGACGTGCTAAGCACACTAATTTTAGTAACCTGATGCCCTTAGTCTGAAGAGAATATTCTTCCAGGTGCATCCTATGCCTAATAAATATCTTTGACTATCTTTCACAAATCCCAGGTCACATAAACTGCCTGTATTGGCAACACAAACTTTTCTAGGTTTAGTTATTGTTTAAGCAAACAGTTGAAATTTGTATCGACCAAAAGTGGTCCTAGGAAGGTGCTAGAAATACTGAATTTTGAAGTGCGTGCAAGTTTCAGGATTACCAGAGCTCTGTGGTTAATCTCTGATTTCACTATGCTCTTAAGTTCTTACTGTAAGCTTTTTTCTCTGTCTGTCTGGTTTTTAACCCAGGCCTCTGAGGACCTTCTGAGGGAGCACTACATCGACCTCAAGGACCGGCCGTTCTACGATGGCCTGGTGCAGTACATGCACTCAGGACCTGTTGTAGCCATGGTGAGTTCCTGCAAGGAAAACCACACTGCTTAGTTGTCTTCCCTGCAATGAGATTGTGTCACCTGTTGGATTCTAGTTTATTTTTACAAGGATTTAAAAATCTGGATTCAAATATTTAGGATTAGGAAGATGTGCTGTTAACTCTTTTTCTTTAATCTTTCCTCATAATTCTTCTCTCCTTTGAGTCAGTTTGTTGAGGAAGAGGGCAGGGGCAAAAGAGAATCAAAACCAGGACCTGGAAAAACAGTAAACCTGCACAAAAGCCCCACTCTGAAATGCTGTGTGGGAAGGAAGCTGAAAAAGGATGGTGGAATATTTTAACTCTACTTATCTTTTTCTCCTTAATAATGTATTTGTAAAGTAGTTGAGGTCTAGCTCTCCCATGAACAGACAGCTCTGTGAGATTGTTTGACTTTCTGAGATAGAAAATTGTTCTCTCCTCACCCTGGGTGAGGAGGACAATTGTACAGAAGGGGACCATGTGAGCAGATGCTTCAAGAATCTGACAGAATAATTGGAGATAAAATATGTCTCACCGTGACAAATATTCAGATGGTGATTTGTGCCATGATGGACACCCCTGTATTCTTGTGGGTGGTATAATTTATGTGCTGCTAAAATATAATAATCTGAATGGATTTTTTTTTCTTTAAGGTGTGGGAAGGTCTTAATGTGATTAAGACTGGGAGACTGATGCTGGGGGAAACCAATCCATTTGATTCCAAGCCTGGCACTATTCGTGGAGACTTCTGTGTCCAAGTTGGAAGGTAAATTTTAAAACTTTTGGTATCATCCAAAGGCAGTAAACATCAAGTGTTATGTCATGATATCTGCAGGAACTGTGCTCCATCCTTCTCTGTCCTATGCATGGAGCTGCCATTCCCTGTGCCCATGTCATATTAGGATCTAAGGATGGGGATCAAGTCATGGCTGTCCCCACTGACAAAAATGAGGAGCAAAGCTGGCTGTCTAAGCTGTGTCTTTTCCTACTTTACTGTTTCTTAAAGCTCCTGTCCCTAATGGGAACCACTTCAAAACAAGAAGCTTACTTTACTTTAAGAATTCTCTTACTCTTTTATTCACCTTTTCCTAGGAACATCATTCATGGCAGTGATTCTGTGGAAAGTGCTGAGACAGAGATCAATTTATGGTTCACTCCTGAAGAATTGGTTGATTACAGAAGCTGTGCTCATGAGTGGATCTATGATTAACACTCAACCTGGATCTTCTGATATCCCCATGTCCACGAGCAGCTGCCAGCCTCTAGCTATTCTGAAGAATTACCTCGTAGAAACCTCAGAAAACACTGAGATTGCTGTGTTGTGGGTGTTAAATAGAGTCAGTACTTGCTGCTCCTTTGATTTAAAAGCTGTCAAGTTACAGATGGAATTGCACATTTTAAAAGCTGCTTCTGGGATTGAGAGATATGAGGTGAAACACAGAGCAAATAACAGATTTTTCTGAAGCACTTTATAGTTATAGAGGGTATTTTGGTAAACATTTAAAAAATAGGGAAAAATGTATTTGGTAAATAAATATGCAAATAGCTCAGAGTGAGAGGTTAACTTTGCTAAAACATTAGAGGACAGCTGATGCTGAGAAAATGCATTGATAATATGCCCAAATGTTGAGGATTTACTTTATATCAAGTCAAGTGTGTCTCCATTCCTAAAACAGCTGCAGAAAAAAAGCCCATTTCTCCCCCCAGAACATGCTGTGCCCACAGAGCTCAGCTCTGGCTAAAATGACATCTGGCTTCCACACTGACACTGTTTCAATTGCTCTTTTTTCCTTCTACATGGGATTTATTTAGCATTTTAAGATTAAAATTTAAATTTAATTTAGCATTTAAAGATTAACTGGCCAGGCTTTATGAAATGTCCTTTTATGTGAAAAGAAGATTAATGTGAGGATGGCTGAGGGAGATTCTACCTTCAGCCACTTCAGTACAGCAGCTCTCTGACATTGCACAAAGCAGTAAGTGGTGTTTGCTTTGCCAGTTGAACAAATGATAATTTAGCTTTGTTCTCTTTTAGTGTCCTTGTTGGGGGTTAGGTTTCTTTTCTTTTGTTCCTTCTTACCTATAGAATTTTTCCCATGAGTTGCTATGAAACGCTGACTGCTGGTACTTATGACTACTTGAAAAAACAAAGGGTTGGCTGGGCCCAGGTAAAAGAAGGGCAGGGGGCAACTACCCTCTCTCACTCTGCGGCTTCAGATAGGAGCTGCTGCTGCTCAAGAAAAAGAATTTGCCACAACCCAGCCCGGAGGTTCTTGTTCTTGTTCTTGTTCTCCTTCTCCTTCTCCTTCTCCTTCTCCTTCTCCTTCTCCTTCTCCTTCTCCTTCTCCTTCTCCTTCTCCTTCTCCTTCTCCTTCTCCTTNCTTCTCCTTCTCCTTCTCCTTCTCCTTCTCCTTCTCCTTCTCCTTCTCCTTCTCCTTCTCCTTCTCCTTCTCCTTCTCCTTCTCCTTCTCCTTCTTCCTGCCTTCCCTATCAGACACCTGTCTTTTCAAACTGAGACAATCCTTTAGTAGCTGGAACTAGAAAGCAAACAGTCCTTGGGCAATTTGTTTCAGAAGTGACTTTAGCACTATCATTTTGTATTAATTTAATGATGTAAAGAAGTACAGCCATAATAATGCAAAAGGTGTTTCAGTTTCAACAGCACGAGTTGTACTGGATGAGGAAGTTTGGATTGATATTATGTATTTATTTCCCTGCAACATTTTATTCACTTAAGAGCAAGAGTTTTGTGGAATCAGTTGCTCAAGCTCCAGGATTTTTTCCCCCCACACTGAGTTCTTGCATCTGAATACTGAACTATGCAGTGAATGTTGAATTGAAGGCTTATGATACCTTATCGGATATTGAGCTCCTAAAAAGCGATGACACAAAATAAAACAATATTTGCTGTTTCTTAAGTAAAATAAAATTCAATTTAAAATATTTTGTCATATTAAATTAATGAGTATAAAAAGGGAAAACAAATTCTCTAACTATGAAGCTGTAGGTGAGGCTGTGAAGTTCTCTTCTGAACATATTCAGTGTTATAGAAGATAAATCATTAGATTAAAAGAAGTTGGAGGAAAGGGAACATGTGACAAATCTGTTCATGAGATGAGTGACTCCAGTTTAATCTTTGCTAGAAAGGTTACTTGAGACTTCTTGATTCTACAAAATAGAGAAATGTGATTTATCTGGAGGTGTGGGGGTTGTCAGGAAGCTGCTGATAAGTGTTTCTAATGTGATGAGACTGGGAAGAGGTGGAGGCCAGCATTCCTGCATGGCTGAGGTGCCTGAGCAGGTCCAGTGTGAAACCACGAAATGACCCCGTGAAGCCACTAACTGGCCTCTCGATAAGAGACAACACATGGACTTCAGTATTTCATTGATATCCCACCTGGAGTGATGGTGTACGATTATAACTTGCTCAGGCAAAGGTGCTCTATCAACTAGGAAAGGGCCAAGTAGTAAACATTATAAAAAGTCACAACACACTGCCTGCTTCATTGTGACAGGTTCAATGGCTGTGAGATTTTGACACTTGGCAGCTTCATCTTCCCAATAAAATCACCAATAATGTTCCTGGGTTCCGGATCCCACATGGATTTCTGTGATAAATACGCTCTTGAGGAGCTGTAGCTGTGCTGTGCAGTGCCGGCCTCGGGAATACCTGAAAGCAGCCAACCCAGCAAAAACAAAACGAGTACAAAATTATTTCGTTGTGTTAAACATCCGCCGTCGTTTCAGTGCCTGAAAGGCTTAAGCCACAGTTGCTGCGTCTGTAAATTAATAAGCCCCGCGGCGGCGGAGGCGACAGATGCCTGGCCCGGAGCCGCCAGGGCTCTCGGCCGCCGGGCCCGGCAGTGCCCGCTCTCCCGGCCGCTCCCGCCCCAGCTCGCCGCGGCCCGGCCCGGCCCGGTCCCGCTCGGCGCTGGCGATCCCGCCCCCGAAGCGCCGCCGGCCCGGCGGCTCCTCCCCTGCGCGGGGCGGGGGATCCGCGGCCCGCCCGCCCCCGCCTGCGCCCCTTCCTGCGGCGGCAGCGGCGCGGGCGGCAGCGGCGGCAGCGGCGGCAGCGGAGAGGTGAGGCCGGGCCGGGCCGGGCCGGGCCGGGCTGCGCGGTGCCGGGGCACGGGGGGCACGGGGGGTGCGCGCGGAGGGGCTCGGCGGGGCTCGGCGGGGCTCGGCGGGGCTCGGCGGGGCCGGGCCGGGCCCGGCGGGGCCGGGGGATGTTCCGCGGCGGTGCCGCGTGGCGGGGCGGTGCCGCCATGGCCGCCGCCGACCTTGAGGCCGCGCGTCCCCTCACGCCGCGTTCCCGCCCGCAGCGCCATGGCGGGGAACGGCGAGCGCACCTTCATCGCCATCAAGCCCGACGGCGTCCAGCGCGGGCTGGTCGGGGAGATCATCAAACGGTTCGAGCAGAAGGGGTTCCGGCTCGTGGCCATGAAGTTCGTGCACGTGAGTGCCCGCGTCTTGTCCTCAAACCTCGTCCGTGCCCTGCCCGAGAGGGCTCCGCACGCCCGCGCCGCGCCGAGAATCGATCGCGGCTCCGCCGCGGCCCAGCGCCGAGCTGAGGGCGGGTGTGCTGAGCACGCGGCAGGCCCGGCTTCCTGCCCGGCACGCGGCTGCTCCCCTTTCCAAAAAAGCCGACTTTTGCTACAGAGGTTTAATGCAGCCCGACTGAGAGCTGGAATGGCCTTGGCTGAAAGGTTGTTTTGGGTAACGCCACCCCGGGATCCTGTACTCTGCTTATCGCTGAGGGTCACTGCGGTGCAGAGAAATCATATTGACAATTCCCAGCGCTGCCACAAAGAACTCCTTTAATGTTATGGCAGAAGCTCTCATTGGTAGCACAATAGCACTGTGCCACAATAGCACTGCAGCATTGTTTGGAACATTAATTATTAGCGAATATAATCATTCGCTATAGTCGTACACCTGTAACGCCTTTTGTTCAATGATATATAGATAATTGTATTTAAAGTTACATCTGCCCTTTTAAAGGCCTCTGAAGACCTTCTCAAACAACATTACATTGACCTGAAAGACCGCCCCTTCTTCCCTGGTTTGGTTAAATACATGAACTCTGGACCTATTGTAGCCATGGTAAGTGGCTTGATTTTAGTTTAAGATCACTTTCTTGAATATATTTGTCTTGCTGTATAAATTATTAAGGACATTCAGAGATAGTGTTGCAGAAATATTTTTTTCAAACTACCTAGTTCTGAGAGTGGCAAAAGAAAAAAATTGAAATTAAGACAGTGAAATTACCGTATAATAAGAAAAGTGCACATATAAAATGGGTATTAAAATACCTAATATATAAATGTATAAAGCAAAATTCCTGAAAGCAGGTATTCTCCACAAAATACCTGTTTGGCCAAAAAAAGGTCAGGATCTGTGACACAAAAACCCAGCTTGTGTGTCATTCGTTTTTCCATTCCCCCAAAACAAGGTGCTTGCTCCAGTATCACTCCTGGTGTGATGATGAGAGCAGAGAACACTCGCAGGGTGTCCCTATTCCACCACAACACAAAGGATTGGGAGTTGGCTTTGTACAGTTCCTCTGAGGCTTGGTAAAGTATCTCCTTCACTGCAGTAACAATGTTGATAGTCCTTCTTGGAATTACTTCTAGTTCCTATGGTTTTTTCCCTTGTCACCTTTACAGGCCTTAGAGAGAATCTAGACAAGGTTTATATCTTTAGTGGTAGAGCCTTTGTTTCTTTGCAAAGTATGGTACAAAGATCAGTTGTCAGTATCTTGCATAAGCGTGGCTTAATGGAATTTTTGTGTTTTTTACCTTAAGGTATGGGAAGGACTCAACGTGGTTAAAACTGGGAGAGTAATGCTGGGGGAAACCAACCCTGCAGACTCCAAGCCTGGTACCATCCGTGGTGACTTCTGCATTCAAGTGGGAAGGTTTGTCTATTAATTGATACTAAAAACTTAACTACTCACTGTTCATCTGTCAGCACAAAAACTGTTGGCAGTCTTTTATTCTAGAAAAGCAGAACTGGTGGTAGAGACCTTAGTCTGATGGTGTTTTGTTTGCAGGTCACAGTGCATAGCTGCGGCCTAGGGAAGTGGTACAAAGCTGACTTTATTTGCAGTCCAGCTCCTCCCAGAGCAGCATGTAAGCTCAGGCAGGGGCTGGTGCAAAACAGTAGCTCTAGAGTAGGCACAATTAGCTCTTGGGGGGAGTGGGGGTGTTGGAACACTCTGCCTGAAATAACAGCAGTAGTCTCCCCCGTCTAGCTGCTTCATCCAAGTTTTTGCAAATTAAATACAAGGCTGCTGAAAGTGTATTTCTGTAAGGAACAAAGTTTGTCTCCTTCCACAGGAACATCATCCATGGCAGTGACTCTGTGGAGAGTGCACAGAAGGAGATCAACCTGTGGTTCAAACCCACTGAGCTCATCGACTTCAAGCCCTGTGCACACGACTGGATCTATGAGTGATGGTTCCCACAGTGATTTGTGCCTTCCAACACCTCATCTCATTCCAGCTGCTGCCCTGGGAACAACCACAGTTATTGTAGTGCTGAAAGTGACTGTCAAATAAATGGGTGTGAACTAATTCCTTGTGGTGCATTCACTTACAACTGCCCCCATGTCAAATCCTCATAAAAGTCAGTTTAGTCACTCAGGAGCCACTGACATGTGACCCTGGAACAGCTGCTGGACTCAAACAGTGGCAAATTGGCAGAGGGAGAGTTGAAGGGAGGCTGGAGCTACTTCCAACACAGAAGGAAAAAAGGGATACCACAAATTTCCCTCCTTACACAAATACTAGTACTCAATGAAATGAGACCAAGTGCAAAGCTTGCTCTCTGAAACATTTATCTAATTCACCTTCTCTTATCAAACCTTGCGCTCAGGGTCTCACACGATTTCTTGCCACACTAACATACTTTAAATTACTTAAAATACTCATATTTTTATAGATTGTGGATATTTTTAATAGGGCTAAGAATGTCTTTTAAACAAAACAATCACTACTCAGAAAAATATTTTTAATCATTTTTATTTTGTGTAAAAAAGGCAAATTTAGTGAATTATTTTCATCTTGTACACAAAGTTATAATTTTAATGTTTTTCACATCCATGCTGAAAATTTGCAGTCTCATAAAAATGAAAGTAACATTAATTTCTCCAAAAGCATTTTTTCACTGAGTTATGTACATTGCTTGAGAAAGCTTTAAATACTCTCTCACCGACCACACAAATTACCAAGAAAATAAAAGATTAAATTTGTACAGATATTGATCTATATATCAAATACATACAGAAATGATGTAAAAACCCATTTGTTTAATCTTGATTCCCGCCCCAACATTTTCCCAGGGGCCAAAGCTGATGCCTTTTTGTATAAATGGCTGTGGCTTTTTATTTTAAATATGAAAAAAATCAAAAGGAAGAAAAATTCAGGTGAAATCACAGTTTTTAAAAATCCCTTTCCAATAAAGAATTGTTACCAAATATATTAGCACCATCGTACAAAGATCGAGGGAGGGTATTCACATCACAGGAAACAACAATAAAAAAACCAAAACAAACACTGAAACCCGTGTTAGTATCCGTAGAACAAGGAATCAATAACTGCTGTAGCTCTCCTCAGATGCAGCAAGGAACAGGTTAGAGAGTTCTACTGAAAATAATGAAATAATCAAAGATCAGCAGAGAGATCTGGAACGAGAAAAGAGGGGCAGCAGCCAAGTCAGGGACAGGGCTTGGGCTGCCTCATGGTCAGGAAAACCTGCTGTGCCAAATGCCAGAATTAGTCCAACCCACTGAAGGTGTTAGGTGTCCAACATTTGCTGCTCCTTCAGCCAGGTACCACAGCTTGAAAGCCAAGAGAAACATCCCAGAGCCACAGGAATGCTTTGCAAAGCCAGGGAGCTGCCACAGGGACACCCCACAGGCTCTCTGGGATCACATCCCTGGTAGCACCTTGCCCGGGTTTTCCCCAAGCTTCTCCTCAAAAAGTGACTTCCAGCAGCTCCTTCCATGGTTTGCTCAGCACACGTCACTGTACTTGACAATTACACAATTGAGGCATTTTATGAACTCGGAGACAAAAGTTTCACCAACTGCTGAAGTCACAGGGGTACCCGAGAACATACATCACCTCAAAGACTTTAGTGTTTGATGAATAACAGAACATTATAAAAGACTGACAGACTTTAGAACAGATTCTTACATTTCTCCCAATACAGGAAGTATGTTAAGGATCAATTTACCCTCTTGACATTTGAAGACTGACTCCAAAATCAGGGATGAGCCTGGGCAATACTCAGTTTAGTGACCTGGCAATGCACCTCACTCATTAACTAGCCCGACCTTCTACATTACGACATGCTATTAATGCAACGGTTTTACTACTGAAGTCAGAAGCTGTTGATGAGAGAAGAAAACAAGACTGACAACTTTGTTCCAGATGATGGGACAACCTACAAGTTGTTGCATTCAAAAAAAAAAAAATAAGAAAAACCAATAGTGCTGTACTTACCAAATTAAATCAATGCTTGCAGAGCTGGATTTTACAGCAGATTAAATTGAGAACACAGGAAAACAATCAAAGCTCAAAGTGTCACTATAATGGTCTCTAATTCTAGTTCTCCAATCTAGGCTGTTCAAAATAAACATCATGGGTGGGTCAGAATCTGAGATAAGGTATTTGAAGTCTACCAGGTCCAACAAAATCCTTTCTACAGCTGTTTTAAGAGAGCTGAAATGTCTTTACCACCTGAAGTTATAGATTCTTGTAATCAGATTAACAGATTCTGTCAACAGAAGAAGCTGTTGTTAAAAACAGGTTGTTAATAAGGAAATTTTACCAGTAAGGGAGAAAAGAATTCCAGACATTCCTACACTACACAGGACATGTTTTACTTCCAATAGTAAATACAAAACTTTACACAATTAACCCCTCTTGCATAGAATGAGGTAAACCTGTGCATATCACCAATACTATGTACCCAAACTTGGAGCAATATTTTAGAAAATAATCAAATTGCTGGTTTTCAACTTTCTATGCATTTTTTTTAAGCTCAAACAACAATATACAAAAGTGGTCTCCTGGGGCTCTGTGGGTTGATATCCTTAAAGCATTTCTTATGCTGTAGGAATACAGATGTTAATAATTTCTGATCAAATTTCTTTTTTAAGCCCTAATTTATGGTCAAGAGTCAGATGATCATTGTACTGCTCTGAAGGGGACCTGTGAAGACCCAGAAGCACTTAGAACTTATGAGATAATTCCTGAGAGTTTAGTTAATGAACCTTGTAAAAGCTAAAGCTCTTGATGCACATTCTTCCAGTCACAGCTCTGCAGGGCTGATCAACCACCTCACTCGTCAACACCATTTACAAAAATGTACAAAAGTTAAAAATATGGAAAGATAAAATCCAAATTAAGACCTCCTGCAAAAATACCTTGTGTTTAAGCTGTCATCATTTGCACCCTTTTATGTGACTTTTGCCTTGTAAAAATCTGGAAGCTGACTAATGGGATGTGGGGCTAATGGGATGCTTGACATGAGACAAGAATTCCAGGCAACAGGCAAATCCAGTTTATGAATTACAGACTAAAGCCACGTGATTTTGATGCTGTTCTCAAGTCCCAATGCCTTTGTTACATATTGCAGCAAGACACGAATATTGCAGGCTATGCAGGACTGAAGTAATTTTTAATCCACAATGTTGGGCTCCTTTCAGCTCACCTGAAACCATGTGGCACATTAGTTTGGAATGGTCACAGATAAATATTTAAGATGGTAAGGAAACAATTAGGGCTTTCTGAATGGGAAAAAAAAAAAAAAAAATCACAAGAATACTCACAAGTTCCTTCCCACTACCAAGGGAGTCCTTAGTGACTGTCCATCTAAGCTGCTTCTTCAGTCAAAATTCAGAGCTACAACTAACCTTCCAATGAGAGAATTTCCCGAAGTTCCAGTTTGGCATAGGGCTCTGTAAACATTTGCTGAAGCATTCCAAGACTACAGACATTCATATACAGACAAGAGTTTTGTAGGTCCAATCCAATGCCCACTGCAGTCGATGGAGACAAGGCTACTGATTTTAATGGGCACTGAATCAGACCCTAAGGAACGTTAAAAAACAAAACCTTATATAAAAAAGGATATTTTAAACTAAATAAAAACACCTTGAAAAGTTAAAATCTTCCTCAGGCGATGGCTCTGTTGCACTTGGGGCTACTCACTGAGTAGAGCATTACAGGACTATCTTCCACATATAATTTATGCCTCTAAATCAGGGCTTTAAAGCCTTATTTTCACAATTAAAAAACCAGATGCGTGACCAGTGCAGTTCACAAGAGTCTAAAAGTCTCCCAACTTGTACCAAAAAGGTTCATTTGTTACGACAGTTTGTTTGTATTTGCAGCTATAGCTTCCTCCAACTGCTTCCCACAATCGTGCTAAATAAACTTTAATCTTACAAAAAAATTAGAATTTCAGTTCTTGTTAACAATGCACAATAAATCTGAACTTGAAAATATTACAAAATTCTTTCAAAAGCTTCAAGTACAACACAAAAGTGTCCTTTGTTTTTGTTTTTAATAAATTGAAAAATCTTTTTCACTAAAATAGTTTCCCCGCCCTTCCAAAAAATTCGGAGCTGAGTCTAATGCATCTACGTTTCACAAAGCACGCCAGGCACAGTCACCTGAACTGCACCATCCAAGTGGGAACAAAATCAGTCAGTCTTGGAGAAAGGTTCTTTTCCTATCACCAGTGCTGTGCCCCTCACTCCTGGGAGCTGCCTCAGGGCTCCTGTTTGATGTAGTAGCTGGCAGAGCCATTGCTCTCGTGGTCGGACGCTCCCTGCAGGAAGCTGTACTCCTCTCCATCCAGCAACTCCTCCTTCAGCTGTAACGAAGTCACTACAAATCAAAAATGCACATTAAACATCCATATAATTTTAAGTGTGACTTTTCCTTAAATTTACTTAATATTATTGATATTGGGAGCATCCCAGATTCACCATTTTCTTATATTCCACATTTCAGCAATGCTTTAATGCTCAGGATCCCAAAGAGAACAGACATTTTGTGAGTGGAGATGGAGCCTTAAGTTATGCTCTAATATGAACAGATTTCAAATTACTTACAATAATATTTTTTCTACCAGATTTTCCCAAGAACTGAGTATTTTAAACCACTTTAACTTTTAAACCACTTTGCTTCCTATTTAGCCTTTATGCAAGTGAAAATGAGATTGAAAAGTGCCAGCAGTTAACCTATCATTCAAATTACTTAGCCCAGTTACTGCAAACAGTTTGTGAGACAACAAAATATACTGACAAAGATTTCTCAATCCATCACTAAAATTTAGTGATCCCAGAAGGTAAGTTTCATTAAAGCAAAACATTTTCCGTAGTTTTAATCTTCTCTCTTCTTTCATCAAAATTAATAGAAATGAGATTGAGACAAAGATGTTTTGAGTATCAATGTCACAATTACTTTTCCAGTTTCATTAATGGAGATGATCATTGAAATATGAGCACAATGAAAAGAACACTGAAAACAAAACATGTAAACGTTCATTAAAGGTGCAGTACCCACATTAAAGGGTTGATTATAAAAAATAAATGTTTCTCTATGACCAAATGAATGAGAAAAGTATCAAAGTTTATCATTATTGAATAAAAAGTTTATATACATTGTCAATGTGTCTTGAAATGCAGAAAATAAGCAGTGAAAGGAAAAAACCCTAACCCAGAGCCTGTTACTGATAGCCCTGCAGTGATTTATAAACTGTTTGATTATTCTTTTATAAATATTCTATGTTGAAACAAGCTCTTGAGCTAAATAAAAATAAAATTCGAAAATTAAATAGTAGAAGATGTCAAAAGTTGCTGCAGCATAATTCAAGCCCTCCTCATCTTTCTTTAATAGATTCCTCCTCCCACCTACACAGCCCACAATCCCTTCCTTACTTTTTTTCTCCCAAATACTTTTCCCTGCATGATGCCCAACTCTGACCATGATTCCTGGTCTCTGGGGGGCAACAAAGTGTTGTCTAAATGATAAGACACAACTGGCTACAATCCTATGCTGCACTGCCTTAAAGGCTACACAGAGGTCAGGGATACAAACCAACCCACCATGCACCTTGTGTCCCATCCCTTCTCTCCCCCAAGTAGGGAGCTCCTGCAGGTACAGGAGTAACAGCAGTTGCCATGATTTGGATTGTCTCTGGCTCATTTGAGTCAAAGTCCTGACATTTAGATATTTAATGATATCTTTCTTCATTTGTTCCTATTATACAGCTTTTAACTACAATTCTCCATTAGAAAAGCTTACAGCTACACACCAAATTACTTGGAAGAAGAAAAAGGATAACTAATGGAAGTCATTCAACTGAAGGAAAAGGAATATAGATGGGCCAGGTACTTCCTTTTACATTGTCTCAGTGATTTGCCAGGACATAGACTGTGTCTGATGCCATGACATTCAGACCTCCCAAAACCAAGACAAATGAAGCAATATGCTCCAGGGTTGGGTGAATCCCTGGGAAGTGTCTCCTCCTCTACCAGGTTTGCTGTAGGTTCTTTTTAAAAGATGAAGCAGTTCAACAGGTGAACTTCAGTGCTTAAGAGATCATTTCAGATGACTGAAAGATACAAAATACTCATGCACCTTAAAGCAGCTCCAGGAATTTGCTAGAGAGCAAAAGCACTTCATACAAACCAAGGTGAAGAAGTGCTGAACCTTTCTCCTGTGCTCATGACAATACAAAAGAGGAAAGAAAGAATCATGTTTGAACCTCACTGAGATCTCCCATGGACAAGAAGTTTCAGAACAAATGCTGTTTTGTAACTTATCTTCCCTTGACTCCATTCAAAGCCACACAAACATTCTGCATATGTCCTACAGCTACAGCAATATAGGGCAATGAATGATGCTGAGGAATATGCATGTAATTAATGAGTTCTGGCCAATCTCAAACATGTTCTAAACTGATTAGGCGGTATCAAGGTGATGCCTCCTTCCAAGAGGCTGAAAAGGTATGGTCTTGCTGGTTTCAGTATAAACACAAACATCTTTGGACAAGGACAAGGCTACATCACAAACAAAATTAATTTTGTCCAGTCTTACCAAAACTCAGCATTGAAAAGTTCCCCTCAATTGATCACAGAAAGCACTGAGTATCAGAAACCAAGAAACATGGGTGTTCTCTGTTTCTCTGCACTACAGAAATACAATGCAGGTGTAGGTTTGGCACAAGGGAAGAACAACTGTGCAGAAACAGATCCTCCAGAACACTCTCCCCTAAGCAAGGCTTCTCCTTGGCATCAAAGATTCTGTTAAACACAGCATGTACACACCAGTAGGAACATGAAGTGAAACTAAAGGGGTCTTTGAGAAGTGTTGAGAGGTGAGCAGAAGAGAGTAAAGGTTTTCCTCAAGTCCTAAAGGTGGCATGTGGGTTCCTTTTTTCCCAGTCTGTTAATGGATAAGACATGGACAAGACCAACTGTTCTGGATGTATTCCAGAGTCAGTAGGAAGTGCTGACAAGGCAGCCTGTGCAGACTAAGGCAAGCTTAAGGGAGTAATCAAACAAATCTGAAGTTAAATCTATCAACCTGGCAACTCCTCTGCAGGGAGAGCATCATCCAGCCTGACAGCTCCTACTGCCACAATGTATTTGTTAGCAGTAATTCGCTGCAGTATGTTGCCAGAGATATAAGGAAAAGGGAAGAGAAAAACTACCAGATCCTTGAAGTGAACTTGTATAACTGAAGATTGATTACATTATGTGAACTATACTTAAGTTCAAAATTTTAATCTACTTCAATATTATTGATTAATTTTTAGGAGTTTTTCTCTGCTCAGTCATACAGATGCACAATTATACTGCTATAAATATATTTTCTCAGTAATCCACGAAATTTCAAACAACACATTCCAAAGATATTTTCCCAGATAACTGCCTTTTTCTGATAAAAAGCAAATGTTTATTTACAGCATATTTTCTCTGCAAAGGAGAGTACACAATAATGACCCACTTACATCCAATATTCTCAGATCCACATTACCATTCAGTTTTACAGGGTGCATTTTTGTATTTTAACACTCTGCAGAGCCCCTCTGGGATTCTCAGTAATCCACACCACAACCTTCCTCCTCAGAAGTTCTAAACCAACTGCAATCCTCTGCTATGATTAATTCAGTGACATGGTGCATCAGTGAGAATGAAAAGCTCTTTAACAGAAAAAATTGAACCAACCAAAATTCAAAGAAAAAAAAAAAAGGAAAAAAGAAAGATTGGATGAGTCAGCACATGACACCCTGGAGCATAGCTTCCCACTGTGCAGTGACACTCTGCTGTGAGCAGTTACCTGTTTGGAGGCTGGGACTGAGCTCCTGGCTATTCCTGGGAGGCTGGAAGGCCCCAGGGGCTGTCTGTGCTGGAAGGGCTGGGTATGGAGGAGGAACCAACTCGTCATCCCCAGAGAAGCTCCTCCGCACCTCCCCTGCCATGGGTGGGCTGGACAAACTGACAGGTTTCTTCCCAACTCGTATCTTCCTCTCTAAACATCAAGTCAAACTAAAATAAACGCTCGGGTTAAAGTGCATCAGGCAACTCTGACTGTTCACTGAGAAATGGCTCTGATTGATATTCACCCATTCTCAAAACCCAGGGCCTGTACAATGGCACCATTCACTTATTACTGGGAATATTGTTCTCAACAGCCACATTGTGCTTTCTGAATTATACAAGATATGGGTAGGACTTCAAGGGCATTGTTTAATGCCATGACCCATTTATTTCATGCTCTATCAATGAAACACAAATGCTGTGAATGACTTCTGCTGTAGCTACACTGCACAGTCACAAACATTCCTCTGCCTGGACACACAAGACATCTTGGCTCAGTTTCAGGCTGCAGCTGTTTCAGTGTGTGCCTAAGAAACAGAAGGATGCTTCTAGAGAAATAACCCTCTCCAGACAAAGTTTATCATCTCTAAAAACACATGCTCTTAATTCCCTTAGAATGGTATTTCCCATCTTACAGTACCTTACAAACACAAATAACCATTTCAGCACAGAAAAAAACTTCCAAAATGCCCTCAAATTATTAAACACTGCATTCTTGAAAAAATGTTGTTAAAGCATTTCCCATACAAATCACTATGTTTCTACTTTATCGCTAAGAGGTGCCCATTCTGTGCTCAAGGCATGTTCTCTGTGGGATTGAGGGTACAAGATCTGTAACACAAATCATTGCTCTCAGCTACATCAAAACTGTGGTGCCGATGCTTCAGTCCTATCAGCACTGTCAGACAGACAAACAAAATCCCAGCCCTGAAAAGGTAACTGATTATGCATATTCTAAAGATACCACCCTGCTTATATATTCTTCTTATAAGACAACTTCAGGATGAGCCTTTTAGAGAGATTAATGAAGCAGAATGGTGTCTGCAGAATCCCAAACTTGAAAATATGGAGGTCAGACTATCATTTCAGTAACCTCACTCTGATATATACACCCAAGAGGAAGCAGACAATACCAGCAGATATTGCATCCTTCATTAGTAATTAATTATCCAGGCAGGCTGTCACTTTAGCCCTCAAGAAGTCACCTGCACAGCCTTCTGAGCAGCAGGCACACAGCACAAAACCCAACTCACTGAAAGAAACACTATTGGAAAGGGAACTGGGGGAGATTCTCAAGGTGTTTACCATGCAATCAGTTCTGCTTCCCAGCAAACATGTGCACTCCCAGTCCTCCCAGGAGGAGGGGACACTGCAGCAGAAATCTGCATCGTCACAGCAGAATGACTCAATGACATCCTGGGCTGTGTTGCGAGCACAGGAGAAAGATGTGTGGAAATAACCCTGCCAAAACTAATCTAATCTAAGACACAGAATTTCTTGTTAATCATCTGTGGTGACTTTACATGGTACCATAAAAACATGGTGGCTGCATTAAATGGTTTCGTGACTGAAATTCTTCACAAAATAACTTGTTATTTTATTTACAAGCACTGAACAAGAAAAAGCTTCAGAAGACATTTTTAGTGTTATTTCCTGTGACTCAGCACTTCCATTGCTGTAACCTACTTAGAAAAAACCCATATAGGAAGCAGCCAGCTCTAACTGTTCCTGACCTTGTTCTCTCATCTTCTGGTGATTAAGAGGATTTCTTAGTATTGAGCAAACAGTCCAGAACAAAATCAGAAGTTTTCCTTGCTTCCACAGGCAACATTTACCTTAGGTTAGTGAGAAATTAGGAACAAGTTTCCCTAGCCTAAGTTTTCTAAAGCTAGAATAAAGCTCCCTATGGCACTAAGTAAGAGGAATTAATTTTCCAGGTTTGGGTCACATTTACTGTAAGACAGATAGCAGAGGCATTAGGAAGGGGATAAGGTAAGGAGTACAGTGCAGAATTACACAAAAACAGGTCCTATACAAAGATAATTAACCATAGAGCCACATTTCCCTAGCTTAAAGCAACAGCACTCACACCTCTCCCTGCATATTCTCTAATCAGGAGTTTTCCAGTACCTGAATTCTACTTTAAAAACACTGCTGCAAAATTCTGAAAAGGATCTGGATTTTACTGTTTATTTCCTCCAAGAGCAGGAAGGAAAACCAGTGCAATGTTTGAGGCACTTAACAAGAGGTTCTAAGAACTTCCCAGACACCTGTTTTATCTATGGCACCCTCCAGCCAACTTCTTTTCATGCCCAAAGATCAACACAGCAAAGGTAGTATTCTCAATGACTGGGGAAGAAGGTTCCAATTGGCCTTAACAGATCCATTCACAAATTCACCAGGAAGACAAGGTTTTAATTCCTCACATTAGTTCTATACAACAACAAAACACTCTGGAAACAAGACTAAATTAAGCAAGCTACTTTTATATTTTAACAATTTGATTCCAAGGGAATCAATTACTGTGGAAACTACCTGAACACTGCAGATTCTTAAAATGTCATTACTGTGTTTTACTGTGACAAGAACAGCCACATACAGCAATGCTGTTTGTTTCTGAAAGTAACAATACAAATGCTTAATTTACATAGATGTCTAAATCAAAAAATCTGGCAAATAAGTAACTTTTTTATTTCAAAGAGAAGCCAGTTAGATGATAATTTAAATTTTCTACACTTCATTCTTTCTGATCCCAGTAACTTCTAATTCCTTCACTTGTGTTACAGAGAGCAGAGGGAAAACTGTGTTGATTCCTGAGTATTTTGTACAAGACAGTACAACTACCAATATAGTACACAGCTAATAAACTATTTAACTGAAATTATGTCAGAATACAAAACTATTTTTACCATTGTCCATTTACAATTCATAGATTATTATTATTATTAGCAACATCTACCCTACCATGAGTTATAAAAAATATTCTCAATGAAAAAGTTCCTTTTGTGGCATACTGCACCTTTAAGCATAACACCTGTTTAGACACAAACATTTGCAGATAGAACAGGGACTTAGGTAGAGACCACAAACTTTAAAACAGCAGGTAAAGTGCAAACACTATTTTGTCACCCACTTTTCTTATGTCCTTTGTACTGTTGTGATTTAGCTTTTTTCTTCTGTTTGGATGAACTTGACTGGCTATCTCTTGATGCTGCAAAAAACGAAAAATTCAAAATCTATGCTTATTATAAAAAAAAAATATCACTTAAGAATGCGTCAAAGCTGCTACACAGTTACAGAATTTTTGCTTAGTGACTGAACAAAGAAATTTACTGTGGAAAACCAACCTGCATTAAACTACTTAACATGAATGCTCTCATAAGCCTCTCATCAAAAAAACAGTTCTTGGAATGCATTTCATCAGTTATCACTTGATCTGACAGGACAAGTGGTGATGTAATAAATTAGATAGAGCTTCTGCAAAGGCTGAGTTCCACCAAATTCAAGAGATGAAACAGATACACTGGCAATCTTAAAGCAATATAAATTCTCAGTGAGCTCCTCCAGAACTGACAAGAGGCTTTTTTCCCTGCATCAAATCGGCATCTTCTAGAATTGAAAAACAGTAAAAAACACTCAGAAGTACTTTAGAAATCAAAGTGTGAAAGATTAGAACTGTGAATTACAACTTCCAGACATTAGCAAGAGGTTTTTTTTTTTTTAATTTTTGTTATGCTTGGGGACCTAACTGAAAGAGATTATGAAAATGAGCCCCCATGAAAACCATTTCCAGTACTGACAAAGCAAGACTCACACTGGGGTGCTGGAGGCTGGAGCTGGTATCCAGTGAGCTGACACCACCCCACAGGATACAGGTCTGGGGACTCACAGTCCACCCACTGATCATATTCATCCTCCCAGCCATCGAAGTGGATCCTCAGCAGCCGGTGGATAATGCGCGTCACTGTGGCCACGCACACCAGGCGCGGCTCCATCAGATCCACAGCCTCCAGCTTCATGCCAACATGAAACCCATGGTTTGGAACCTCCTGAGGAAGCAAGGAAGGCAAACATCAATAAACAGACATGTTCATTAAGATAGTTTAAGCACAGTGCTAAAACAGAGATTTTAATCAACTTAATATAGAAAAAAAACCCCGAGTATCATTGATGAAGTTTCCTGTACCTCCACACCTGTTCAACATTTCAGAGATATCAACCTTTGTTTACTCAAATGGTTCTTATCTCTAAAAGTCTTAGTTTTTCAAAACTGTATTTAACAAATGGGTCCATGCCATGCAGTATGCAAAATGTAAAGAAGATACTAATTCCAATACAGCGATATATAATTTCATTACCTTATTGAAGAGCTTTACTGGTGCTGCTATTGAGTCAGTTTCCCTGAGGTAGTCAAACCATTTAAAAGGGAGTTTTGCATAACCTGTGAATTTTAAACAACATTTTCGTACATAAACTGCAAACTTCATGTGCAAGAACAACAGCAAAAATAGAACATTGGGAATGTGCTACAACTAAAAAGATGACAGAAGTCAAACATTAGTACCAGAAACTTCCACTCTCTGAACTTTGATCTAAGAGACAAACAGCCACCTGGACATTGCTCATTTGCAACAAACAAGAAGAATGAAGCACTGGGTAACATAAAAAGTAACATTTAAGTTAAGATTAATCATTAAAACTGGAAATTTTTGTCCACGTAGATTCTTATCTCTACAAATGCCCTACACAAATGACCCAGAATAGATGATGGAATTAAGAACAAAGTTTCTTCCCTGTGGGGAAACAGCTGCACTACTGGAACACTTAAATTGTCAGGAACAGAATGGTAAGAATAAACATGGATATTTTAAAAGTTTAATAGGAGTAAAAATAGCATTAATATGTAATACGGAAAAATTAGAGGATTTAAAAAGAGCTATTATAAAGGGAAGAAAATAACTCTCAAAAATATATGTAGCTCCTACTGAATATGCATAAAACACAGGAGTATCTTTTCCTTTGGGCAACTTCAACAACTGCTTAAACTAATAATTCTCTAATTCTAGCTGGATCAACAACAGCCTGGAGGATTTCTCTGCAACAGTGTGCAGTGATGGACATCCTGAAAATCTGCAGCGCAGTGGGCATGGCGTGGGAGCTGCAGGAGAGGTCTGGGTCTCACCTCTATGGAGGCAGAGGGCTGCTACACTCAGCACCCACAGCTCAAAATTCAACCCCATCCCTCAAAATGCCTAAGCATCTTCATCTTCTACTGATTTCAGCATGGGATGAAGATGTTTGGGAGGAATGAGCCTTGCAAAGTCCAATGATTTCATAGCAACTGAAGTTATCCACAGTGCTAAATGCAACTTGGATAAGAGTGCTCACACTGGCTATGGAATATCTCCATGAACAGATGCAGCTGGAGAGTTAATGAATAATGGCAATACTGAATCAGTTCTGCATATTAATGCTTTTCTTCTCAATGTAACATTTCTCTGCCACACCAATATATTTGTACTCAAGATCATCCCACCCAGGAAATGTGCATGTGGGCCTTGTCAGACCAGGCAGAATTAAGAAACTGTCCATTTTCCAGCCAATAATTTGGAGAGCAAAATACCCTCCTTGTTAGAGCTAAGGAGCTTCGATCACTTTGATCCTATTAAAAATGCTAATGAGCATTATGCTCTGTATTTTACTGCTAGTAATTCCTCTTCCAAATGACTTTTAGGTTATTGAAAAACTGCAGTAAAAGGGAAAATGTACATGGAGGTAAAGAATTAGGTTGCCATGATACAAGAAATACTAAATATCTTAAATGTGCTAACAACAAAATCCACATTCTGAAAGTGTTTCAAGAGTGAAGAGGTAGTCTCATCACCAAAGACAAGTTTTTGTCCTATTCTGTCTCACCAGTTTCATATATGTATTTCTAAATTGACTGATATGTATTAATATGCAAGCATTTCCTCCCATAAAAGCTTCTACTGCAAGTCTCTGCATGTCAGATTTTTGAGGGATGCTGGTGCCCAGGAATTTCTAGGCAATAAATCCACAAAATGAGCAGACTGAAAAATAAAACTGAAGCAGTATAATCGCACTTTTCATACTCTAGGGTGACAGAGTTGTCACTGTACAACAACAAAAATGACATTAAGTTACTTTCTTCATATTGCATTACACTGTAGTTATTACCTAGAAAAATAGTCCATTAAATGCAAGTAGAAGCCTGCAAGAATGAGAATGGAGGGAAAAAGCCACAGAAAATCATTGTCCTCTGCTGTTATGCAACTATGATCCTCTTAAAAAGTGCCAGGCAAAAAATGGGTAAAGGGAGGTAAAGTCTTCTGTAGGCACATGTGCTTGTCAAAACATAGCTTTTCCTCATATAAGGGATTATTCAGTGTATAGTACTGAAGCTTAAGTTTGTGTATAGCCTTCCAAAACTTGACTGGTATAGTTGTGAATTAGCCTGAGATCCTTCACAATGTTCATTAATTGTTTTGGTGGCCAGGACTTCCCAAGCAGTGACACTTTCTGAACTGCCCTTTTAGTGACTCCCACACTTCCCACTGACTTAGTGGAATCCTCAGTTTCTGACAGCAAATGCAAGTTATTTCAGCCAATAATCAATCTAATTTCTTCTAAATGAAGAGTTGGCTACCTCTGGTTTAGATTACTTCAAAGTAAAGCTGCTGTACTTGTTTCAAACTTGAGAAAGTCCTAAGAAGTGACCTGAATTCTGTAGGCTGAGTTAAGAAACAAAGCATATGGCACATGCAGTATCACTGAGCAATATTCACAATAAAAGGTGTCAGAATGCTACCTGTACCTCTCGGTGGAGTTAGCTCAATCATGTTAATTTCACAGAAACCAACAGGGAAAATAGAAGGGGAAGTGGCATGGTAACAAAACCAATCAGACCCATCTGCTGCTTCTGAGCCATCAATCCCAATCATAAGATAGCCATCTGCTAACACCTTGGTAAAGAGAAAAAAAATTCCACATTAAATACCTTCAGCTGGGTGAGGAAGCTAGAAAGCAAGCATGCCATGTTTCAAGAGAGAAAGCAACTCAATAATAATGGATGCACACTTAGACATTCAATTATAACAAAACCCCTCCAAATCATGCCTGTCTCCAGGACTGTGAATACAACTGTTACAGGTACCTTTGGTAACTGCAAAGTTATGAGATCAACAGTTCCTTTTTCTGATCTCCAGTTTATTTTTCTTGTGAACATCAGCTTTACTTCTAAAGCTTTATAACTCAGTCTATTCTTCAGCTTGCAAGGATATTCAGTACACCATTACTCAAAATCATAACCATTCTCCTCCTCACTGAAAAGGTTAAACAATTCAGCTAAGCTGCTTTTTACATTTTCTCTTTTAAAGCAGATTTCATATGGATTGGCTCCCTTTCAATCAAGCCAAGAAAGAAGGACAGCCTTAAAATATCTTCATAGACTTCTCCAAGTCAGCAAGATGAGGTTTGGTTTTGAACACTTGCAAAACACTTGGTATAATTAGCAGAATATTTTCCTGCAAATTCATATCACAAATACATTCTAATTAAAGGTAAGGCTGAATGTCCAGAGATTAAAGTCAAGTTTACATGAGCACATTTTCATAGCAGTTGTATATGAACAATTGACAGACATTCCCCATTCACTGTATGAAGGAACTCCACTAATTTTGGTTTTGAGACTTTTGTTTCAAGCCTGAATAAAGGTTAGGGGAAAAGGATTCCTCTCTGCCTCCCCAAAATACACATTTGCTTTCTTACCTTTCTGATAGTTGCCACACATATTGCTGAAAGGTTTAGGGGGTCTATAGCTTCCAATTTCATTCCTTCTTTAAACCACTCTCCAGCTGCATCAACCTCTTTTACCTAAAAGAATCACAGAACAACAGCAGAAACAAATAATTTAATGAATCTGGAACAAAACCCCCACACTGCCAAAGCAACAGAGTGATATATCTGTTCGATCAGCTCTGCTTGTATCAAGGATGTCAGATTGGATAATAAAAGCAGAGATGCTTGTGCTGGGCCACAATGTAAATAGAGTTCCAGGTCTGGTTTACACACAACAGGAACTAAAATCCTTAACTCTGCCAAGATTGTTCTAGCTACTGAACTCACCTTCATAAATAAGTGTGGGGGTGCATCAAAATGTCCGTCCTGTTTCTTTGTAATATCTACAAGGAATAATAATATTACTGTAATATTGTTCAGAAGTTTTGTTCACAGAGCAAACAATATGCTTTTCTGAATATGTTAAACAGTACCACACAATCACTGGTGTGGGAGACACACAGTCTATAGGAACACTACCACAAAAATCAGGAGGACATCATCCATCCATTTTCCTTGCTGATTTCAACCTGAGCTGCCTCTATAACACAAACATCATTTACTTAAAAAACCCAATATCCAGTATTTACAAGACAATTTGATTATGTCACAAAATTGAGGAAAATATTACATAGAAGCTTTTGCAAAAAAATGGCAGGTAAACTACTTTGCACTATGCTATGACAGAAAATTGCATTTATATTTATACATTTATTTAATTACATATAATCACTTTAAATACATACATACATACATATATATGTATGTATGTATGTATGTATGTATATGTGTAGCTATATCTATGTGTTTATAAAGGGTTTCAGTGAAACTTGAAGCATTAGGAAAACTGAAGGCCTTTTCCTGAAGGGAAACCTTGTGGAATGCTTTACAGGGATTCTGTCTGTGACAAGAGATACCAGCTCTAAGAGAAATAATAAAAAACCCAGACTTTTTTTTTTTTTTTTTTGTTTAGAAGCCTTCACTATTTCAAATGACAATTTCTTCTGTATTTTAGGTAGCAAAGGCCTTGTGTCCCTTCTATCAGACTGTCACTTCACTTTCCCAGCCCATTTCCTAATTCCCTCTAAATCACTTAAATAATGCAATATAAAATATTAGACAGTCTTTAAACTTGCAAGTAAATAGAAATTCTGCATCTACTAGGATACTTGTTCACATCGTACTGTACAAAAAAAGGAGTCAGATGTGAAAAAACTAGGAATTTGTGAAGCAGGGCTGTGATTCCAGGTATCAGCATGAAAAGTGAAGTTTACCATGCTTGAATTGTGCAGTTAAAGGTTTTTCTGCCTACAGTTTGCTGACCTCTGCTAATCATTGAATCTTCTAAACACTACAAATCAACCTAAACGTTATAGTGGCTTTCCAGTACTGTAAAATACAGTAATTATAATTTTAACTGAAATTCCTGAGTGTAATAAAATTAAAACCCTGGGCCACACTACACAATATTTTAAAATATCATTATTCAAGGGAGTTTGATTAATTGAATAAAGCAATAGAACTCCTTAAGCCAAACTCCTCCCAGCCAACACTGCACACAAAACACCTCTAACCCAAACCAAACTTACCAGATCTTTTGAACCTGTGTCCTATACTTCGAGACCAGCCAATATGATGAATGAGTGGGCTGTACATATGGCACCAGAAGTCATCAGTTTTGTCCTCACTCTCCTCATACACCAACCTGAGGCGGCCCCCGATGACGCTTTCCACCACCGCCACCCTCGTCCGGCACAGGTGCGTCTTGTCCACGACTTCCACCCTCATGGAAGTTTTGAATGGGTACTGCATGCTCTCAGACACCTTGAAGCAACACAAACACACATTCTGTGAGAGTGCCCTCAAACACACATTCTGCGAGAGCACCCTCTGGTTTATCATTTCCTGTCCATTAAAACACAGTGTCGATGCATTTGCCATTTAATTGAACGACTTGTTAATCAACCTCGAGAAATGACACAAATTATTTCTCTTCTATTTCATTGTAACAAAGTATTTCAGAAAATTTAGAATAGATGCTACAATGCTTTAATTGTTTCAAGGTTATCCATTATGATGAGATAAAATTGTCACTTAAGTTCAAGGAATTTTCCATTGACATAAGTTTGTTCAGTTGTTAACAATGGGTGAAGTTACCTTGAGAAACAACTTAAACAAGAAAAACATCAGGAATTTTTTTCTTGCTTTGTCACCCAATCAAAATAAAGCATTTTAAAAACAGGATTAAAATACTTCATTTTAAGGCTTGGAAAAGAAACCTTCAACATAACTAAAGCTGGCCATTTACAAATGTATTTCTTCAATATACACAAAAGAAAGGAAACAGGTGTTAATCTGCTTTGTGAAAACAGACTGTGTTTAAAAATCAGTATCTGTCACTTGCCATTTTCATTACCAGCTCCCTAAAAGACTGAGATCTTGCCAATTTAATTTGGCTTCTAACTGAACCAATTTTAAAATAAAAATTAACAACTGCAGAAAGGCTTTTTGGTTGTTTTTTAAACATTACATACCGTGTAAAACAATAAATTAAGTCTCATATTTCCACTAAGAACTGTATGCACCATCATCTCAATATTGGTAAGTAAACTTCCAGCACACTGTACAGCAGCTGCCACACCTGAAGACATGACTAAGACAGAAAGAAACCTTGTCCAGAGTAGGAAAAAAATACTAAGATTTAAAAGTATGATCTTTATTCCTTCTACATCCATGCTACATTAACATATCCTGTTCAGTTTCTTGAAACAGCCCATGATAAAAGTCATTCCTGAATCAGAAAAATCAGTTTTCATTTTTATTACATATCACAGAGCATGAGCACTTTTCTTAAATATCATGAGCACTTCTGGGTTTTCTGTGGATTTTTTACATAAGGTATTTTACAATTAAAACAGACTAACTTGTTTTTATAGAAAGCTATTCTTTCTAGAGCAAATAGTTTTCCAAATACATACTGACAAGTGTGGACACCACTAGAGAAGGGATTCCAAGGAAAACTGTATCTAAGGGAAGAAACTACTGTATCTCCTTCACTGCAAGAGGAGCTAATGTGCCACTGTAAACTATTTCAGTTCTTCACACTGCTCTGCAGTTTTCTTTACAGAACATCATTGCTACTGCATCAGCCTTACCTTCTGAGAAAAGTCAGGAGGAAGCGTTTTGGCACCAGTAAGTCGTTTCACTAGAAAAGCTTTCCAGTTTGTGTATTTGTGCTGGATGGCTGTTGCAAATGAAGGGGAAAAAAATAAGCCACTGATTTTTAATTGTGCCTGTAAGAGACAATATTAGAGTCTGGAATATGTAAAGAAATCCCAGATGACTATGAAAAGGCCTAGATGACAGTAATGACAAAAAGCCTCTTTAGGGAAGGAATGGTACTCAAGATTAAACTAATGGGCCAGGGTAAAGAATTTAATAACAAAGTATAAATAAAATCAGTGCACATTCCCATTACTGATTAGCCAACTGCTGCCACTCTGACCTCAAAAGCTTTGAGTCACATCAGATGGGCTAATCCAAGAAACACTTTCAGCATCAGTCAAGCTCTCATTTTTCCACAAGTTAAAATTATAAACTTTTGAAAGAGTTTAATTCAGTTTAATAAAGAGACTTTGAAACCAGTCAGTAAGGCTACTATTTACATACTTCGAGGAGGAACCAAGGGCTTCCCACTGGTTGCACACCAACCAACTGGGTGGATGTCAGACCCACAAATGTTGCACCAGAAGTCAAGACTTGAATCATTTTCAAAGCCTTCATATCTCAGCAGAGCATTGTAGCCTGAAAGAAAGCATTTAAAAAAAATACAAGAATGAAACAGGATTATAAAATATGTATAAATATTTCTTGATCAATCATCATGTACATTACATTGGTTTTCTAAATGTAATTTTTAATAGCTAGGTGTTTTTTAATGGCACATTTCTGAATGCTATTAATGGACAGAATGGATTACACTTTGATAAGTGGGCATGTATTATGATGTAAGTAAATTTAAATAAAGTTAAAATTCTTGAACTACAATCCTTTAGAAACTGTACATAAGAGGACAAAATTAATTACACACAGTATCTGCTTTTTCATAACTTAGATCTGTGGCCTTGAATATGTAACTTTTTACCAAGGCAAGTGATTCATAGAATGAGGTTTCTTGACAACTCTTTTACAATCTGCTATCTGTTCTGCATTGCTCTTACCACACTCTGAGGCAATATTAAAAAACCAAACCAAGGATAGACATTCTCAAGCATCACAGCAGCAAGTGTAGAACAGTGACAATGTGCAGAACAGCACGACAATGTGTAACCTACAGACACAGCTCTGCCAGCCTGACCAGTGTCAGCATTACACTCATCAGGTGATCACTGACTAAAGCATTTGATCCCTTCACATTGTTTTAATTTCAACTAAAACACATTTACCTGCTAATTTTACAATTCCAGCTATCCAGAAGACTTTGGTAGGTAGGCTGCAGTCAGTGTTTGGAACCTCCACTCGCACTCCTTCTGCAATATCACCCCAGCAAGTCCCCATGGGTGCCTGTCAAGGTTGGGGTTATAAAGTCATCAGCTCACCATGTGAAAATACTGATTTTTTGTTATCTCAGTGTTCTACAAGCAACTTAAAAAGACATAACATTCAGTATACATATAACAAATATATGGTTAGAAACTGCTGCTTCTATGAGAACCTGCTTTGGTTTTGATTTGACAACTATGTGTAATATTGTAATTGTATCCCATTATTCCTGTGTATTTACTGAAAAAAACCTACAGCACTCCAAGTTTAGACAGCAGTTAAGTACAAGTACAAATTGTACATTCTCAAAGTCAGTTTTATTCTATGATGTTTCAATTAGGAAGAAACTACTGCTGTTAGTAAAAATGGCAGAAATTGCGGGGCAATTCTACTTGCAAATCATGGTACCTGTACCATAGACATCAAAACCTTTAAATTCTGCAAGTCAGGCATGCTGCTGGAAGAATGCCTAAAAATTATTTCTTTAATCTATTCTGATGATTTATTATGGTGGGGTTTATCACCCACTGGTTCACATCCTCTCAGAGGAACCGGCTTTCACATCACCTGCAAGCAATCACTCCATGGAGCAGGCAAAAATGAACAGAAGGCTCTGAGTGACACCTTTTTCATGAACACCAGAAGGAAAGGCACAGCAAGAGCTCTCACACTGTCCCATGTGAGGAATGTGTTAGAAGCAAGAAGGAATATCTGCCTGATGAACTTGTAAGGGCTTGCAGAAGCTGGTGATTGAAATTACATTTAATTTGCTATCTCCAGAAGAACATTTTGTTGAACAGAGCATCATGAAATGACAGTCAAAGATGATATTGCAGATACCAGAAACGCATAGTGCTGAAGAACCTAAATTCTTAACAGTAACTCAACCAAAGTTACATTGGTAACAAGCCAGAAAATTTCTCAGTCTGCAGTAAACTTGAGACTATCCAGGAAAGAGATTCAGATTTTGGCTGTTTTATAACAACAGTCACATCAATTCTGAGAAAAATAAATTCTTATCAGTTCAGAGATTACCCAGCTATCACTGGGAGAACTGATGGAGGGATCCTCTGGCTCTGCTCTGTCTCATTTACAAAGCTCTTGGCAAACCTAGAGAACTGAACTACTCAGTGGGAATAGTCTGCAACTGCATAGAATTTTTGCTGAGAGCTACAATTAAAGAAATGAGGATTAATCCTGAATGACTGGAAATAACAATATTAGAATTTTGCTGGCAATCAGCAATTGCCACTAGCAGCACTAGAAGCTGAATTTATCCTTAAAAAGGGAATCCCTTCACTAGTTGAAGTATTTGAGGTTATACTAGTTTTAACTCTTACAGGAAATGTAAGTATGCCAGTTTTCATTCTTGAAGCCTGGTCTCTTCATATTCTGCTATGTCCCATCTACACCAGTCTAAACCAAAGAGCTCTCTTCTGCCAATTGGCAGTCAGAAAAATCCAACTGAAAAGATGGCTTATTTTCACACACAAAATATGCAGACACAACTTAAGTCCCATCCCATACTCACTTCCCACTCTAAACTGACCCCCTCTAAATTGAGATGTGTTTGTTTTTTAATTGAATTGGGAACTAAACTTTTCAAATAGCATATTTTGGCAAATTCTGTTGCCTGTATAGAGATACAAATGAGGCCAAACAATCAAAAATAACAGTGCTGAATAAGTTCATAATCCAGCTGCACTCAATTGAAGTATATTTTACTGCCTGCTCATCTATTCAGTTGATCCAGAGAGAATAGTATGTCCAAACACTTCTCCTGACATCAACCTATAACAGAAATTTCATTTCTAGAGTGTGGATTGGTATAGACGGAAATAGCAGAAAGTTAAATTTGTCCTTGTCTGTGAAAACATTGGTTCTGCTAGTTCTCCTACACCAATCCATATGGCTCACCCTTTCAAGAAGGAAGCCATGCACAGCAGCACTGCTGAAATGTCAGACAATGGTACTGTCCTGAGGGATGGTTTACAGCACACCTGCTACACTGCACCATCTTAGTCTCCTTCACTCATTAGGGATATTCTTGAAGCAGGAAGACCTGGATAAACCAGGGCTGTAACAGCCATCTTCATCTCTCCTCTGTCTCATCTGATTAATCAATGTTTGAAGAGTGCTTTTACAAACTCAAAATGCACTAGAGAAGCGTTAAGTCTTACTTATCTGCTGGCTGGAAGGTGACTGCAGTCTGGATTGGCATAGTGTGAACTAGCAGAACCATCATTTACAGGTAAGAACAAATTTACCTTTCAGACTCATGACGAAGAGATCCACTTCACATCACTCCCAAACAAGGAAGAGCTGGCTCCTGGCTTCCTGCTCCGGGACATGACCTGGGAGGGCTCTATCTGTGAGCACCAAGGGCCTTCTCTGCAAGGTAAGGTGCAGTCAGGAAGGGCCTGTTTGATAGGAGCACCTAAAGGCCAAGTATTCCCACATACGCACCTGAACAAAGAGCTCACATGGCTTAAATCAGTGGCTTCTAAAGGAGCTGGATGGCATCAACACTGCCATGACTCCAGAGTTTAAATCCAATCAGGATTTTAATGGCAAATCCTGATGGTGATGCTACCAATGCCTGAATTGTATGGAATACTGAAACCTCGTGTGTGAGCAGTGCCCCAACATCAGGTAGTGCCAGAGGAAAAAACATGCAAATGGGTTTAAACAAAAGCCTTCAAAGCAGAGCACTGCCACCCAGTGTAGCATTCTGGAAATGCTCCCTTAAATCACGGGATATAGTTTAAAAACACAAGAAACCAAGAGAATGAAAATATTTCAGCTCAGAATAAAATTCAGCTAGAAGAAAGAACTTCAGGAAACGTGCCTCTCACTAGAAACAGAGTGAAAATAAATAATTGCTCTTAATTAAGCATCAAACTGTCCAGCAAGTAGTACTGAAAAACAACTCAAACCACTGTAATTTGCTTTTGGTTGTAGGAATGGTTTGAACTAATAAAAGCAACTATAGAAAATAGTGTAAGTGTTTAGAGGAGAAAAAGTGGAATGTAGGTCAGCAATGAGCTCACTGTATGTGACTAAGCCATAACTCAATATTAAAAACATTAAATTGAGTTTTTCTCCTTGCAGCAGCTACTGCTGTGTGCCTGATTAATGCAATTTGACAAAATAAAAAAAGAGGCTGCAAGGTGCACAAATGGGAATTCTGGCATTATCATGGGCTTTCTGTAGGAATCAACCAAAGCAGTTCCCTACTTCAGTTTACTGAACACTGAAATCACAGGCAGGGCCACTCTATTGCTACTGGATTTCATTGGTGCTACTCAACACTCAAGTCTGGAATAAAAATAACATGGAAGCACAAAAAGCACATCAAAATACTTCAACATTAATTCTTATCATAAAGAGAGAGAACTTCCCAAGATTTAGATACTTTAATTCTAAAATGTAACTTTTAAATTGAAGAAGAACTAACTTCCCAGGAAAAAAATAAACCAGAAAAATGGATGCATAAAATCTGCATCAGACATGCCAGGTTATTAGAAAAAAAAAATTAAAAAGCCAAATCTCACATATCATAATTCCCTTAAATTTTCTTTAATATTGATCCTAATGTTCCCTATCAAATACCCATATAGATACACCCAGAGTAACCAGTAAATTCAATATATTTTACTGAATAATGAATTTATGGATAGGTATGTCATGATTTTACTGCCAATTCAAAACTTCGGTCTTGAGCAGAATAAGCTTTATGCATTCCATCACACACATACAGGTGTATGAAATCTATAATATGGATGGTAAACAAACTAATACAAACTTATGAATCAAAGCAATATAGTACACAGAAAACAGCAATAATCTTCCTAGAAAGGCAAAAAGATTATTATTTCATTATCAGTGGAGAGTGGAACAAAGAGAAAGATCTAACAAAAAAGCACTGATGTGTTTTTCAGATACTGACTGGTTTAAACAATGTGTTTTTCAAACAAATAATTACAGTAAAGCTTAATGCAAATCATACCCTCATAACACTAACTCATATCCAAAGAAATAGAAATCTCCAAAGAAAACTGCAAGATTTACATTTTATTTGTATGAAAAAGGAAAACAAGGACAGAAAAGAAACAACTTTCAGGCTACTTGGTAGCACTGTTGCCATTATCTTGCGAAAATTTTCAAGGCACAATGTGACCATGAGTGGGATCTTGGTTCACATTATTGGGGCACTGGGCAGCTGAATGAATGAAGCAGAGAGAAAGGAAGATACAACTCCTTTTAGCAAAATAATGTTGGAGCATAATTTACAAGTGACCTGACAATTGCAGCTGTCTCTAACAGAGGATGCCACCCATCCTGAGACATCTGCAGATACAATAGCACAGCCCATGTTATCAAATGATACTTTCTGTTATGGATTTATGAAATCACTTATTACATGTACATAGCTGTGAAAGCAAAGTGCAAACACGCTGACCCGAGCATGGGGAATTTGATACAAATTCCCCAAGTTCTCCTAAGGCAAGGCTCTGTTCTGGGCAGTAGCTGAGACCTCTGCGCATAAAGGGTACTATTCACCAAGTGCCAACTGCCAGGAGCCCTCAACTCCCACTGCTTCATGAGCTGAGAGGGCTCAGCAGGAATTCCTGAGTTGGACAGAAAATATGTCTCCTCTCCCTCATGGAAAACTTCCACGAAGCAAAATGTTTGTTTTGATTACAACTTCCAGCACGTAATTTCAAGCAAAACAGAAATTTTGTAATACAGAACACTTCAACTTCTCAATTTAAAAAATATGCTGAGAAAACACCTTCTGTCAAAGCTTTTACTTATGAGACAAAATACTGACAATATTTTAATTGCCAGTCTAATGTCTTATTACTGGAATTTTACAAACACAAAGACAGATGGCACTAAATATTTTCCCCAATCCCTAATTTCCTTGGTCATTAAAGAATGTCTTTTTGTCTGAAACTTTTTCAACTCTAAAACAAAGAAAAGTAACTTTTTAAATTTCTGATTTCTAAACAGCCTTCATTTTCCCCCACATTAGACAACCTGGCAGCACCACTGACAGGGAGAATCTGACTAAAAATTAAGAAAGAACCCCCAAATCTAAATATGTAACAAAAAGATCAGTCCAACACAATGGAACAAGCCTCACTTAATCTAAAAGGCCTTTTGTAACTGTTTTCAGTACAGCTTGACTTAGTTGGCTTGTTACTATGCAGTACATGGGATGATTTTGTGACCTGAACATAAGAAAAACAATTCCCAGGTATGTAAGAGCCTTCCTTTTAATTTATGAGACTGTATATATGATGAAAGTAACTGATGGTGTTCAGAATGGTTTCAAAGGACAGATAAATTATCTAATAAGTAGTCATACTCATAGTTACATTTCACAGATCATGAGAAATATTTATATATTAATGCTTTGGAAAAATGAATTCAAGAACTTCCACGGACTCACTCATACACACACAGAGAAGGAAAGCACAAACTGAGAAATACTCACGTGTTTAAAGCAGGTAACAGGAGCTGCTGTAAAGCTATTACTATTGATGTAGTTACCCCAGCTGAAACCTTCCACAGGGACAGCTGCTAAAGAAAGTTATTTTAGTTAGAAAGCTGCTTATGAGGCACAAATCTTTCAGTATTTTTGTCTCAGCTCCGTTTATATGATGTACCTGCTTTTGTCTTTGCCTGGTTTTGTAAAGTTGCTTGGTACTGGGCATATGCTGCTAATTTAGCCACTAAGGGCTGTTTTTGTAGAACTTTAGACTTCTTTGTTGGAGGCTTACCCTAAAAAAAAAATCAAAAAGCAAAAAAACAAACCAAGTAAATAACATCTTTCCAAACTCCCATCAGGAAATTTCCACAGGTCTGCAGCTATCTTTGGCAGATTTAAACTAAAATTAGAAGTACACAGAGACTAAGTATCATACAACTACATGTATTATAAAATAAATTTAAAAAACACTAGTAAGGAGTGTCCAAAAAGCTACTTTTGTACTACTGTCCCAACTTGAACAGCATTACAGATTCACTGTTGTTTACCTGAAAAAAAGATGTCTTAAAGGCAGTTCAAAATGAAGAACTTTTAGTCGAACTTACAGCAATGCAATTTCTTGGCATTCGTTGCAATGAATTTGAGACAGGGTATAAAGATATTTCTTGACATTTCTGTCTTTTCTTGAATATTACAAAAATGATTATTTGATTAATATTTTAAGTCAACAGACTTATACCTATTCTGCAACTCAACAAAGAAAACCCTCAAACCCAAGAAACTGAGTTTAAACCATGCAGCCATCTGTACAAACACCCAATTTCACCACCACAGATGTAAAGGATGTAAAAAAAATGGTGTCTGTACCGCTACCTGAAGCCTGGCCAGAATGCTGGCCTTCTTGGAGTTGGAGGAGTAGCTTCTGGAGCACGACACGCTGCAGAAGCGCTTGGTTTTAGAGTAAAACGCGTCCCGGACACCAACCATGCCACACATCTCACACGTGGCTAATCAGAAAAGAGAAAAAAGAACCCAAAATGTTAAGAGTGTAGTTGAAGCTGCAGTAAAGATTCAGAATGAAGAGGTCAGAATAAAAGTCTTGGAGGTGGTACCATCAAATAATTTCTGAGGGTTTGAGCCCAAAGAAAATTGCATAGGAAAAAAATTTAGAACACTACCACTAATATCAGCAAAACACCAAGAACGTCAAATTCACTGGTGAAACTGCCTCTTTCTGCTCCCCATTAATTTCAACCCCAGTGCAAGTGAATGACACAGCTAAATCAGCTCAAGCTGATTTTTGGTTTTTCACTGCTCTGAAGGAGGCCTCTGCTTTGAATCTGGGCCTGCCAGTCTTGATTTCCTCTAGATATTGAACACTTCCAACCTGAAATAAAACCAGGTCTCTTGTTTGGTTCATAAATTATATATATCCCAAGTACCCCAGCCCACCAATGTTTCTTTCTAGCTAGAATCATGTTTCAGAGGAGGACAGCATCACCCACAGTGTATTCCATGATGAGTAAGATTCAGAGACCAACTAATGCCAGTGAGATAATACCCAAATTCTGCCCAGAGAGAGCTCTACACTAATCACTAGGATTTCACATAAAATGTTTTTCCCTGATAACAAAAGAAATCTTCCTTTTAAAATTTATTTTCCTAGTACCCTCCAGCTCACAGCTAGGGAAGAGTGAAGAGGTACACACTAACAGGTTTTATACAGTAGCAGTAATGAAGTTTTCCTAGTATAGGAAGAAATATATTTAAACATATTGTATATGTAACATAAAGGGCAGAGAGAAGGTATAGATAGAACACACTGACATTGTCCTGAAAGCTCCAAGAATAAAACCAATGCACATGAGAACACACACATGCATATGCAGAAACAATACATTTGACAAAGGGCAGACGTTCCCATACTATTTCTTCCCTGTCAGCAGGATTCAAACCCTCTCCTGTTCCAGTTCAACAGAACCCAAACAATTTCCCCTCCCAAAACCAATCAAACCCAACCCTTTAGCTGCTTTGGTCTCTAAACCCAGGCTAAAACACATCAATACCCAACTCCTTGCACTCACACAGCACATACTTACCCATGCCAGATTTGCCATCTGGATAAGTATAAACTTGCCCATTGTTCTTGATAATTGGGAGACTGGATGGCAAAGGAGCAACCTCCTCCTCACTTTCATCTGAACTGGAGCTGCTGCTGGTGTCCTCACTACAACTATCATAACCGTCAAACATCCCGAACGAGTCTCGGCGTTTCCTTTCCACTCGGGAACTATGTTCTGTCTAAAAATTAAAAATAACCAAACAACAAAAAAACCAAAGAATAGCAGAATATTCTGAATGTAAAGATTTCAAAGTCAAGCTTAAAAAGTTTAACACGTCAAAAGCAGGTATTTTAAGGCATTGCTGTATCAGGACAGACATGAGCCATGTACTGCCAATTACATGAGCATTGGTAAAATCAAAACTGGCCAATTTTTGGTGTTGTGATATACAGGAAGAAAAAAAAAAAAATCTATCTCATGATCCACTCAGAATACACAGGAGCCATCCATACATTTAATTTCCTTGATATCTTTAGAGCTCATTAAGCCTGATGTGCTGAACACTGACAGCCACACGGACCTTATATGCAAATGAGCACATTCCAGATGGCTGCAGCCGGTTCCACTAAAATTCATTCATTTGAGAAAGCTGGGCAGAGAAAAGACAGTTCAATCAAGAGGGCACTTATACCACAGGAACAGGAATGAGAGGCTCTCTGCTCTCATTGGCTTGTGGGGTTATCCATAAATCACTCAGCTCCCCTATGAATCCGTGACTCCTGTGTGAAGCAGGAACACCTCTCCAGCTCACAGGGCTGCTCTGAGGATTAGTACATTAACCATTATGAAGAGCTCAGTTACTATGGCAATAGGGTCTGTACAAATGCTGAAAGAGAGAAAGGTGACTAATTTGCCACTGTCATATACAAAAAACATACATAATAGTTTCAAAAAGTCTGAAGTAGGATAAAACCACACAATTTTGAAGAAGGCATGACAGTTAAGCAATTTCCAGCAAAGACATTAAAGAAGCAAGAGATGAACTGATGGACTTTTTCTGAGGCACATCCACAACATGAATTTGATACAGTGACAATCTTCACTTTATTAATATCTTACACAGCTCTATTGAAACAAGGCTACTCCTATGTGAGCTGCCCTCACTAGGCTAAAAAAAAAAATTGTGTGTCATATTATTTCCATAATCTTAAACAGTATCTACTAAGTTTGAGAGGAAAGAACAAATAAAGAGAAAAGTAAGAAATTCTACAATAAAAGCACAAGTTAGGGGAATGAAGTACAGACAAGCAAACAGAAAAAAAATTAAGAAACCTTTGGCTCAACTTCCTTTTCCAAGAGCTAATTTTATTTAAAAGTCAGTGTAGACAGAAAAGCAATGTGATTGGGCTTTTCCTTCCTAAATTGCATTTGAATTCACAGCTTCAAGATTTCATCACAATTCCCCAAATCCCTTTCCTTGAGCATATGCCTGAACATCTTTATTGTTAGATCTCATTCAAGCCTTTTTCTGCCATCCTATCCCTTTATTATATTATATTATAGTCTCCTTTGCAATCTAAATAAATCCTATTATGGTAGAATTTCCTAGTAGGTACAAAGAAAAACTGATTTCCACACTGACCTAATTCTAGCATGCAATTATTAAAAAAAGCAGTTCTCCAAAAACCCAGTAAGCACAAAAGGTTATGCAACAAGGCAAACACTTTTAACACACTTACAGTAGTTCTGAAATAAAACAACCAAAAAAGTCAGTGTAATGTTAATGAATATACTCCTCAGAAAAAAAAAAAAATTAAAATTGGATTAAATCAAATAAAATTTAGAATAGGGCATAACCTGACAACTTCCTCAAGGCACTGAAACCAGCAATCAGGGTGCCCAGGGGTTGTTTTCCAGAGGAAACACTGAGCCATGGCAGACAAAGCCCAGAGCTGACCCATGCTGGCAGCACTGTCACCTATCCTGTGTCACCTGTCCCCTGTGCCATGAACATCCATGACCAGTGACTTGTTTGTGTGTTTGCACGTGTGTGCAGCTTAAGGCAGAAGCTGAGTGCAATGTTGCCATGGATACAGTGTCCTGCCAACACTGGCAGGGATTTTCAGAGCAGAAGATGAAAACTAGACATCTTTCTCAAGATTTCAGGAGCTCCTTAACATCTCACAGTATTTAAGTTCTCTTGACCACAGCCTCTACTAAGATATAAAGTGGGATTCCACATGAGCCATTCCCAGCAGTACTACCAGAGCACTTTGATGCTTAGAGGGTTTTATGGACAGATACTCATGGTGTTTCAGAGCCCAGGGGGGAATCTCCCTCTTCAGGGCACCTGGCTCTTTTTGTGGCTCTTTTGCATCACTTCCATTTAGAACCTCAATATTACTGCTAAGCTCTCTGCCAAAATATCCACAGATGGGAAGGGAATCAGATTCTCTTCTTAAGTGGAAAGTTGGGTGCTCAATTAGGAAAACTCATTCTTCAGCATTATACAATTTCAAAAGTAGCAATCATCAAGTTTTTAACTACACTGTTAAAACAAATCTCATGTATTACCTTTCCATTTACTTAATATTTAGCCAAACTGTTCCAATTCAAAATTACTGAACATCAAATCTGCAATTCAAATCAGCAGCTTTGCTAACCATTTTAAAATAACACTGTAGCTTTTATAAAACATTTGTATCCCAGCTTTCGCCAGATGACCACATTTGCCAGATAAATTACGCAGGAAGTTCTTAATGTTAATTTGTAGTTATTACCTGAATTACAATTGGGGAAACTACTTAAAATGTTTTATGAGATTTCAAAAAGGCAGAGTTTGCAGGAAAAAAAACCAACAAAATACTTTGCACACAAAAGTAGGTGAAAGTTAGGGAAGATGATATACAAATATCTGCGGTGGAATTTTGTTAGAGCAGATCAAAACACTTCTATTTTGATAATAAACACCACAGAGGTTCTTTTAAACTCATGTTGAAACACAGCATTTGTGGACATAAGTGAACATGAAGTTCAATAATCCTTCCTGCAGAATTCAGATGAACAAAAAAGCAGCTCTAACATCTGGAAGTGAAAAAAGTTGGAGCATTGCTCTGAATTCAAAGGTCAAAGATACATCCTTCCAAAAAGGACAAATAGAACTATAAACACGATAAAGCAGCAGCTTTGGTACAGCAGCAGCCTGCAGTCCCCGTTGAGCTCTTGCTAACTGGTTTCACCTTTTTCTTCTGAAAATTAAGTACAAAATTTCCCCCTTTCTGATTTTCTAGGGCCTCAGTCTTTTTCCAGAAGTTCTCAACTAGAACCTCATCAACAGTTCCTGAAGTGCTGGTGGCCCCTAATACATCATGGTGAGCTTCATCAGAGATACCAGGAAACTGGAACCATCTACCTTCTGCACACATTCCCTGTCTCTTTGTTGTCACCCCTCCCATCTTTGGAAAAGGCAAAAGGAGAACCCAGGACATGACAGGTCAAAGAACATCATCTCATCCCTGGAGAGGTGATGGAACAAGCAATGTTGGAAGTCATTTCTAGGCATGTGAAGGACAAGCAATTCTTGATGAGTCCTTGGAGGCTCCACAGACAACAGCAATACCTCGTCTGTGTGAACCAGCCTCTCCCCACAGCAGCTGCAGGGTCTTGGATTCAAAAACAAGTGTGCAAAAAAACCCCACCAACCCTCAACTCAACATTAAACCAGTTCCCTACTCTTCAAAGCTGGACACGAAAAATCATGCCGAGGAGATTGTCTTTTCCTCAAAACACAACCTGATCAGTGCTCAGCTTCTAACAAAGCAGGGAACAGCCTCCTGTCTGTCCACAGAAACTGCTTGGAGCAGGAGCCTGGCTTGCTATAAAACAGGACCTGGCAGCTGGTTAATGCCAAAAGAGCAGCAGCTTGAGTAACTACTCCACTAATAGAGTCTATCTGTACATTAAGCAGAAGTAATGCACAAACAAAAGAACAAGACAAACTTTCAGGCATTCTGGCTACAGCTTATTTTCCTAATAAGATTACTGGTTCCTCCACAGAGTTTTTTAGTCAGAGCACTGTGAAATGTAGTGTGAGCAGCACTGGCAAATTACTCTGCACTATTTGCTTGGGGGGTTTCTTGCATACTTTTCTTTTTTGAAGGGATGGGTGGAGAAAGGAACTCATAAGAACTGCTTTCTTATTCTGCCCAACTTCCCATTTTCCTGTTCTTCCCCTCCTCCCTTTGAATACTTAACAACAGAGTATTTTTAAGAGATACTCTTAATTAAGCATTACATAAGGCAAATGGTATGAAAAAGAATATAGTTAAGGAAACTGGTTTCCCTGAGAGCAGGAAGGCAACTCTAAACAAATAATAAAATAATCAGTTTCTCACTCTTAACATACATTTTTATATATATATATATATATACACACACACACACACACACATTGAATTTGATCAACACATTATAGCATTACTACATATTACTACATTCTTTGAATGTAGTAACCACTCTTATAACACAAAAAAGTGGGCATAAAGGGTGAGAAATCGATGGCAAAAAACCCATTTCATGTTATTTAGAAATCAAATGCTCAGGGAATGGCTTTAGCATCTTTATGAGGACAGTGCTCAAGTATTGGCAAAATTTTTACAAAATACTTCTGAAGGTAAAAACTTGCAAGATAAACACCCCATTATTATGCACCCAGGCCTCTTGCCCCCAGTAAGTGCAGCTGGCCACAAGAGGATGATCCAAAACAGCCACAGAAAGGTTTCAAAACACTCCAAGTGGTTGTTGCTACTTTTGAATACAATCTAGGGCTTGAATTCAGAATGGCAGCAATTTGGAGCTTGGAGTCCAAGAGCTGTAGCTCAGCACAGGTACACCAGCACTTGAACAGAGGCATCACTTCCTATAGTCAGCTCCAATCCCCCCAAACAGTACAGAATTACAGACAGATGTGATCTGAGGCCAAGGTCAACAACACAACCTTCAAGCCAAAGGTCTTTCATTAGACAGATTTGCTTTAATTACATATCCCTAATGGATCCAAGGGTATTTCCAAGTTAGACTTAAATTTGAGGCACATGTTTTGCTTTCAAAAGTTCATTGATGCTTTATGCTACAAACTTCGTTTCAGCTCTGGATGTTAAGGAAACATTACAATGAAACTGATTTATTACAAGTCTTCCGAATGCAAGTTGGCCAAAATAACTTACAGTAGAATAGTAGCTTGTCCCTGTGGAACTGAAGCCTAATTGTGCCTCAGAACATGACCAAAAAAGAAAATTCAAACATGGTACCAATTTAAAGAAAACACACTTTCAGCTTTCATTAAAAACAAACAAACAAAAACCCCCAAAGCTAAACATCTTGGGATTCTTGGAAATCAGAACCAACCAAACTTACTTTTTTTATATAAGCAACTCACCTCTATCTGGAAATGTGCCTTCCACTCTTATTATAAGTAAAATCTCTGCTGGAAAATTACAGAAATGTTTTTTCCTGTCTCTTCATTTGCTATGTATGACAGCATTTTGTCTGAAGCCAGTTTCTGCTGTTTGCCAATGGTTTTGTCCATAGCCTCTTCCCCAGGGGGTTTCACACAAGAGGGGAGACTCTTTCATAAAAAAATATATCACATTAGCAGGAAATTTTGGAGGGGGGGTGTGATGATTAATATGTGAAATATCTGAGTTTTGATAAAACTAGAAATCTTTTACAAACTCCATTATGTTTCTACAAAGCCCTTACAGGAGTATCTGGAAGAGGCAAATATTTTACTTTAAACACTGTGTTACCATTAAAACAAATAAACAAAACAAAAACCCAAGAACTCAAATAAAATAACAAATTTAAATGTAAAAACCCCCAAAACCACCACCAACCCAAAACTAAAGTCTTCAACACCTGAATTCATTCCATGTGCTCAGAGCCAGGTTCAGCAAATAATCCCACATGCCCAGAGTGTACCAACTTACCTGAGAAATGAAGGAATGCGGTAGTGGTTTTCAGAAGATATGAAAAGCCTTGCAAAATTAAATCAATTTTTAGAAGGTAAGAGAAATGAAAGCCAATGAGAGGGAACTTCTGTGCATGTTACCACTGCTGCCAGAGGCACTTCGCTCTTTAGGGAAAAATGAGAACTCTTCCAGTTTGCAGTCTTTCTGCACATGCACAAGCCCACATGTTCTTAAGAACAATACCTGAACTATTCCTGGGAGACAAGATCCCTCTGCAGAGTGTACTATAGCCTACATTACACACTTTCTCAAAATGATGCCTAGGCTGAAGAAATTACTGAAGACAAATGAACTGCCAAGTTTTATTGCCTTCTTAAGGAAATACACTGCGCTTTAGTTCTCATTAAAGGCTCCAGATTAGACTCTCATAGCCTTATTCCATTCCTTTTAAGTCAAAGTCAAACTGTTGAATACAATAAATAGGTAATGCAGGTATTCAAGCCTGCAAAATAATTTTTTTATTAAAATACAAGAGATTGCCCTGCAGCTTTTAGTTTTGACTAGGTTTAGATTTGAAAAATCACAACAGTTGCCAGCTACATTTTAAAATAAATTGCTTTTTCACACACAGATTTTTTTTACCATTCTCAGCATATGCTTTGTAGTCGGACTTCTAATTTTCAAAGCCACGCGGGGCAGAAATTGCTACACTTTCAAACATTTCCAGCAACAACCTGAAAGTGAAACTGGTTTCACAAGTTTACTACTCCTTACAAAGGGAACAAAGTCACAATATCAGAAGTCATAAAAACTGCACGGGGGGAGGGAAGTGGCCGCAAGGAATCCAAAACTTTTGAAGCGCTGATATTAAAGAGAACTCTCCAGCACCTAACATGAGAACGCTGGAAAAGTGAACTTCAAAGGCTGGAACTATAGGAGGAAATTCCTGAAACCCCGCACTACAGCGGAGCAGGGGGAGAAGCGGACCCGAGCGCGCCCACGAGAAGCTCAAACTTTTCTCCGAGGCAGGAGAGAAGAGGGAGGAAGGACAAAACCCGACCCCGCACAGCCGGGCCGCAACAAAGGGGCCCGGCCGTGCCGCCCCCACGTGCCCCGGGCAGACCCTCCCGCGGCTCCCCGGGACCCCCCCGAGCGGCAGCGCCGGCCCGGCCCCTCAGCCCCCGCCCCGGGCGGGCACAGCCCCGCACCCCGCGGGGCCGCCCCCGCAGCACCGGGGTGTCCCCGGCTCCCTCCCACGCGCCGCGGGGCCGCCTGCCCCCGCACGGGCACCGGGGGTCGCTGAGCTCCCGCCGCGGCTCAGCCCACGCCGCTCCCCCCCTCAGGCGCTGGGGCTTCCGCGGGGCCGCGCCTCTCGCGGGCTCCGGTACTCACCAGTTCCTTTGTGTTTTCCATCAGGCCCTCATGGGCAGGAGCTGCTCGCTGCCTCTGCGCGCTCGCCCCAGGGGCTCGGGCGCTGCGGGTGCCCGCGGTCG
>WBND01000097.1:1900450-1914170 GCA_013398595.1 Tychaedon coryphoeus | reverse complement strand
AAAAAAGTTTGTTTGTTTGTTTTAAATAAATATACCTGGTAAGTTTCCAGACAACTTGTTTCAACTTCTTTCAATGCTTTCATATAAGGTCGCAAGTAAGATTTTATTGCTTGGCACTCAAGCTGGTGTCTTCCAGAAGTGCTTAAATGCCTTAATTATTATAAGCATGTGAAACATTGCAGTGCTGAAACAGAAATTTTGTGTAAACTGACTTTTGCTCCTTGCATTTAGCAGGAGCTTTTCCATCTGCCTGCTTCCCTTGAGGCTGGGTTGGAAGCAGCATTTTGCTGCCTGGAGGAGCCCATTCCCCTGATAACCTGTTGGTGTCGCAGCACAGCCCAACTTCCAACTTAACCCAACTTCCCAGCTGTAGCTTTGTGGTGCTCTAAAGCAAGAGGTGAAAAAAAACTCATCCAATTTATGCTTTCCTGTTTCCTGCTGGAGGCATTTTTCTTTTCCTGCTGGAAGGGATCCCAGCCCACACTCTATCCCTGCAGATAAGAAACTCTCCCCAGGGGAGTACCCTAGGATTAAATGTGGACAAGGATAGTGTTGCACTGGTGTAATTACACCAATCAGTAAAATAGATTTTCCAAACTGGACTCACTCTGTTCCTGGGAAGGGATCAAATATGGTTGGACTTTGGGAGAGGCTGATGTGTGTCTACAGTAAAACTGAGTGCAGAATATGGCCCTGGAGGCCCCCAAGAGATCCAGTTCTTGGGGTTCCTCTGGTGCACGTGGCAGAATCCTTGTCCACCGGGTTGGGTTCCTTACCCACAGAGGGACAGTCTCCTGCTGTCACTGCAATCCCACCAGGCACACAGAGAGGGCATCACTGAGGTCACCCATGGCCAGGCACAAGTTGTCTTGGGGGGTTTGCCAGGGTCACCCAGACATTTTGCTTGGGTTGAGGGATGATCCGTCTAGTGGCTGTTGGTAGGGCAAGGAGCATCCAGGGGTGCAGGCCTGGGTTTACTTGGTGGGTCTCCTCTCTCTTTCCAGTTTTTCAACATACATTTCAATGGAGGATTTGGAATATCATCTCCCACTTTAGTTTTACAAGAAACCTGCCCCATATTCAATAATTATAAATACATGAGCAATTACCTCTAAAAGTCATAACCTATTTATGGGGAGGGGAGAATGGGAAAGAGAGAGGAGACTGCCAAACCAGCAATCACTAAAACTGGCACAAGAGGGTGCTACCAGTCCACAAATGGGATCTCAGCCACTGACACTGAACTAAAGCAGCCCCCAAACCCCAGCAAACGCTCAGTCATGCTCCAATACTCTCTCAGCAAAAGAATTTCTATATCGTGGGCAGCCCCACGCTGAGATGCTGGCAAACAAATCAACCACCGCTCTCACATTCAAGAAGAGTGCAAAGAATGCAAGGGAATTAACCAAACTTCACCACAAAAGCTACTCCAGATGAGGCCAGGGCTGGGCTTCAGTTGTAAATGGAAATGTTTTTTTCTTTCTTCATTCCTCTGCCAAAGTCAAGATGGTGGCAGCCTGTGCTACTAGAAAGTGGAGCAATGAGTTTTCTTTAAACTAGGAGGTTAGCTTGATACAACAATTCCTGATACCTCCCTGGGACAACCTCTAATGCTTCTTGGAGACTTGGGGAAACTGTGACCGTTGGGAGATGAGCCAAACCCTGGGAGATGCTCCCACCATGGGATGATGACCCCACCCTAACCCACCCCAGGGTCCTCCCTGACCTTCCCCGCACCTGGGCTTCTCCAAGGTGACACTCTGGCTGATGTTAGCTGGATCTCATAGTCTGCTGCAAGAATTCCCATATCCTGGCACAGGATTTGCTGCTCCACAGGGACAGAATCTACTCCAATCTGGAGTTTACTCAGGGGTGACCTTATCACTCTCTACAGCTCCCTGGAAGGTGGATGTGGTCAGGTGGGGTTGGTCTCTTCTCCAGGCAGCCACTGACAGAACAAGAGGACACTGTCCTAAGCTGCACCAGGGTAAGTTTAGGTCAGATGTCAGGAAAAATTTCTTCACTGAAGGAGTAATTGGCTGCTGGAATCATCTGCCAGGGAGGTGGTGGAGTCACCATCCTTAGACATGTTTGAAAAAAGACTGGACATGGTGCTGTCAGTTATTGTTCTGTGTCAATAAAGTGAATTCCAGTGATCTGAGGGGTAGGTCTGATAATTAGAGGCCGTGACATACACAAGGGTAGAAAGATCACCCAGCAGCTGGCAAAAAAATCTAGAAGAAACGAAGAGAATTTTCATCTTCAATGACTTCTGCAGGCTGCAAAACTCAAATGTTAATTTGAAAAAAGTGTTCAATAGCATGCATCCAGCATTGGACCTATTGCTAAAATACTTAATTAATGCTATATTGCTTCTCTGAACTTGGGATGTGGCAGTAAACAAGTGTCTCATTACAATTCACACAGAGTGTGCAGTGTGTTCCATCCTCTCCTACCTCTGTCTGGAAAGAAGCTGAATGAGTACCTCTGGAACTTGCACTTAAAATTAGCCACAGTAACTCACTGATTTGTTTGAACATATCCTCCAGCAAATAGATCCTCCATCAAATCATGTCTTCACCTCAGAGCAATTAAACCAGTGGAACAGGACTTCACCTGAATGTGTTTGCTGCTCTAATCCTGTCTTTGCCATATGCTGATTTCCCCCAGAGGGAAGATGCAAGATTTTCCAAATAGAATAATAAATGAGTGGGTGTTTGAGCTCTGAAAGGACGTGAAACCCTGAAGCTGGTGTAGCTGATTTGGTATTTTACCTGCAGTGAGTAACCCCAACATTTTCCAGCATGTTTTCAGCTGGGAACCCTGTGTGTGCTTATGCACAATATCGCCAAGAGCAAATGAAGGTGAAGCACATATGACAAATTAATGAAGAGGTCAGGCTTCTGCTATCCCACTCTCCCAACTGTGGAAGGTTTTACTGACTTTTCAATACAGCAATTAAGGTGTTTCTTGCAGGAAGGGGAGCCCGTGCCCAGATCCTCTTGCCCCATATGGGCAGGGTTGTTGACAGCCAAGGCAGACACTCCTCACAAGGACACAGAGCCCTGCTCCTGCCATAAAACAGCTTCTTTATCCTGGTCAGATGAAGGGGATGTTATTTGGATGCTTTTCTGTGCAAGGAGGATGCAGAAGGACTGGCAAAAAGCTGAGGACAAAGAGAAGGTTGATGCTCCACCAGTGATGCACCTGAAGGCTGCAGTTCAGTGTGGGGAAAATGCTCAAGGAGAGGGGAAACCTCATTTTTCTTCTACTGCTTATAGATATCAAGATTTCCAGACACAGGGTGTCTCTGGGCAGCAGCATTTCAGTTATATATTCAGTATATAGCTGTAAAAATTGTAGACAGCTGGTCCCACAGGCCTGGGGTGTCCTGGGTGTGTGTCCAGCTCCTGTTTCAGTAAAAGCAGCATGGCCTGTGGCTGCTCCAGGCTGATGCTTTAAGGAATCCCCAAATTCATTAGCTTTTTCAGCCTTTTCCCCTAGTCTATCCTCTGGGAACCTCTTCTGCTTTCAGGCAGACTCAGAGAAGGCTGCAGGAAGTCTCTAGCTCAACAATGCCCTTAATCTAAAAATATGAGGCACATAATTCCTGTTACCACTCATAACAGCCTTAAACCTGTGCAAAGTTAACCAGTGGCTTTAATGGGGCTACTCTCCATTTAGATTATATTCCTGATGAGTTTGTCATTGCTTCATTACTTTACTCCCTTCATAGTTTTCCTGCACTGTGATAGCAAATGACCCCTTGCTCTCAAGGATAGAGCACATGTTTCTGTGAAGCCTGTGACAATGTCACTTACAGACACAATTTGCCTTATGGGTGGCCATGCCACCTCCAGAGATCAGCCTAGGAGGAAAGACCAGAGGAGAAAACATACAGAAATTGAGTTTAGTAAATTTTTATGGTAATGAATTTATACATATTGTGATGAAAGGGAAGAGATTGATACACTCCAGCTAGTAGCATATACTTCATTAACTTTATTAGGCAAAATTACTTTAGCCTTCAGTGTTTATTCCCTGCCCAGAGTAGTATCACAGCACTTATAAGCACCATTAATTGCCAGAGCATGTGCTTGCACACTGTAGGAGAAGTGAGATCACTCTAAAGAGCTCAGATGTATATATTTATCTGTATGTCACTCAATGTCATGGTGCATGGGAGCTGCTGCTGCACGGGTTGAATTTGGTCACTCTGCATGCAGCCAGTTACCCTGGAGGTCCTTAGCCTGGTTTTAGCCCTGCTGCATCCACAATGTGCTCTGAGCTGTGATGTTTAGAATTGCACCTGGGTGCAGTTCTTTCTGGCAATATTTTTCTGATGTGGTTCCTCTAAAGCCAAAAGAGAAGTGGATGGTTTGTAAGCCCAAAAAAAGGCCTCCTACTTTCTCAGAAGAAAGCTTGTCCTAGCTCTGCAAAGGAGCATTGTGATTTTATGTGCAAATAGCTGGGAAAATTTCAGCTGAAAAAAACAAAGCCCATGTCAAGATTTTAATAAAAAGAGCCTTCTGGTGCTCTTACTCAGAAGAACCATATGCAGAGTAGTTGGTGTGGGTAAGTGTTCTCTGTGCTGCACTCTGCTACCCCAGAACAAGATGTTCTTTGAAGTTCAAATCAAAATTTAAATACTTCATTTGTTCTCCTTGTTTAATACTGTGTAAAAACACACATCTCTGATATGGGGCATTCCCCCCTCCACCTTTTCCCCTTCTCTGCTCAGGCAGAGATTCTAGTAAATCTAGTAAATCCAAACTGAATGAAAACAGGATTTTTTTTAATTTTTTTTTTTTAAGGGAGGAGGGAAGTAGTTAATAGACCTTGTCACAGAATTTTGCTCTTACCTGCAGCTCCCGTGGGATTGGGCTGTTGAGGTTCCCTGGTCCAGCAGCCCCACCCAGGGGTACTGCTCTGCCATTCCTGATTCTGACAACTGCTACAAAGAACTCATTTGCAGGGCTAAATCCTTTTCAGCATGATAAATTCTATTTCCCCCTTGCTACATCATTACTTTCCAATCTCACTTTTTCCTTTTTAATATAACTAAGCCAAGTGGGATAAAACAAGGAGTAGGTTTCTACACTCCAGGTAAAATTTATAGCTTTTGAAAAGCTCCTATGGCTTAGGATGTTAATTGTAACCTGGGACTAGAACTAGAAATAGTAAATCTTTAATAACCTCATGTGCTGCTGTTGGAAAAGGGGGAAAGGTTGATCAGTCTGTTCCCCTAAACAAACCATGTTTGATGTCCCCTGGCATCAGCTTTGGTGATGGCACAAAATTTGGAATTTAAAAAAAAAACCCTAATAGCAGTGCAAGGCATGCATATATGAACAAGGGCTGTCCCCAGATTTCTCCAGCATTCAAGCAAAATTTGATTTTTTTCATGGTGGCACAGGTGGGAGGGCAAGAATCATGGATCATTCTGGGGGACCTCAGCTGGGGAAGCTGGGGAAAGAACCCTGCTCAAGAACTGGTTCCATGGCTGGATTTCATCCTCTTCTGCTTTTCCTGAGATTTATCTTGTTTGTATGCACAGAGACAAAAATCCTTTTTCAGCTTCTCCCCTGAATTCCTTTCCCCTGTATGATTTTACTGTGTAATTAAGGGGGCATCTGCAAATCCAGCCCCAGACCAGAACTCCTTTGCTGTAGGCAAGCACAAAGCAAAAACATGCTGTGTGCCCCAAAAAGATTTGCAAGGTTATATTTTTGTAAAAGTAAATCCAATTTCCTTAACTTTGTTTTTAATTCTGAGGTGATAAATTAATATATTCTGCTATTTAGCCATGAATTAGATGCTGGAGTCATTTGAAGAGTATGAAAGGGGGTTAAAAAATTTTAACAATCTTCTACAAACTGAAAATAAGCAGGTTTCATGACCCAGCAGAATAATTCAGAGAGAATCAAGTGATACATGGCAGAGATAAGACATCTGATGAACGGCTCCAGTACTGTAGGGCAGATGATGTCAGCTTCATTTGCAAGTAATTGTTTTTGTACATGGCTGGCATAAAATCTGCAGCAACCTGGCATTTCAGCATGCTCCTCAGTACAAATGGACAGCAAAAGCAGATGTGTTAATATTCAACCAGCAGAACTTCTACCCTACCTAATTAATTTATATAAAAGATCTATCTGTTGGAGAGAGAGAGCATGAAAACCTGTAAAGATGGAATGTTGCTAAAAGCACTAATCTGCAATTCTTCTGATTTTCAAAGTGTGAGTTTATTGCTGGACACACCAAGATAGGGCAGGTAATTTAAAACTGGCTCAGGAGGTAAGGCAAGGCATGGTGGACTCCAAATATTTTTAGTTCTCTGAGACAATTTCTAGTTCATGGACAGAAAATAATCACCTGATGGCTGCTCTCATCCTGATGTTGGCCTCATTTTGTTCTTTGCAGACAGGTATGCTCATCACCCAAAAGTTGCCTACCAGATTTACACTAATGAGCTGCAGTGCTCTTGCATGTATGTAAAGCTTTATAAAATAAGACCCTTGTTACCTTTGTAAAATCATGGCTCAGGCCTGCTGCTTCAGCTAACAAGTAACCATGAGAAAGGGATTTGTAACCCTGAGAGCCATCCTTGCATCCATGAAAAAAATATCTAAATATTTTTAGGGAAGAAAGTTTTTGGTGAGCACATACTCTAGCAACTGCTAACCAATGAACTGGGTAGCAACAAGTTACAAACCACTTAGAATTTAACACGATGCTTTTAGAAAACCATATAAACAGGAGCTGTGAAGAATAAAGATGGTCTATTGCTGCATGAAAAGAGGTGTCTTGTCCATCTCTACTGTGGCACAGTGCTGCCTGCCTTTGCCCAGAGATGTAAATGAGAGGGGAACATTGACGTCAAAATATCCATTTATGCTCAGACTTTGCTCATTTTCTGTATTTTTTTTTTTTNGACTTTGCTCATTTTCTGTATTTTTTTTTTTTTTGTCCTTTGTTGTACTTTCTCATGTGCTTTGTTGTTGGTTGTGTCTGTGCACTGTCAAGATTAAGGAATGTGGCCCTTTGTCTTTTGGAAAAGTGATGTTTGCAAACCATCACTATTTTTAAGAAGCCTTGAGAGCAGGCAATGTCCTGTCAGTGTTTTGGCATGAGGCACTTTGGGGTGAAGCTGCAGGTGGGGATGATTGAAGCTCTGCTATGCCAGAGCACGTCTGAATGATGTGCTGTTCACTTAGTAAATGTTTGAAAGCAAGCTATTTATGTAAAAGTTAAAACTCTATTTGATGGCCTGAATGAAGAGCCTGAGAATTCAAATCTCTGTGTCTCTCTTTACATTTTCTCTGGCTGCTAAATGATTTTTATTGTATTTCATTTTATTCAATAACCTCATCACAGACTTGAAATTAATTTATCCCCCGCTTTGCCTCCTCAGACAGAAGCTGATGAGGTCTCAATTTTCTAAATAGGCTTCACTTACAGCTGCAGAAACCTCTGAAAATTGAGGCTGCTTTCCTTCCCCCTCTTGCAGCTCCAGAGGGTAAATGGTATGCAGTGGTATGAGCAACACAGCCCAAAGTTTTCAATTTATCATCCCTATTTCCAGAGCTGGGAGAAGTCCTTTGTCAATGGAACAAGTGCAGAGCAAAGCAATGGCTTTTCATTTTCTCTGAAAATCTGAGATTCAGTCCCAAGCAATACTCTTGCTCTGCTTGTGTTGTTGTTCACCCCTGCAGCATCCACTTCCAACCTGCATGGAACTGGAACTAATAACACAGAATGGGAAAAAGCATATTGCTGATTTCTGGGGGGATGTATCCTACTTTATACAGCTCTTTTGAAATTATTAAAAATGAAGAAGCATTGAGTTTTAATTGGGCACTTTTTGGCAAAATATGGACTAACTTTGTTTTCTTTAGTGGGCTGTAAATTGTATATCCATGTGTTTCTTTGCTGCTACTTGGAAAGAGTCATATTTTTACAGGAACATAACCCATTTTCCCTTTATTGTAATTGTTTTGGAATAAGAAGTAATCATCCAGGACTGAACAACTTGCTCTACCAAACATTTTGTTCTCAATCCTAGTAAATTGCTTTGAGAATTGAACAAAGCTCTGCTCAATCATGCAAGATATCCATTCCAAAGAACTCTAGGAAAGTAAACCTGCCTTAGCCCATCGAAATAATCTTTTTTACTTCTCAGAGATAAAGCTATGAGAGCATGATTCCAAATGCACAGGAGTCTGCATTCAATGAAGAAATTAGTTTAATAAAACAACTTCATGTTCCTCATCTAAATCCCCCAACCTGATAAGTGTTTATCTTCTAATTTATTACTAATAGAGCAATTCTGCTCTGATAGAACCTTCCATCTGTGGGTATTGGTGTTTTGCATTGGGAATGAAGGTGTTGAGCTCTTCTGGAGGGACGTGCATGGGAAGGCAGAGAGTGAGGGGGTGTGAAACAGGAGTCACCCACCTGTGCTTTTTATTGATTGTCTGCAGACATTACCTGTACCCCCTGTGCTCCAGACAAAACCCCACAGGAGTATGATGTCCAGATAACATCATTGTCTCCCTTCCTTCTTTTTTTTTGTTTGTTTGTGGCCTTTTGTTTGTTTGTTTTTTGCCTATAAGTACCAAGTAGGTATTTGTATGGATGGAAAAATCTCATTTGAAATCTTTCCTCTTATGTGCAAGCATATTCCCTCTAAGATTGGAATTTCAATCTTTCAACTTTTTTCTTCTCCTCCCACCCATGTCACTTGTTGGCTTTGTTTGTTAGTTAAGGCAGAAATTGGGTGTACAGACTGCACACCATGTTCTTGTACTGGTCACAGTGCAGCCACTGGCACAGGTGCTCACCATCTTCTTAGGGGAGGAAAAAGGTAATAAAAGACTTTATGGAATAAGAAAAGTGATATTGGTTGTAGTTATTGTTCACAGAAATGCAGCGTTTTTCAGAGTTGTGTGAAGGTTTCTTGTACTTTATCATTTCTATTTGTAGCTATGGGAAGTTGGTAGTGACTGCTTGAAAGAAACCATCCCCCTATCGAGTAAATAATATTTTACAGGTTAGTAAAGAGTTCCTTTCCCATTTCTTTTAAAGATTATAAAATAGGGAGTATGACAGGAACAAAAAGGGGTTTGAAACCACTGCAGTGTAACAAGTTCATAATGATAGAGCCTTGGAAAAGGGCGATGCACCTGGGCATTTTCAGAACCTATGTAAATACAGGTTGGTGAAACAGCTAAATAGTGTTCATTTTATCACTGTAAGTGTCTTCCAAGTCTGGGCAACGTGCTGCTCTGTCTGCAGGCTCCTGCTCTGCAAGGCTTCTGTTGTGAAATATCTTCTCCATTAGCAGAAGCTGTTTGTGCTTTGTTCTTTCTACAAACTCCCATTGAAAATGTTCACAGCAGCATCTTAGTTCTGCATGACACACATAAAGTCAAATCTGAGTTTTGGAATGTTACAGAAAAGACAGGTGAAAATGCATGTAGTAAAATCTAATGGAAGGCTTGTGCTTTTAAATAAATCTCACAAATAAAAGCTACTTTAAACCTGAGATACCCTATCAAATGCAAAGACTTAAAGTTCTAGAAATGTGTTTCCACACGCTTGGAAATTGAGCTAATTTTTCTTGGTACACTGTTTGCACATACAGAAGACTTGAATATTGCAAAAACAACAACAACAAAAAATTTTGTGAGCCAGGACTCAGAGCTTACATCACAGTTTGGGAATCCATGTGGCCAAACAAGTAAAACTTGAAGATTTTCAGTAATCTGTATGTACTAATAACATGTATAAATTGTATAAATTGGAATATGTATATGTATATGTATACTGGAACATGTATAAATTGGAAGCTATAAGCCCATCCATTTCCTTTTGGATAATAGAAAGATAGACCATAAAAATAAACAGGTGAACAATATTGTAGTATTTTCAATTAACACCTTTTCTTTCTTCTCACAGTTAAAATTAATTAATTGTTATCTGTTAAAAAAACTCATTGATGAATCATTGTGCATTTATTACTATTGAAGAATTTTCCTTCATAATCTATACCCATTTTATGTTCATATACAATGCCTTGCTTCCAATTCCTGGCTAAGGTGAGGGAAAAGTGATTATCTGTCAATATCCATGATATTAATGTTGGGAATTTGAGCAAGAAAATGGAAGTTGAGTAGAATATGAACATACAGAGCTGCAGAGAAGCTCTGGTATCTTGAGACTGTGATGGGCTCATGCTGTCCTGGGCACCCTGTGGTAAACCCTCTCAGAAGAGTAAATAAATGTGGTGTCCAAACAATGATGGCGCAAAGAAAAACATATTTATCCATGTCATTGTTTATAGAAAAATTTGAGAGAAGAAAGATATTTGTAATAGTTGATGTGATGAGATTTGGAAACAATATTCCTTTTGGAGTTGTGGAAGGCAGAAATCTTAACTGGTTTTAAGATAAACCCTGTGGTTTGATAAAAGGGGTAATTATGCTGTGGTTTCCCATCACAGGAGGGGGTACAGTAGGAATACAAAATCTGATCTGGAGCAGTGGAGGAAAAAAAATAAAAGAAAATGAATTTGAAATGTGGGGTTTTTAAACTTGATGTAAATTCAGCACTATATTTTCTCATTTGAAGTCTGTTCAAGGTTAGAATTGCTCATAGTTATGCACGTAATTGACTCAGGTTTTTTGTGTCTAGAGAGGCACCTATTCAACACTGCTTCTGGATTGTTGTCTCTTTGGATAAAAATCTTCAGGGAAAAGATAGCACTTTATGCTGAAATGTTCTGAAGCTGGTGGCAGAGTGGGACTACATTCCATTTCTGTAATACTTTACATCCAGTATTTCTCAGCTTGCCAAATTGAAACAGAGGGAAGTTGGGGAGGCTTATTTAAAGTATTTCTGTGAGAGGCAGGAGGAAAAGCAGAAAGTGTAAACCCCTATTTCTGATGTTTATATGGAGCAATGTTGGTTGAAAGTGCCACATGTTGCCCAGAAAAGCAAGGGGGGTTTGCTCCCAGCTCAGCCTGCAGGGACTGGGAGCTCTGAGTGTTCCCAGAGCATCCATCTCCAGTGCACACCTGTGCTCCTTCTCAGCCTAATGCATTTCTCTCATTAGAGCCTTTGCAGGGCTCTGGCTGTGGGTCTGCTGCTGGAGATGCAGAGGACAAGAACAGGTTTGGGAGAAAACAAAGGGAATTCCCCATTGCCACATGCCAGGGTCTGCTGCTGCTGGCACCTGCACGGGGGACTGGAGGAGTTAACTGAAGACAAACATAAACGAGGCCAAGGTGTTGAATTTCAAAGTGATGATTTTATCTTGACTTCTTTAAAATAGGAAATGTGATACAAGATTCAGTGGGTGCCACCAGCTGTTGAGAAATGGCTGGTCATTAAACAAAACAATTCTAATTTTGGAGGATTTTATGAGGTTAATAACTACATTTAAACTAGTTATTACTGTGTGGGCAGTGCTGATGGAAATGACTTTTTTCTAGTGAGGCACATCCTAGTCCTGCAAAGAGACAATTTAACCCTGTAACCTTCCTCATTACTGCTCATTAAACCAGAGATCTTCTTCAGGTTTGAGGGGTCTTGAGATATAATAACTGACAAGAGCTTGGTACAGTATTTTCTGCATTTATTTCTAGTAAAGTGATTTTGAAGCATCAGCCTTGATTGACATCTCCCATCAGAACCATGGCTCGTGCAGCATCCCCATATTATTTCTGAGCATGGACTTATGATGCACTTGAGTTGTTGTTGTTGTTGTTATTACTATTTTTTTTAAGCAATGGACAGTTGTCCAGTACAGCAATTTCTCTTTGAGTACAGGCTACTCCTTCTCCATTCGAATTGTCCCCACATAGTTGGTTTTATTTCTTCCAGTAATTTCATTTTTTGTTCCTAATTTGCATAATTTTCATGAGCTATTAATATTTTTCTTTAAGTAATGATGCATCAGAAATACTCAATCATGTCTCTTTATCTTTTAACATATCTTTTAACATAGCATTATTTAAATACTGAATTAATTGGGGGCTAATGCTTCTGAAATTTGATTGACTTTTTAAGATCAAAGGATTTCTGGCAGATACAGATTTTTTTAATTATAAGAGTTTTTACTATGTGTATGCATTTAATAATGCTATGCATTTAGAGAAAATAAACACAAATTTTACACACTTTGGTGCCACATGATGGCACTCATCTTTGTCCTGTTCATCTTAATGAATTTTAGAAAACTCTTTCTCCACTGAAAGTATTCTGTTGGGAGTTTGGATATTACATGATATAAAAACAAGAAAAGAAAAAGAAACCAGACCAAACCATTTCCCTTTCCCCATTATGTGGTTTATGGGTTTGGTTCTTGTGTTGTTGTTTTGGGCTTATTTTCCTCCACAGACCAAAGGAAGTGATTAGACCCTTTTAGAGAAATTTTGGTGAAGTCTTTTTTTGTTTTTGTTTGGTTGGAGTATTTTTGTTTGGTTGGCTTTGTTTTAAGGAAAGACAATCCTTTTGTGGTTCTTTGGAGTATTTGAGATAATATTGTGCTTCATAATGAGAAATAAGTTACTTCATAATGAGAAATCCATCCAGAGTCCTTTGCACATGGATGACCATTTAGTGGTAAATGGTGCTTGGGGCAGGGCAGGGATGCTGTGAGTGATGGGTGCCCCAAACCCAGCTCTGTTGGTGTAAGCAAGAGATGGGGGCTGTGAACTCAGCCTGATCATAGAGACAGTGAAATATTTTCCTTCTAGTTCTTTTTCTTTTGACTTTTATTTCTCGTTTCTGCTGGCATTTCTGAATGTACTGTTTGTTCTTACTCATTTTGCCTGTTGTACCACAGCTTCACAGTTTTGTGTTCTGTATTTTTAACCTTTGTAGAAAATACATGTAATGTGTTATGTTCACCACATTAGACATTGATTAGCCATGTCTCTGAGAACACAAGCTCTAGGTATGCTAATTTTTATTTTAAGAATAGCATTTGTTCTTTATAAAGAGATTTATATCTCAGAGGAAAAATATTTTAATTACTGCTGGGCTACATAATGGAAATGAGTACCAGCCCAGTCCTTTGAAACTTTATACAGCCACGATAAGGTCTGTTTTAACTAGTAACCAAATTCAGCATAGACTTTATCATACACCAATACTGAGTTTGAACAAATATGAACTTGTGGCAGTCAAAGAGTTGAGCAAGGAGAATGCTTCCAGGTGGTAATATGGAGGCTGTAATCAGGAGGAAAAAAGCCTTTTAAGTAATTTCATGTAAATGTTTCCACTTTTGGTAATTTAAAGTAACCTGGTTTTCAAGCATTGCAGATTTTGTCTTACGTGGATGTGTCAAAGATCTGCAGAAACAAACTGATCACACACTCAAGAAGCCAATTAAAATAAATGCTTTGTTTGATGGGATGTGTTACTAGTAACAGCAGTAAACATTACTGTCAGAATACTGGAAGTTCATTAGGATGGGTTTTTGTTGTTTGTTTGTTGTTTTTGTTGTTTTGGTGGTTTTTTTTTTTTTACCCTGAAGATTTTAAATTTTATTGAAGCACTTAAACTGAGATTAATCTAACCTAACTTCAGATTAGTCCAGTCCTATGGAGCTGCCCAGACTCCTGAATTTCACAGAGATGGTGACAGCCATGGAGGGCAGTTCATGCCACCTGCCTGAGGTCCTGGATGTGTGGCCCAGGTGTCTTTATGAGCC
>WBND01000097.1:1870635-1900058 GCA_013398595.1 Tychaedon coryphoeus | reverse complement strand
TCTCCTCTCCTCTCCTCTCCTCTCCTCAAATTTAAGGAAAACTACCTCAGTGTATTCAGGATTTCTTTTGCCCTTCCTGCTGCTCATGTTGGTTTTGGCTCATATCTCATGTCAAAGTGCTGGACATTGTTAATCCCACTTTAGTGCTTATCTTTCTTTGATTGGAGTTTTATTGTTGCATTTTGAATTTCCTTGAGAAAGCCAGTTTAGGATTTGTGTAGTTCCCCCAGTGGGAGACCTTTGTGTTATCTTTTTGAGCAGTGCTCATTGTTGGAATTATTGACGTGTCCCTCAGTCTGTCCACGGTATTGCTGGGGTTGGCTCAAGTGTGGTGTGTCTGTGCCATTGCCCCCTTGATGTCTGACTGCCAAAAGACTGAGATGCAATTCCAAGATCACCATTCCTTGGGGAGAAAGCGAGGTTTGAGGGTGTGTGCTGCAGTTCCAGCCATCCACAGCCTCCAAGGCTTGATTTTAATTATGACTTCCAACTCAGAGCCTTTGCTTTACTTGAACTTGAGGGAACCTTTCTGAATAGGGCTTTGATGGAAGATATCAGCTTTATTTGCTCTGTGGTTTGTGTGTTTGCTGTCTCACAGGGGAGGGGGGCACTGGGCAGTGGAGGGGAGGATTTTCTTTGGTTTCTCCTGGATGTGCTGGCAGGCAGGGGGAGCAGCCTGGTTCTGGCAGCAGCTCCTGCCTGGGCAGGGAGCAGGGACTGCTGGTGCTGGGCTGGGGAGCTGCTCATCCTCTCGGGGCACTGGAAAGCTTTTTCTGAAGAGCTAGAGCAGCTCAAGAGATAGGGCTCCAATCTGGAGGGAAGAGCCTGCTCTGAAGGATGTGTGTGTGGAAGGTATTCATGGTCCCCTCTTAAATTTTGGCCAGTGGATCTGAGTGCTGGCTACTGTAGAGAAGTTTTTTGCTTTAGGTCGGTTGAAATAAAGCTTTAAGGGATAAAACACCCCCCATGTTGTGTTTCAGGGAATTTCTGAATTGGCTCCTGGCTGCTGTGCAGCACTGGGGCTGGGTGTGCAGGGAGCTGGGTTTGCCATGGCTCAGGGCTCCCCCTGCACTTTGCTGCTTTGCCCCTGGATGTTTGAGACAGCTGCAGGCAGATCTGGAGTGGAATTGGGAGTGGCTTTTTTGATTACATCTGTTATTAGTTGCCTCTCTTAGTTCGGCTTTGCTTCACTTTTATCTAACCTGCTGCAAACCTTTATTTTTCTTACAATTGAGTTCCTTTTTCGCAATGAGGCAAATCCACACCTAGTGTTCTACTGCCTTTTTTTTTTTTTTTCCCTGCAAGCAAATTGAGTCTGATCTGAGTGTTATGGAGTATTTGTGCTGCAGAAGGGAGATGCACTAATTGGGTGGGTTTGGCTGGATATTGAAGCTCCAAGAGCCATAAGGAAGATGAATACAGAGCTGAGATTGCAGCCCAAGCTGGATGCTCTCACTGCTTGCAGAGGACATTTAGAAGAAGATGGGAAAACTGTCAGGCTGAGGCTTTGTGTTTCTTCTCTGTGAACTTGGCACTGATTGCTGCTCTCCAGTGGGGCACTGAGAAAAGGAGGAGGGAGCCTGAGCTGTCTGTCCCCTGCTCAGCTCAGTGAGAGCAGGATGGCTCTGGGGTGGGAGAGGCAGGTCCTGAAGGAGGAGGAAAGTGGTTTTTGTGTGTGTACATGTGTGTGATTCTTTCCATTTCCAGCTTGCAATGGGTTTAGCTGTAGATTTTCCTCCCTCCTGTCTGTGGAGCAGGTAAAGGACTGTGTCAAGCACTAACACCCTCCTGCTCTCTGCTTGGTGGGTTAGTGCTGATCTCAAAAGGAAAGTCTACCTGATGTAGAGGAGTGGAGGTTTTTTTCTTTTTAAAATAAAGAACTGGTCTCCCCCACACAAATAATTAAACCAACGAGTCTGTTCTTTGTGTGTGAGTCTTGGGTGGAATAATTAGGCTGGTTTTGTTCTGAAAGCACTTACATACTGATGTGTGCTGGGAGACTGCAAATGCCTTTCCCTGGCTGAAAGGGTTTGGTACCATTAACAGATATTTCTGTTTCTCCAGTCAGTTCTTTTGAAAAGGGGAGACTGAGAAAGCCTGACTGGAATATCTCATAATGGGGATTAAAAAGGGAAAAATATCTTGTGGTATTATGGTATGGACACAGAAGGGGTAAAATGGGTGCTCTAATCTATTGCAAGAACTGGCACAGCTGGAAGTTCTGGAGGACACTGCTGCCATGTCCCCCCGTGTCCCCCATGTCCCCCCGTGTCCCCCAGTGTCCCCCCGTGTCCCCCCGTGTCCCCCCGTGTCCCTCTGTGTCCCTCTATCCTCCTGTGCCTGTGTCCCCCCGTGTCCCTCTGTGTCCCCCTGTGTCCCCCTGTGTCCCCCTGTGTCCCCCTGTGTCCCCCTGTGTCCCCCTGTGCCCCTCTGTGCCCCCTGTGCCCCTTTGTGCCCCTTGTGCCCCCTGTGCCCCTCTGTGTCCCCTGTGCCCCTTTGTGCCCCTTTGCCCCTTTGTGCCCCTTTGTGCCCCTTTGTGCCCCTTTGTGCCCCTTTGCCCCTTTGTGCCTCCTGTGCCCCCTGTGCCCCCTTTGCCCCCTGTGCCCCCCTGTGCCCCCTGTGCTCCTGCAGACAGTCCCTCAGCCTGCAGCCCAACTCCATCCCATCTTTCCCATAAGGGATCATCAAACTTCAAATCTACAATGGTGCCCAATTTGGAGGGCGATTTGTAAGGGGGAAGTTGCTGTTGGGTTTGTGTGGGCTTTTTTTTATTTGTTTGTTTAATGTTTCAACTCTTGTTCAGGAAGCCTCAAGGCTCCCTTTCTGTTGAAACCTGTGCAGGAAATTTAAGACTGAATTACATTTGTCCCTTTAATGAGCATTAAAGAGTTTGAGCAATTTCTCTCCCTCACAGTCCTTGCTGGGAATCCTTCCAAGCTCCTGTCTCTGGGTTTTGTGGTTGTTGGAATTACAATGTATTCATATTTCATGCTGGAGATGTGCTAAACTACACAATGAGTTTGAGAGCAAGGATCAAAATACTCAGTTGGTGGCATGGATAAAATGATGTTTTGCATGATAAACTTTATAACCATAGCAGAAAAGTCTCATTTGCCTTCAGATTTGTGGTGTCTCACTATATGAAATACCCTAAACTCATGGCAAGACACTCTGTGGGTGGTAATTTTAATAATTTTTTTTTGTGCTTATGCTGTGTAGCAGCGTGTGAATTCTAGCCAATACATTCTGTAATGTATATATTTGAAGAGCTGTATTTTTTAAAGATACACATCAAAAATAGTATTTGGCATTTGTTCAGTGAAGAGATGATAAATTCCCCTTAAACCAACATATGTGCACTTTCCCAGGTGGGTTGAAACAAGGATAAAAGGTGTTATGGCCAGAATTGCTGAATTCTTTTATTGTAGTGACTTGCTGCGTGACCTCTGCTGTATCTCATTAGTCACCAAATGATGATTTAACGATATCTTTAATGACAACAACCAGAGACAGTTTCCATGTTCTTTGGACAGAAGTCAGAGGCTGCTCCTGCTGTGCTGAAGCCGTGGAGCCCCTGGGAGCTGCTCACTTCATCCTTCCCCACAATGTTCAGGTGCACAGGGCTGGGGCTTTGGCTGAGCTGTTCATAAGGACACCACAACTCGTCTCTTTGCCAGCCAGAGCTCTAAATTATCCCTTACAACCAAGGAACAGCCAAAGGGGTGCCTCTTCCAAGGTGGGTTGGTTTGGGAGCAGTGGACACGGAGCAGGTCAGGTTTCTGTGGCCACAAGATGGCAATCACAGAGCAAACATCCACCCTCTCTGCAGACAGCTTTTAAACCAGCACTGGGCTCCTTGGGCTGCAAAGATCCACATTAAATATAAATGGTCCAGCAGGTAGAGAAGGGTGCTGTGCCATGTGTATGTAAAACGTGCATGTGCTTCTTTAAATGGCATTTCTCCCCTAAACCCCACAAATGCCCAGTGCAGTATGTAAATACTCAATTCACTGCTCCAGGCAATTGCTGGGATAACTTCTTCTGGTTTATCTTTATCACTTTAGGGCTGTGGCAAGAGGAAGGCAGCAGTATTATATTAATATATGTATGATGATTCCAGCATACTATAGTTACTATAAAACTGTTTAATAGTGGCCTTTTTATTTCATCTCTTTTACCAGAAGCTGCAGAAATTGTCTGGTTACTTTTATACTTCAGTCCTGAGGGCAAAAAAATAACTGTAAAAATTGGTTTGGAATGTTCCCTGTTAAACTATTTTCACGGGTCAGAGGCATGACATGAAATATTTCTACAGAGAAAATAACAAGTCCTGCAGTACGTCACCGCTACAGGCTCCATTTTCACATTCTGTAAAATAGCTCCTCTCCTTTCTCCCCATTTTTCTTGCTGTGTGAGTGGATATGGAAGTGTTATCAGAGCTGGCTGCAGTACTGTGTGCTGATTTTGATGGAACTATTTCAGGAACAACAGTTATGTGAGCCTCTTCTGCAGGGGTTGGAGCAGAGCACCCTCACTGTGATCCCTCCACTGAAACACCTCTCTGCACCTGGGTCTGCTCCTCTGCACCTGCAGGAGCCAGGCACCACCTCGTGTGCCTGCAGTCAGGGGAAGCTGGGCACGGGCTGCAGGGGATTGCAAGGGGCAGCCAGTGACAATATTAGGTGGGATCTAGTGGGATTCCCACTGCAGAAAAATTTATATGGATGCTTCTGATCAAAAGCAATAGATTTTAATGTTGTGTCTTTTCGTAGTTTGGATCTTTTTATAACTGTTTATCTGCATTTCAAAATGATTGTAGCTGGAGAAAGCACAGAACTTCAGTGATACCAGACCAGAGATATCAGCTGGCAGGAGCACTGGGCTGGGCTGTGCATGAAGTGGACTCAAGCTCTGGCTTGATAATTTTAGTTCTGTGATTTTGAGCAAATAATTTATGCTGGTGGTGCTTTACCTGCTCTTCTGCAAGATGGGGCTGACACTTTTTAGTTGAGGAGATGAGTGTGAGGTTGTGTTTGTGGGTACCCAGGAAACACCATGGCTATTTTTGCACAGGTAGCAGGTGGCCACCTCAGGGCTTGGGGCAATAATTCAACTTTTAAAAAAGGCAACAGGCAGGCACAGAAATGAGCTCAAGAGAGCAGAGGAACAGGAGCCTGGGACTGCATTGCTGCACGTTTCTTGGCACTTGAGCTGACTGCAGGGATGGCAGTCTAGCAGTGCTTGCTGTTTTTACTGAAATCTGAGCTCCTGGAACCATGGGAATCTCAGCTTTAAATAAAAGGGAGGGAAAAACTCCTCTAATCTTCATGGCTTTGCTAAGGGTTTACAAATGGAGAGCTGGCTGTATTGAATTTGGTGCAGCAATGTGCTCTCTTGTGAAAATGTATCAAACAAAATTTGCTTATCTCTTCCTAACTCTCCTATGTTGTCATAGCATTTGGATATTTTTTAATGTGCATGGGATTAAAGTTATTTTGGGACCCTAAACTGTGAATTCCTTCTTAAAAACTGTCAGAAAAATGTGGGCAGCCTTTCTTTCTGTGCTGCCAGCTGAGGAGAGCTGGGTTTTTTTGAAAATTTTGATAATTTAGTGGAAAATAGCCCCTTCTCTCTTGATGGCATTGTGTGGCTTCTCCCAGGGGTGGGGAGATGTAGAACAAGGGTTTGAAATACCAACAGTTTGAGCAGTCAAACTGAGTTTTTCTTCTAGTGGTAGAGGTGTGCTGGAAAGAAACTCATGGATTGTTTGCCTTTTCATATCTCAAAAGTCAGAGAGTAGTTACACTTCCCTCACTGGTTTAAATTTCCTAAGGACTTTCCAACACACAGTTATATAATTAAGGTTATATAATCAGTTACCTTTCAGTTATAAAATTTGGATTAATTATAACTGTGAGGCCTTCAGGTCAGTTGTTGGCCACCACTATATATATACAGATATATATGTATATATACATACACACACATATATACACACACATATATACATACATATATACATATATATACACATACATATGCACATGAGCTGTAACCATTATTTTTATGCAGCTAGAGACTATTAGCAGTGGTGGTATTTTTTTCTTTTTTTCCATCATTGCTCTGCTGCTAATATCCCCTGAGCACAGCAAATATCAACATGAAAAATGAAAATATTCAGCTGGGAATTGTCTGCATGACTTCACTCATGAGAGGAATTTCTCCTTCACAGTTTGGAAGAATTGCAATGCATCCCATCCTGCTGGGCTAACCATAAAGGAAAGCTTCCTAAGAGCTGAACCTTCTGTGTTTGTAATTTGTTTGCTTAATAGATTTATCCTGATGAATGAAGCAATAATCACAAACCCTTTTACCAGGCATAGATTTGAGCCTCTCTTAAGGGACTGTTTAGTGGTTACTGCTGTTTTGTTAAGCTTTTGAAAAGGTATCATCACATGATAAAAGTGGAGCATTTCACAAGCGTTTATAACACTGGGAAATGAGTTGGCTGCATTTCACTGAAAGGACTTTCATTAGAAGTCTGGAATAGAAACACAAAATTATTTCAAGGGTTCTTATAGATCGGTAAATTCCTGGGAAGGTGAATAATGTCACCATTTGAAATTAGGATTGCCTAATGCCATGGCTGTTGGAAGCCTCAGTTAAGTGGGTTTTGCTTTCCCCCTGCCCTCCTGGGTCAGCAGGGCTGTGTGATGGGGAGCTGCTCAAATTCCCTGTTTGTTCCACCCACTGCATGTTTTGGCAAAGGTGAGGAACTGAGGCCCTTTGAGGCAGAGGGTAGCTGATAATGCAGCTCTCTGTGTCCCAAAATCCAGCCCTTAGTTGTTCTGCTTCAGACTTACAGGCACTGATGCAAAATCCACCCGTGCTGTGCTTGCAGCACCTGATTTTTACTGAGATGAGGGAGCTGCACAGGCAGAGCTGAGCTCTGAGCACTCCCCTGTGTCCCCAGGGCACAGAGTGGATGGTGAAGCACACGCTGTGCTGTCCTAACCCCCCTCAACAGAGCTCTGAGCCTGCACCCAGGTCTCAGAAAGAAAAAGCACTGATGTTTGTCTCCATGGAGAAAGTATATAATGTCTTGAATAACTTTCCTTCTATGTGATCAGCCTCCCTGCCCTGCTCTGTGGAGTTGTGTGCCTTAGGGGCAGAGCTTTTCATGATTCCTGACTCAAAATCACAACCTTGGCTCTCTTTAAAAGAAAAAATTAATCGTATTTACAAGCTTTTGGCTGACAATTCTTGGTATTAAGAAGATACTCAGAATTTCCTTCTTGCTGCCCTCCACACACCCTTATCCTTTTATGCTGGTATCAACAACCCAATACATCTGATTTTCTGTGCTTCTGATGTAGTTTTTTTTCTCTTTTAAAACTTAAATTCTTTCAATTCTTATCATGCTGCCTGTTTTTCTCTAGACATTACTGTGTATTGACATGTGATCCACATTAATACAGATAATTCATAGGAGCTTAAATGCTTTTGTGATGTTCTACTGGTTGTTGGTTTCTCATCAAGGGTTTGCTTTCACATGAAACCAGGAAGGGTTTTTAACTCAAACTGAAGGGCAGGAAATAAAGGATGCTTAAATAAGGGTATAGCTCTGAAAATGAGTGCACAGGACTTGTCTTCTCTATTCATAACCTCCAATTGCCCTGAAGGGATTGATTAGAATTCAAACCATGAAGATGTGAAATTGGGGACTGATTTTGTTTGTATTTCTCTATAAATGTATATCTAAAGCGTATGTTTATATATAAATAAAACACTGAGCACTGCAGTGCAGATTGGTCTATGAAGCTCCATTCACACTGAACACAGCAGAATAAGACTTGCATTGATACAGAATCATAAATCTGGAGAACATGGACCAACCTGTTTTTAAATGGGTTTATTTAGAGTTTTTCAGAGCTGTTAGAAACGTAAACAGACTATATTCTGTACTTGTAATAGATTGTGGTGAATGGAGCCCTCCTTCTCCTGATAGCTGCAAATGTGCCATGAATTGATGGAACATGAAAAGCTATCCCATTTCTGGGAAAAACAAGTTCAGAGGATATGTTGAATAGAAATACAGACTTGCAGAATTCAAGCTTTGCCAGTGGTGCTGATAAAGCAATGTTGCCATCTATCTCTGAGTCCAAGAGCAAAACTGGCTTAAAACTCTCACAAAGTCTTCTATTGCTTCTCTGCACTAAATTCTTCCAAAGGCACTCAGACATGTTTCAGGAAGAGATTGAATCTGAATCTACTGTTAAATGGTATATTGAATAAAAAAATAAAGTGTTTAAAAGGCCCCACGTATTGACTAAATCAGAGAACATGAAATAACACTGGTGATATTCTCTTTCTTGCTGGTGTAAAATTTGTTTAATAAATCCTGATCACATTCTAGAAGTTGTGGTTCCCATCTGGTGAAGATGTGGTTGAAGAGAGGAGACTGTTAATTTCATTTATATTTGGGTCTTAATTAATTTCAGTTTCCCTCTTTTTTTTTCCATTTGAAGCAGTGTATTCTAGACTAGTGACATTGAAAGAAAACCTTAATGGAATGATGCATTTAAAAAAATTACAAAGTAAGGAAGGCAAATTTTCTCCAGTAAGCTCAATAGGGTTTAATTAACAAACTTCTGTTCACTTCTGTTTATTGCATTCCTCTTCCTGAGCAGATTCACCAATTTAGTAGAATTTTGCCTAAATTTTCCAGTGCACAGGAGAAATTCATAGCACACCTCATGTGACAAGTGTAAAACTCATGCTATAAATATAAATATAAATATAAATATATAAATATAAATATAAATATGTATAGATATATATAAATAAGATACAGCTGAATTTAAAGCTCTGACTCTGAACAAGAAACTGTAAATTGGACAGCAGTTATCTGACTGTAGTTGAAACAAGTCTATACCTGGAAAAGGAAAGGGCAAAAGTTTGGGTGGCTCAGGTAGTGTCTATGTATTTATGGATATTATTTTTGCCCACCCTTAACTAAAATGATTTGGAAGGCATTCAATTATTCTGGCCCTAATGTGCATCTAGGTTTTTTTCCGCTTTTTAAAAATTAAACTTGTGAAGAGCCTTTTCAAGACAGGGGTTATGCAGCCCCCTTTTATGATAATTGAGAAATACAGGTGGAAATACTTTGTGCCTGAGGGATATCCTCCTTGCAAAGGCTGTACAGATCAAACAAGTTGTTATTAAAAACAGATTCTTGACTGATAACATCCACCATCTGGGAGCAGTGATTGCAGATACAAAATTGGATTCACCACGGGAGGTGGCTGGTGCTGCTTGATGTTGAAACAGCCTTTGATAGAATAGGAAGAAGAGCTGTTTACAGGGGACTTCCACAAATTTCTTGCATGAATCCATTAAAACTCTGTTTATAGCCTGGGGCAGGTGGTGCTGAGTATTTTCTAATATAATTTCACATTGAAAATTAGGGAGAGAGTTTATATAAATATGTGTTTTCCTTTTCTAATGACATTTCTCTCTGTTATCCTCAAATCCTGGCAGAGGAGGTTAGAACAACCACCAGATTAATGACACTTAAATAGACCTCTCTTTGTAGACAAAATCTGATTTGGTTTTTTTGTAAGCACTGACTACTTAGAGCTATCAACAGATGCTGAGCAAATCTTTGTGTGACTTATCCTCGTTTCCTGAGGCTGAAAGGGGATTTTAGAATTCCTCTGCTGGCACTGCCAGCCCTAAACCAGCACCTTTTACCACTGCAGATTGTGAAAAACTTGCATTGGAGTGACAAACCTCACTGCAAGGAAAATACCTACTTTGAATACTTTGGCTTGTGTTTTTCCGCTGTGTTTTAATAACTTGCAACTTTATAACTTTTATAACTTGTGCAGTTTCAATCAAATTTTTGCACAGACCGTGGAGTAATAAAACTTTTCCCAGGACAGGGTGAACTGGAGCTACCAAGCACTGTTCTCTGCATGAAATTCCTTTGCATGTAGAACTTTATCTTGTCAAAGTACTCAAAGTTTTCCACCCCTGCACTTATGGAAAATAAACTTTTTGGACTTTGTGTAGAAATTAAGCACATCATCATTTAGTCCACATTATGCTTAAAAGGCACCTGCTTAAAAGGCAAAATGACCTGAACTAACAAATGACCATGACACCTCCTGACTTGGAAGGCGATGATTGGGAGTGAACTTGTCAGAAATCCAAAGCCCTTTGGGGCTGGAAGAAGGGGTGGGAGGGGTGCATGGGAAAGAAGATACTATTTAAAGATTATTCTTCTTCATTAAGCATTCAAAAATCCTATCCAGGACTTCTGCAGGAGAGCTGTTACTCAGAAATATCAAAGTATTCACTGCACGTCAATGAGAAAAAAAGAACTTGTAATCACTGCTTCACCTGCAGATTGGATGATAGCTGACACCTTGCATAGACTGGAGTTTCCTGACAATCCAGGCCACCTCAAGAACAAAGTTTCTATATAAAGGGATTTGTAAAGAAATCGTTGTATCCAGTGAGGGATTTTTGTTGTGATTTAATTCCTTTCTTTCATAACTGTAACTATTTATTTATTTATTTTTTATTTTCATAACTGTCACAGTATTAAGGCCCATCCAGGGGGGAATACTTTGGGTTGGGAGAATATCACACTGTTCATTCAAGCCTCTCATTGGGGCATCTTTGGTAGATGTGCTAATTTTTGAGGTCTATAAAATTTCATACACGATCTATTGTGTGTGTGCATTTTGGAATGTTCCACCTTGGCACAGTGTTGGACTGTAAGGATTCTTATTAAATACTGAGGTGAAAACCCTTTATCCCTTAATGGTGTCTGGCTCTTAATTTTAGGACCAAGGAAAAGGCATAAGTTTGATGAGAAATCTCTGTAGTTTTTCAGCCCATTAAAAGCAGCCTTTGCTGAGCTCATACCAGGATGATGATTTGAGGTTATGTGGGGAAAACAAATCAATCACAGTGTGCAATTCATGAGCTGCAACTTGTGAAGCCCCAAACTATCATTTAATGCTCTAAAGCAAAATGTGTTGCAATAATAATTCATGTTTTATTGCTTCTTCATGCTAGCAAGGTGCTCAAGTCTCCCTTCAACAAAACCTCTGATCGTGTGGAAATGGAGCTCATTTGTTTGGTGTCCCAGAGCAGATCAAATCTGCCGAATGCTCCCTGCCCAAAATCTGATTAACTGTGAGCTGCACTGGGCACAGTGAGGCAGAGAGGGGCAGATTTAAGGGAAGATGCTGGGGGAGGTTGTGTCTGGTCTGGGTCCAGCAGCCCTGGATGGTCACAGCAATTTTAGGTGTTATTGATAGGAGACCTGATGTGCAAAAAGACAGTGATGTCAAATACATGAATTTTTTTGCTGATTGTGGTGTAGCAGCTGAGCAGCTTCTTGCTTCCTTGTTTATCAGCATTTAACAACTACTCCCTACTCTCAAGTACTCTTTTGAATAACAATAATAATAATAATAATAATATATTCTAGTTCTTGATAGAATTATTTAATGCCATTTTAGTGAGCAGACCACATGAGGGCTGACTTGTGTGAGCTGCCTGAATTTGAATTTGCAGCTTGTAACTGTGATAAATATTTGAAATAATAATAGGTCATGTAACAAACACCAGAGGACAGAGGTGGAGGGGGGTATATTCCTGACCTTCCCCTAGTTAAAATGTTTGTATGTTTTCCAAAGATTTGATTTTTCTGCATGCAGGACCAGTCTCTAGCTTGAAAATATTGTGGTATAGGGGGAAGTTGTGTTCCTTGGACATCCATTATTTCAAAATCATCACATAGGTACATAGTCAAAAGCAGTTTCATCTGTGATTTCTTGCTGTAATGCTATCCAAGAGAACCCTCTTAAAAAACATTTGTTAAAATTTAAATATTAGGATTTTTTTTCTGTTAGACTGGTTTAGAAAATATGAAAAATGTGTAATTAAACTCATAAACACAACCCCCCTCCCAACAGTTATCAAGGCTAATGCTTGGTAGATATTTACCTGGGAAGGCCACTGGGAAAATGCTGGGATTTAAATGCCTTGAGAGTGTATCTGTGAATAGGTGACAGGCTGTCAGCTTGACTAACAGTAGCTGTATTCAGACAGGAGAATGTTGGCTGGTAAATAAGTGAAACTATGTCTCCTTTTCTGTTGAAATACCTTGAAGGTTTTGTGCTGGGGGAACAGGTTTTATCTGAGATGGAGTTCCCAATTATTCCATTAAATGTGCAGGAAATTAATATCTGAAACAGCCCTGTGCTGACTTTATTGAGGCTACACAACAAGTTAAGTTGTTATTACAAGGACTGATGGACACACAGGTACAGTAATTGCTTAAGCCTCATTTCATTAGTGAATTAGGCCAAAAATGGGATGGAAAAGCCTCTGACTGGTGAGACTTGCAGAGCTGGAGTTTTAATTTTCCACAACAAGGCCCATTAGAAGCAAATTGATTATATCAGTGACTGCCCTTCCTTCCAGACATACTGGTAAAATGCAGCTTTCTAACCCTGTTATCTCTGTACTCCCTAGCTCTAAATATTCAGGATTTATGAGCACCAGAGGATGTAATTAACTGGATCTGAGCTGTTTTGCTGTGCTTCTTGCTAAGGGTGATGCAGAGGCAGGTACGTGGGAGCTGCCCACAGATGTTCAGACCTGCATTATGCCCCTTCCTTTGTGAGGAGCTTTCCTGGACTGATAGGATAAACCTCCAGAAGGGCAAAATATGTAACATTAATTGCTTGTGCAGATCAGCATCTGCAGTCTGCTTCCTCTCTCTCATCTCTTGTCATTAAAAATGATAATAGTCAAGGACTGTGCTTGTCAAATATTCATGCAAAAAAAAAGGATCACTTTAGGGAAATGCAGATGTGTGGTTTTAGAACATTTCTCACTCCAACTTTACATATGAATGAAGGCAAAAAATATCTTGTGGTTGCTTTATATCTGTGCTTTCTTTTGGAATGAGTTGCCATGAAGTTCCATTTAAAATGAAGTTATTTGCTTAAAATTCTGCTGTGGGTATGAATGAAGGGATTGGAATCAGGAGCATGTTTCTTTACAGATCATTTATTTTGCACTGGACAGGTAGTTAATGGTGTTCTAATTCACATTATTATGTAAATGCTGGAAATGACAGATGATGTAGAATAATGCTTTGTCTTAAAGGAAGTTGGGCAAGTTTCCATTTACTGTGTCTGATTTACCAAAACCTGTTTATTTCTCAATGTTCCAAGCGGGTGGGCTGACAAGAAAGGGTTTTGGTGGTAATTTTGCTTCTGAACCTGCTATGATAAATATGCTGAAATATTTGCAGTTTGTCCTTCTGAAATTTCCAGCAATTGTGTGTCTATACCCGTACCTGGTTAGAGAGACACAAAGCTACACCTCATTTTTCTGTTCCTTTTTTTAATAAATGGGAGGAATGCCCCTGTGGCTGTGCAGCTGCTGCCTGGTGACTGGAGAGCTCAGGAGGAGCTGGGAAGGGGCTCTGTGTGTGTGGGTACTGGCAGCCCCTCTCCCTGCCCCAGCTGCAGCCACCTCTGGGAGGGGGGAATCCCTCCTTAGAGAGCTGGGGCTTCTAAAACTGGAAATTAAAAACCTTTGTGAACATTCTGGCCCTCTCTGTCCTGGGCAGGGAGTGCTCATTATTCCCATCCTCTAAAGGAACAAACCACTGCTTTCATGTCCCCTTTCATGCAGAATTGTGGCAGCCCTGCCTCTCAGTGCCAAAGTGTTTGCCTTTACAGATTATATTGATATTTAGCACCAGCCCCTGCAGCTGGGCTTGCTAAAAATAGCCTTGGAGAGAGCTCAGTGAGGAGGAAGTCAAACTGCATGGAAGGATTTTATTTATTTTTAAGGGCTGAACTGATGTTAAATTTCAGCCTCTCTCTCAGTGATGTGCATTACTGAGTGCTCTGTGTAAATGCTGTCAAGTCTCTGGGTGCTTTCAGCTAATGATTCCTGCCCAGCTCTGTGTCAGTCTCTTCCCACTAGGTGGGATGCTGTATTTACTGAAGTGGAGGGAAAAAAATCCCAAGACAATAGAGAAAAATTGCCGTGAAAGGATCGTCACTGCATCCCCAAGAGCTGTAGAGTCAGACCTGAGGTTTTCCCACCTGAGGCTCCCTTTGCTGTCTCCAAGCATCTCCTTATCCCTCTCCAGTGTGCTGGTGAGAGCTCTGCTGCTGTGTCCATCCCTACAGAGTGTATTCAGCACTAACATCACCATGGAAATGCTGTGTGTGTCCAGAGAACTTCAGTGCAGTCTGTTTTTCTTAAACAGGAACCACCTGGAAGATGAGCAGGCAGAATTTAAGTTTCTCCCTGAATTTTTTCTAGCTGCTGTTAGACAGCTGTTTGTTAGCTGTTGGTGATGGATTCAGGGAGGTTCAGCATCTAAGAAATTATTCTATTTGGTAAATGGGGGATTTCAAATGGGGGAGTGCTCACAGACTCTTCTAACGTGATGCATCCAAGACAAATTATTTGGAGGGAAATGGTTTTTGCATTCCACAATACTTGTGATGTTTCTGAGTGTGATACCCTACTCCACATTCCAAACATAATGCTGAATAAAACAAGCCCATGCTCTTTAATTCCAAGGAAATGTCTCAGAATCAGACTACAAACAACATGGTTGGGTTTTTGATGTTAAATCCTCTCTGGATCAATTGCATTGATTTCATTAAACCACGGGGTGCCTGATCAGTACAATATCTATTTGATTATGTTTTGTTGTTGCTCTATAGAGTTATATCGAATTTTCTGACATTTCCTTGTTATTCCTCATCTTCTGTTTAATACAAATCACTACAGTATGTGAATTACAATTGCATGAAACATTCAGGGGGATTACTTCACCTGAACATGCCTCATGAGTGGCCAGTAACACTTTTCTTTTTGTCCTTTGATGAAATAACAATTTATTTATTTGGGTATCTGAGGGATTGATTTAGAAGTAGTAAGCAGACAAGAAAGAGCCTATATTTCCCTCTTGACTTTTGGGGAGAATTGGTGTAAATGAGTAACTTGGGGAGGTCTCTCAGGGTTTGTTGTGCTGGTGGAATACAAAGCCAGGGCTGTGCATTGTGCAGAAGGAAGGTTCTGTGCTCATTATGTAGAAATGCAGAATAAAGCTCAGGTCTGGGCCATAATGAGGTTCTTGCTCTTGATTACATTGGACAGATAGAGAAGCCAACAGGACTCAGTTATAGTGGGAGAGAACTTGACATATGAATTACATTTTCAGCTCTAAGGACCTCATCCTTCAAGGAGTTTAAAAGTTGAGGTGAGAGCAGGAATATTCATTACAAAGGTCTATTTTTGTGGAGTCCATTAACACAGTTGGAAGACAATGATAATGCTATTAAATTAGTAGATTTGAAAAATGCTTGGGAAAATTGTCTTGTTAACAGGAACCAATGAGCTGGTAACCTGAAATTAGACCAGTGGGACTTATTATACTTCAGAGATACCAGGAGCTGGAGGCAGAAGGCTCAAGATTTTAAGCACACAAAATGCATATTCTAAAATTCCAGGTTAAATTGAGACAGCATGATTACATGTGTCTTTTAATATATCCCAACTTGCAAAAATCCCTAGTTCTGTAAAATCTTTGTGCCAAAATTAAAATAACAATCTTGACCTCAAATATTTTGTAGCCAAGTGTAAATGAGCTTTGACACTGGGTGATGTTTGAAAGAAACATGATGTGTTTATCATTTTTTTCCCCTGCATTTATAAGTTTTCAGTCTTTAACAACTGTTCTATTTACCAAAATTTGAAGGGCTCAGTTTCCTGTGAAGGCAGAAGAGTTAAGTTAATCCTTGCTGTACATAAAGAAGTTTTTAGCTGGGAAATGCCCTCTGGAGTGCTGCTCTGCCTGCTTTGTTCTTGACAAACTCTTACTACTTTAGGGATTCTATAAGCTTCTGATTTAATTCCTGGATTTTCATTGTAAGTGAGGGATGTCCAAAACAAAAAATAGGTCAAGCTTTGGGGAAATTCAAACCAAGATTTGTTGAAGAAAATTCTGCTTTGTTCTGTGCATAGATCCTGCTGCTCGGCCCCAGGATTTATGCCCATGGGAAGAGTGGGGTGGAACTGGAACTCTGAAATTTTTGAGGTTTTCCTCTATTTCCATAAACATTTCTGGTGCTCAGCCCTTCTTAGAGTCAAGCCTGAAATGTCAGTGATTTATTTATTTTTTAAAAAAGTCACATTTAAAAAGGTGACTCGTTGTGAATGCTTTCATTGTATGTTGGGCTGGGAAGGACAGATAATGGAGTTTTGATAACAAAATATCAGAAAGTAGAAGAGATCTCATTATTGCAGGAGTTGAAAAGTTAACATATTTATTAAAGTTCTGACAATTGTGACAGTCATCCTTGCCTGTAAATGTCAGTGCATTACAAACTTCCATAGCTTCCTCCTTGTTTCTCAGACTCTTGTCAATCACTGCAATTATCACATAAATCAAAAATCACAACATAAACTTTCTTTACTTCCCTGCTGCATCATTTTTAAGCTTAACATATGATGGAAGCTGTGATTTGTTTTTCTGGAATATTTGACAGCTGCTTGCAATTACAGGGTTTCTTTTGCAAGCCCTGCCTTTGAGCCCTGCACGCTGCTCTGGGTGCCCAGCACAGCAGGAACCCCTTGCCTGGGTTTGCTGCTCTGGCTGCTCCTGGGTTTTACTGGAATGTTGCAAACACAATCTTACATAGCTGACCCAAAAGGGGAGATGCAAAAAGGGAGAAATAGGCACAATGGGAAGAAGTTACATGATGAAAAACAAGAGAAGGGGGGAAAAGTTTAATGCAAAGACAAGCAAGTTGTCTTGTGGTAAAAGATTGGACACCACAGAATTGGAGATGTTTACCTTTGTGCATCCTGGGTACTTCAGTCTGTTTTAAAGACAAATCTATTGTGCACCATGTTCTGGTTGCATTTTTCTATTCCATGTGCTGAACAATGAGATGCTAAAGACAAAACATGCTGGGGCTTCCCCAGCAGCTTCCAGCTGTGGTGACAGATATGCTCCAGGTTCTCCAACAAAGTGTGTTCCCACTGAACAGACCACGAGTTTGGATCTTAATTTCTTCTCCCCCCTCACTTTTAAACTGCCTTTTATATCTGTGCTGAATAATGCATCTAAAAATCTGAAATAAATGGGTTACAGTAGTTGAGTTTTTAAATTCCTGATGATGCACAACTGAAGTCAATGGGACCCACTACTTATCAGAGTGCAAGATCAAACCCTAAAAGAGGCTTTTGCTGCTGATACAATTCCATGAGTTGTATCTGTTTTTCACTAGTACACACACACACACACATATATATATATATATATACACACACACACATAGAGATTAGCAGACGCTCAGCTGTGTTGTTAATGGCTTTTCTGTCACCTAATACAATCTGGTGTGTTTGCACAAATAGCTCTCAGTTTTAATTCTTTTCAGTTCTTTGTTTATGATTTCTAAGCTTTAAAACAAAAATAAACTCTCAGGACAGTAATTACCAACTCATTAAGTTACTGTTTCATTTTAGTGTTTGTTTAGGACATGAAAGGTTTGATGCTTTTCATAAATTGGTTTCCCAGGAAGTGAGTCCTTCAGTGTTATTCCGGCAAAATCCAGCTGGCAAGGATGTCTTGGATTGGCACTGTATCCTTCTGTTCAGAGCTCTAGCTATATTTGTATCAAAAAAGGAACTGACAATCAGACTAGTCATAAATTACCTGAATAAAGGCTAGGCAGAGAAACCCTGTGCACTGCTTGGGTCTCTCAGGAACTCAGTGGTGTGGAATTCCTTAGAGCAATTTCCTCCTTTGTCTTTATGGAAAGTTTGTTTCAGTCTGGCCACCAGTAAATAAAGAAGTGATGGGGATTTTTGTTTGTGTTTGGTTGTTTTTTTTAAATAAATCAAACTCATGAATCTTATAATCTCCCATATTTAAATGTATGTAATAAGGCCTAATTTTCATGCAACAGTCAAAGTGATTAATCATCTGATTAGGTATACAACTTGATTAAGGAAAGATGATTCTTTTCATTATGAACGTGAATTGTAAAAGCTTTCTTTAAAATCTGAAGTGCCTCTTCCAAAAATAGGTAGCCTGAATAGCATTTCTGTTGTTGTTTGCTGGTTTTCCCCGTTTATAGTAATGGAATTATTTTTTTGGCAATGTGCTGGAAGTCAGTCTTTTCCTGTTAGCAGTAAAACTATTACAATATCTCATTATTTAGGAAACCAACATCTTGTTCAGGGCTACATGGGTGCTTCCCTTGTTTCTCACAGTATAGCAGCCTTTCAAGTTTTGATTTTATTGTTTCTAATTTTCCCTGGTTTTTGGGTTTAAACGTAATATACCACAAAATAAATTTGTGTCCACAATAAGTAGCTGTCAAAATGCAAATAACTAAAATATTAAGTATATTCTGTGTCTGAAATAAAAAAATACTATAGCTAACATAAATAATACACTTCCACAGAAAATTATCGTTTTGCCAACATCTTGTACTTTTGGAAGTGCAATCTTCAGTTAATTGTCTTTGTCGATGTACCCAGCAGCCAGAGCTGCTGCTTTGTCATTCACCTGCAAAATAGAATCAAAAAAGACTGACAACTCTTTACATATAGTCAGTGGCAATTAACTTAAATCTTTTACTGACAACTGCTTAGTTGTGGTTGGAGTGGTTGTCAAAGCCACTCTTATAATACCAGTTCAGTTTGTACAAATCAAGAAAATTGTGGGTGAAGGCTTTGACTTGCTAATGACAAAACCAGGCAATTCATAGACCCAGTGAAAACACCAGCATTGTGCTGGCATTACAGACACTGATGTGCCACGGTCAGGATGGCCAAGGTGAGAGGGTTTGATTCCAGTGCAGTGGGGCTGATCAGGCTGTCATTAGTGCCACCTGAACGGTGACAGTGTCAGAGCTGGCCAGGAGCATTCTCCAGGAGCGTTTCTGCCTGGCTCCTCGTGCCAAGCCTGCCTAATCCCCCTCACTGGCTCCCCAGAGCATGGTTTTCCTGGCACTGTGATTTCCAGCACTGGAACTGCACATCTGGGGCTGCTGGGCTGGAGCTGTGCAGGTAATTTCCTTACAAAGCCCATTCCTCCCAGCCTGCTGGGTGAGCAGTGTGTGCCCTGCCATTCCTGTCCCGCCAGAAATTCCTGCTCTCAGTCAGGAGTGCAAGCTGAGCCCTTAAAGGAATGGCCTCTCTGTGTTTGGTGGAGACTTCTCTGATTGTGAGAATAAAAGTTAGAATCAACCCTTGCTTTGGACAGAATGCCTTTCCCTTAGGTACGTGCCAGTTTGTATTTTCTGGCTGTGAAGTGAATTAAAACCACCAGCCAGTCACAGAAAAGTGGATTTTCACACTGCCATCCACATCCTCACAGGTTCTGTTCTTGCATAGGCAAATCTATAGTTGATAGAAATTATTTCTTAGGAGGGCGCTTACTATTTATAATTTTGGCTTGTTAATCAACTACTGACACATATGACAACAGTGTGTAAAATCAAGTTAGTCAACTTGGTATTATTTGATTATTTGATTAGAAATTTCTGGCTTTTTTGCTTGAAATTCTAAAACACAGCAGAAATATCAGTGACTTATATTTTGCCCCGTCTGCATTTTTATTCATTTGTAAATCTGATTGGAATTTTAGACAGAGGAGAACTCATTTGAAAGAACAAGTGTCCCTTTAAGTTCACCCTTTATTTTTTGGAAAGCGTTAGTTGGAATTAAGGATGCTCCAACCAACTAAATTAAATTATCTGGCTGGAACTCCAGAGGTAATTACCACCAGTGTACATTATTTTTCAAACTTCCTTCATCAATTTCTTAAAATAAAGATTACTTACTTATTTTTCTGAGGGGCTCTGATTTCTTCAGTGAGTAAACATATTGTTGAAGCCATTTGAATAAATAGTTCAATATTTTAAACTCCATGATAGTTTAGTATTTTAAACTCCATGGGTGCTTTTCATGTTACTTGCTGATGACTTCAGTTAAAATGAATAGAATTTCTTCCTGAGCCTAGAAATCTGAGTGTCTTTTTGTATCTGGTTTTTGGTAACATTTTGTTCTACAGCTAAATTATAATCTAAATTCTTATTATAATTAGCATCATCTAATTGATTTTAAGAATGTTGAACCATTAGAAATGGTCTAACAGCTTAGAAGATTATGTAGTGTATAAACCAGCTGGCAAACACTAAAAATGGAATATCTGTTGTGATGGTCTTGGAAACAGCAGTCCCTCTCTAGTATTTGAGTGCATTTTTAGGATTCCTTCTGATTCTTCCACAATAAAGTGCACAAGCTATTTCAATTGAAACATCTTTTAAATTTCTAAAAAATTTTATTTTTCCATCTTAGCATTTTGAACATTTGGGATGGGGAAGTCTTTCAGCAATTGGGCTGCATTCCCCTTGTTTGTTTGGTTTTTTTTACCTGAAGATGCCTCTGTGTGTCCTACACAGAACTGACTGGTGTGCTGTTGTGGGTTTAGGATTTTCCTGTTGGATAAACCTGGCAGAGCCAGCATGAATGAGACTCACTGGAATTTGTGGATGAAAGGATATTTGATATCACAAAACCCAAGCCAAGCTGGGGATCCCTATTCAGGCTCAGTGAAGGCACTAAAATAGGTTTTACTCAGTGGTTTCCATTGTTCAGGTTTTGTTCATGGCCCCAGCTTCTTATCCACAAAGAAATTCCTCTGAAATCAGAACCATTGCTTGTCCTGAGTGCTCCCTCCTTGTGAGAAGAGGTAAATTCTCAGTTCAATCCACTGCAAGAATAAAACAGCTGCTTATTTATGTGGGAGGGCTGGCAGTGTTGACTGTGTATTTATTTTATCCACTTGAATTCCTCTCTAACTTATATGTGTGAGTCTGATTATTTGTCAGCTGTGATCCAGGCAGGTCATGAGGTGCTTTTGTTTTTCAGTCATGCACAATCAATACTGGAGCGAGCAGCTCCTGACAAATATTAAAGAATTTGGGCATCCTTCTGTTGCCAAATTGATTGTGAACAGATGGCAGAACTCTCAGATTTAGTCAAACATCAAAGTTTTTCCTATTCTGCCACCTGAAACAATCAGATCTGAAGCCAGTTGAGTAAGTGTAAATTTACTGCCAATGTGTGGTGGAATAATTTATGCTCTTCAGTCTTGTAGATGACTTGAATGCATAAATACCAACTTTGCAGCAAAGGGAGATTTTCTGAGTTCTCTGGCAGTGTGGCTGTTGTGTTGGTTAGTTCAACTCGTGGTTTTGTGAACTTTGGTTCCTAGTTACAGTCTGATCTAACTCCCAATGAAATAAAAAGTCATTATCTTTAATGAAAAAGGCATTTTTTGTGTGACCTCTAGTGCATTTACTATCTCTATGATGATACACCCCAAATCTCTGAGGTGGGTTCACAGGCTGAGTGTGATGAAGGAGCAAAGCACCCTGTGTCCTGAAAGTCCTTTCATGAGCTGAGATCTGTGGTTTCAGGGGCAAAATATTTATTGAAGTGAAATATACATCAAGTAGACATAATAATATATATATATGTTTATATATTTATATTTATACATAGATATTTTTTATGGAAAGGATTAAAACAGCAAAGATATTTATGTAAAGCTAAATAAACATTTTTACCCTGTTTTTTCTGTAAATAATAGCATTTTACCCCTGTTCTTTATCAGTGTGCTTTCAGGGCTTCATTTCCTCATGCACAATCCAAATGGTGCTCAGGGATAAAAGGATGCAGATGGAGATCCACTGCTATGTCATATTTTGATGAGAATTTTTGCTGTTTGAGTGAGGGTTTTGAATGAGAAGAGAAACAGTTCAGGTGGAGAAGCAAACAAAACATTGGCAGGGCTGGTGTGTTGCACGGCAGCATTGGAAGGTGTTACAGGGAACTTGGCACCAGGAGCTGAGTTCTGCCTGGGCTCTTTCACTCAGTTTTGTCCAAGACAATATCCAGAAAATCTCTTCAGTGAGATGATTTTAATTTCTAAACATCTTTGTGTGTTTTCAAGTGTGTAGGATTTTTGCTGGATTTTTTTTTTTGTTTAATTAGTCAAGAGAGCAGGAAACTTCCAAGAAATATATTATTGTATAGTTAGGAGAGGAATTGAATTTAAAACCAACCATCTTTTTATACATTTTTGCATTTACATGGGGTCTTATCCAGGATCAGTGTCTCCATTTCTGATTGATCACTGAGTATGGAGGAATTGCAAAAGAAATGTAGTCACTGAGGCAAAAGTAATGCACATGACAGGTGGATTTAATGAGACCAGACTTAAAGCTGGAGGCTGCCTTGGCAAACTAAGACACTGCTTCAGTGCTGAGGAGAAAACCAATGTGGAGAAGTCAAGGGAGAATTACACAAAGCAACTAATGATGTGCATTTCCATTCTCTCCTGCTCTTCTGTGGACTTCTAAAAATCTCAGTCTTTTAAAATTCCGAGATACATCTCTGACTGTGCATGATAAATTTGTGATTATCTAATCCAATTTATATGGTAAGAGGGTAAGTTCTTTATTCTCTGCATTACAGTTTGTGTTCCTGATTTGGTAATTCCCCGTGGAGGACAAGTTCTTTTATGGGGTGCTTAAATCTGATTCTAATTTAACATAAAATCTAGAAGAATGAGGAAACTTTAAAAATAATGCTTGATCACTTGCAACAACCACATGGGTTGTTTTAAAGGGAATTGTAAACAATTTGTTTTCTGCAACACTATAATGTAATGAACGTATGATAATGAACTAATGAAAAATTGTAATTTATCAAGCCTGGATGGTATGAGGAAGATTGTGAAATAAGGATAAGGCACTGGGAGGCTGAGGAAATGGAAACATACCCTGACTGTGTGGGTCATCTGAGGACTGTGGGTTTGGAGAGACAAAGAGACAATAAGAGTTTAGGGTATTTGACTTCCAAAATCATTGCCTTGACCAGAGGAGCTGGAAAGGGCCAGGTCTGTCCTGTAGCTATAGTGATGCCTGATACAGGAGTAGAATGAAAAACATCTAAGTCAGAGAAAAGTAAGAAAAAAGAGTGCTTTGTAAACAGCTCTAAATGGATTCCTTGATCATTGACAATATATGAGTTCCTCCTTCCTCTTTTTTTTTTTTTTTTTTGCTGTGGTAAGAAAACTGAAGTTTCTTGCACCACCAAAGCAATGCTTACATATAGTGACATGAAATCTAATCTGTGTGTTTTTTGTAAAACAACACTGAAAATTCTTACTGCATACAACAGAAAACTAGACTTTGAATTATACCGAAACACTTAAATTTCCCCGTGCATCAATATATTTGAGCTTCCCTTGTTGTATAATCTACTTTATAAATTAATTGCCTTATTAAAGTGTGCAGATTTATATGAGTTCATTGGCTTCTTGTACCTGGTTTTGCTCATAAACAACAGCAAGCACACTGATTTACAAGTGCTGTTGATAACTCATCAAGTACAAATGCAGATGTGTTTTTGTGGGACCTGTTAGGATGGAAGCAGGGAAATTGTTCATTTGAATACATTGCTATAGTACTATCAAATTCATGCTGTGATTGTGGATTTTTTTGCTGCTTATATCTCTTTTTTTCTCTTTCTTTATGTACTACATGTAACCTCTGGCTGTTTAGGATGAGCTAGAATGGTATAAGCATATGTTCTTAGCTGGTGATTACAGACAATACTTTGGCAATGAATAGTTTTGAGGCCAGATGGCCACCAAAATCTCAGCAAACCATAGCACTTACTGGTTTGCAAGATTTACTTTCTAGAAACTGAACAAGCTGCATATTTAAAAATGAAAAAATGTTGCAGATCTGCATAGCTAGATTGGTTTAGTTTGAGAGCAGCCACATGTCTCCACGTGGAGAGTCCAGCGTGTCACTGCTGCAGCAGATGGAGGAGCATCACCCACCTTGTGTGGGGAGCTCTGCACCAAGTTGTGGTGCCCTGCTCGGTGTCCTCAGCTCATTTAAGGTATCCCAGGGGCTCTAGAGCCTCACTCAGGCTGAGTTTGTACTGCTGAAAGGAGCTTTATGTAGGTCTTGGGACACACAGGTTTCATTCTTCTGATCTGTGATTCTGGGTACCAACCACACCTGTGAGGTACAAGCACTTCTTGTCAGGCAGATGTTTCTTAATATGAAGATTTTCCCTCTCTGGTCTTCAATTAAGTAATATTGCACAGTGTGATACACAATATCTCCAAAAATTACTTCTTTTGAATACCAAATACAGCTGTTTTCTGCTTAGGCTGCCCTGAATTTGATCCTTCTGGCCAGTATGAGTTCTCTAAGACCTGTGATGGTGCACATGAAATTTCAGCTTCTGAGAACACTTGCTCAGTGTCTCATTTCTTCTCTCTCTATGAATATGGTCAAATGCCACGATGCTCTGACCAGGGTGATGACCTGTGCATTGGGCATGTTAATTGAGGACATGTTTTTAATAAGAGACTCTTAATATCTTGCCATGCTGAACCCAGTTATGGTTACTATTGGCTCTCGCAAAATTCAGAATTGTAAATAACATTTTGACTGCAGTAGGAAAAATATTTATGCTTGTTATTTACACAGCAGACAGTGTTTTAACAGATACCAAAACAGCTTCACCTTCTGCCTCTGCCAGGTCACTGCTTATCTAAACATTGTGTGAAAGTAGTGTTGTTTTTCCTAGAGTTTTAACTCCTCAAAAAACACCCTGCTGGGTACTTTCCCTTTACATTCTTCTCTAAGTAACTGATACACATTTATATTTTAGTTACTAAAAAGTAAAGACTTTATCTTCAATGGAAGCTTTGAGGGGGTGATCTCCCCTATTTGAACTCAAAGAAATAAGGATGGAAAATTTTTGGTATTGTCTGGGCTCCGAGCCCTTAAAACCTGAAAGAAACATGAAAGAAATGTGATGTGTAGAGCTGAGCACCTTTACCCTCCCCAGCATCAATCTGAGGCAGTGTGAGCACTGGTGCAGCTCTGGTACCTCTGTGTTCCCAGCAGGATCATTGATGTTTTGGCATCACCCAGGTGTGTGCACAGGGACATAAAGAAGCTCCTGAAAGGGTGGCTTTGTCCTTTCAGCTTTACTGGGGATTTTCTGGCTTTTTAAAATGAACTGATAAACCATGTTGAGCAAGTGATTTATAGCAGGTGAGGGTCCAGCAGGGTGATTATATCTAGCACTTGAGGGAAGCAGAGGGCGTGGAAATAAATGTGTCAGAAATATAATTAAATGTTTTGTGCTGCTGCTGATAGATGTATAATTACAAATGCCACCAGCATTGCATTCCTACAGGAGGGAACCACAAACATTTGTGAGCTTCTTGCTCTATAGAAATTTCCTCATGATCCTGCTGTTTTTCTCTGAAATTAAAGGGAATAATAAAGGTTTTCTCTACCACAAATCCGAAGTAAATGAATTCAAACCTATTTGTATTTTTTTACCATAAAAGAGTAAAAAAAGTGAGAAGACCATCCTGAAATCAATCTGTCAGCTGTGGTGAGGATGTAACTCAAGGTCTGTTATTTGCACTGGGATTATTTGCCATGGCTGTAACCTGAGCAGTGAATTTGGATACTAAACTTGGAAACTTCTCCCTGCTGAATGCAGATAAGAAGTGATCCTGCCCTTTTGAGCACTGAGTTAGACACAAACTGACCAGTGAGTTGGTTTGAGGAAATAAAATTTAAATTTCTGTTTATTTACTGCTCTTTTTCTAGAAACTCACCCATAGTATTTTTCATTATAGTGACATCTATGATGGAGAGTACTAAAGTGCCAGTGCTAAGATACAATATTTATAATACATAAATATGATTTTGCTATGTCACGGAATTGCATAGAAACTTATTTAATAAAATCATCCATTGAGTTCAAGGTCCTGGACCAAAAAGCTAGATATTAGTTAAAAAAACAATAGGCCATATAAAAATAAAGCTTTATTGGACAGGAACAACTAATTGCATTGTAAGAGAAATGAATTTAAATGCATTGTCTCCACTGGATTTATTTACACCTTAAAGGCTAAATTATCCTTCTTATAATTTGAAAATCTTTGAATTGACTGAGAGAGAGAAAATAAATGCATAAAAGGTGACTTCTTGACAGCCTTGTCAATACATTTTTGGAACTGACAGGAGGAGAAATTATGGTATCAACCTAAAAAATGGAACTCCTCAGGGCTCTGAAAACATGAAGATGATAACATCAGTATGCCAGAGCTATGATGTATGAATCCCCCAACTCTTATAGAATAATCAATGACTGCCACATGTATGACACTTGGTATGTGTGTATAAAAATGCATTAATAAGTGTTACAGTGCTCTGAGCTGCAGGGCAGAGAAGAACTGATATGTTTATTAACACTGTTTCTTCCACAATGAGCACCAAGGTAGACACAAGAAACTCACAGAGTTAAGAGAATTCTGCAGTCAATTTAAACTTGCATAGGGACTTAAGGTGCAAGGCCATAATTAATAGAATGAGCTTTTTACAAACATGTTCATCTTGTACTTGATAATAGTGGGAAAACTGTGGAAAGGAGCTTTAGTTTGATGGAATAAAGGAACACATTGGATTAGACAAGGGGAAGGAAATCTGCTACTAAGGAAATCAGTAAATGAAATTCTGCTTGCAGTGCCCAGATAAACTTCAAATACTCTGGCTAAGGGGTCTTTATGTGAGGATATGACACTGGTCTGGCTCAGTTTTTTTCAGTTGTTTTTGGGTTTGTGTTCTACAGTATAGGCACACTGTGGGGGCTGATGTGGGAATCTTCTGTTTCACCAAGCCTCTGAGCCTCCACACAGACTCTGCAAAGTTTGCAGATGCTTGGGTTTTTCTGTCCACTAAAGTGTCTTGAAATAAGTTTTGTCTGGCTCAGTAAAGGTGGAGAAAGAGAAGTGTTTCTCTCTGACCTCTGCTCGTTTTTGGTTTCTGCCCTTGGGACTGAAGCTCCTGCTCATCTGCTCTGCATGACAAAGCATCAAACAGCTGAGGAGATTCTTCCTCGTGTCCAGAATAAATGGATTGAGGGAACCACGCTGACCCATCGAGATCCAGCTCCCTGCAGGTCACACTGCTCCTTCCACCAGCTTTGGCACGGGGATTCGTGAGGCTCTGGGGTCAAACCAGGACCCTCTTGCTGGGATTCCAGAGTGCTCTGTGGATGGGGATGATCAGGGTGACATGTCTTTGATCCCTTCTGAAAGAAAGGGATCAAAGATTTTCCTGTAGGAGGATGAGGCCACAGCTGCCCCATGAAGATCTGAGGGGAGAAAGGGGATCAGGTTTGGGGCACTGCCTGTACCCCAGTCTCTGGAACACTGGCTAGTCCTGGCTTGACAGGATTTTAAAGTTTTGTTCCTAAACTCAGCAAGCTCATCATCTGCCTGTCTGTGATACTTTATAAATGAATAAAGCATTGTGCTGGTTTTGGCTGTGGTTTCAAGTGTTAAATGAATGAACTTGAGTGAGGATCTTGCCTGACTGGTCTCCCTTGTGTTTGGCATTAGTAGAGAAGGTGAGTGCAGCTCACCTGTGTGCTTTTCCAGGTCTGGGGTGTTTGTAAGGGAAGGGAGTGCAGTGCCAGGGGAGCAGCTGGTGGGGTATCAGTCATACAGGATATACCCACGATGAGACTCTGGGTCATTTTTCATTTAACAAGGGTGACAGCTCTGCATGAGATGAGATGCATTCATTTTAGCTGTTTCTCAAGCATTTGTGGCACACAGGAGGTTTGTGTGTGTGGGGCCTTGCTGGCAGTTTTTGCCATTGCCATTTCCAGGTGGGCTGGGAGGGCTCTCTCACAGCCCATCTCTCATCTCAAGTCTTGCATTTCTGTATCACCTGCCATTTTTAAGAAGCACAAAATGGTTACTAATTAGAAGGGATTTATTCCCAGTGGAATCAGTGCAGATATTCCTGGGGTGCTGGGATGCCTCTGGGAGAAAGGGGCATTTCATCTGCTGCTATAAGAAGAGGAATAAAAATGCCAGGGCATGAATTTCAACCTTAAGCAGCAACAGCCATTGCACAGCTGCTGACAGAAAATAAAAGCAATTATGACAGTTTGTGAGAGAAGGCTTTCTCAGTCTTGTCCAGGTGAAGGATGAAATAAATAATAAAAAAGAGTAATGCTTAGGGCTTTGGGGAGGGGTGCTACTACAGAGAGTAGGATATTACATCATGCACGTGCTGGAGAGCATTGGTTAAGCAATTGCTCATGCTGAGGCATTCTAATGACTGTGATGCTTCACACTTTGCTTTCCCCAGTAAGTATTGCTCTGTAATTTGTTTTTGCACTCACACGTTGTGTGGTCTCTGTAAAGTTGCCATCAAAAATCGATTGTTGCTGAACTTGGGCCTTCAAATGCACACAAAAAAAATTCTGGCAACATTTGTCTCATGGCAACAGCTCTTCAGCAGAGTGAAGGATGATGTAGGGGGCTGGAGAAGAGATTTCTTTGTTTCACAACACACAGGTGTGGCGGTTTTAAATAGCTTGATTTTTGGTGAGGAGGGAAAAAGCCAGACATGGCAGGGATTTTTCTGTGAGGAGCTGCTAGCAGCTTCCTTCATACCCAGCAGAACCAATTGCTGCAGCCAAAATCTTCTGTTTATCCTGCTGGTTTTGGAGTTTATGCAACTCTGCTCTGAGCATTGATGAAACAGACCTTTTTTGTTTTTAAAATGTATTTTTTTTACACAATCTGATCCTGCTCAGTTTTCTGTGTGCTTATCTTTGTGTTCACTGTGTGGAGTGGGAAGATGCAGAGAAAAACATGCAAGGAGTGAAATGGGCTAGGAGGGGAAAATGGCAATTTGAAGGGGCAGCTTGGCCTCAGAACTTGGAATTTGGGTGGAATGATATGTTTTTGAGCAGCCCTGTACCAGCCACTGAAGTCCACCACGGTTACACATCTAGAAAGGGTGGTGTGTCATTTCAAAAGTGTCCAGAAAATTCACATTTTATCTAAACCCTAAATGCTTTATCTAAACATGACTGGCTGTAGTTGGATAGCTCAGCTCCCTCTGGTCAGGCAGACTTAACAATTCCTCCTGGCATGGGAAGGGGATCGGGTTTCTCTCTCCCCGAGCCTGAAGAGATGATTAGATAAACCCCGAAGCAGCAGCGATGGGAATCCTGCACGGCTGTGCCCGAGTGCTGCAGCCCCCGGCAGGTACAGCTCCAAAGCAGCCACACCCCAGACAGAATTCCCCTGGTTGAGAGTGAGTGTTGTTTGCATTACTTGGCAAAGTAAAGGTTTATAACCCTCGATAACTGCACACCTGTGCTTTCCAGGCTCTTCCCTCCTGTCTGTGGTTCCTTGCCCTGTGCTC
>WBND01000097.1:1845210-1863810 GCA_013398595.1 Tychaedon coryphoeus | reverse complement strand
TCCAAGGATTACTTGGCACACAGAACACAACTCCACTTTGATGCTGTACTGAGCCACCTTTTTTCTTTTTTTTTTTTTTTTTTCAATTGAGGGAGAGGGGGGGAGAAGAGGAAGAATTTCATATGTACAAAGGCTGAAAAGTCTTTCTTTGTGACTCTAAATTAGTTCAGGAAAATTATAATCACGTTTACTGCAATGCTTTTTCTTTGTTTTGTTTTGTTTTGTTTTGTTTTGAAATGGCCACCAATCACATGAATGAATTTTGAGGAGTTTTCCAGCATGGCAGCTCTTTCCCCAGAGCACATGGTGCACGTGAGCCCAGAGAGGAGCTGGGTGCATTGTAGAAGATGTCAGTTCCCAGAAGGAGCATCCACTGAGGATTTGGGTCCTGCCTGCTCTGCCTCACTTGAGGAGCCACTCATTTACTGGAAGAGAAAAAAACAATTATGGTTCAATACACTCCAAATATGAAACTGATTTAACACAGTGAATCAAACTGATTTAACACTGTATTAGGCACTTAGACAAAATATCTTAAAAAAGCCAGGAGGTTCAGCTTCCTCCTCTTTCTAGAAAAGAATTAAGTCTGAATGATTGTTTCTCTGAAGTATTGCAACACGATCATGTGCCTTGCTGCTGAAAATGTCCTTTCTTTCCCTTTAGTGCTCCTCCTTCACAAAGATGGTATTCCTGCTGTGAGGGCACTCCAACACCCTTATTTGTGTGTGGGGCTCAGAGATGCAGGAGAACATTAAAGCCCAGTTGTGGGCCACAGCTGTGGCAGGGTAAGACTGCAGCTGCAGGTGACTGAGCTGCTCCATGGTTTATACCCAAAGCTTGACACAACACTCAGCAATTCAGGTGTTTGTGATGGTGGTGCACCTCCAAAGTGAAATTAAGTCTTATCAATTATTAATTTTGTTGAGATCAGTTGTCATCAAGACCAGCTCATTTCTCTTTGTGGGTGAGTAAACCAGAGCAAAATGCACTTTGTAAGGTAAGAAGACTTTAAAATGAGGCTAGAAAACCAAGGACCTGTCCTGTGTACTTCTATAAAACATATTTGATGTCCCATGCTATTTTTTTCTCCTGCTTTTCCTGCACATTTACCCATCTATTTCAAATGTGTGCCATTTGACTGACACAGTTATTCCCCCAGATCTGGAGTTTTATGTGTTTTTATTTGTGTGCCTTGTTAAGCCCTTGGATTTCTCAAAGAAAGGAGCTCAGTGAAAGCATAGAAAGGGTTATTCTGGAGGTGGAACATACCTCTATACTGTAGTTTCTGTGCTCTATTGTTTGGACAATCTTTTCCCTGTAAACTAAAGTTGATATTGGTTCGGATACATCGATTGTTGAGAGGCTGGACTGGTCTGAAATTGTCACTCATGCTCAGAAATATCTGTGATGGCTGATTCTGGCTTAGCAGTCGTAAAGAATGCATCTATAAAGACAAAACAAGGGGTTTTTAGTACTGGTTTTTGTTGCAAGTAAACAATATACAATACTATTAAATAGATTGGCCAATAAATGGAAGTAAAACAGAATTTCAGTGAAACAGGATTTCAGTAAAACAGAATTTAAGTTAACTGACAGTTTGTAGTCAGAGTTAACTTAAAACTATTCCTTGTGTGCTCCTCTGTTTTTGAGCCCCATTTTAAATGAGAGTAACCAGTACACTGGTTAGTTTTGTGGAGAGCAAATGAAGACAGTATTGAAGTGTCCTTGGGTGAGCCAGAAAGGAATGGAATCCACAGTGCTGGATGGCAGCAGCTGGCACAGAGCAATGAACCTGATGAATGACAAGAGCTAATTTCCTGAATTTTGTAGCTATCAGTGCAGCTTTCAGCTGAGAAGCCACAGCTTTGGCTGGTGTTATTCAAGAACCAGGTAGGGGCAGGCTGGATGGGAAGGAAAAGTGACAGTGATGCTGCTGAAGTCGTGAAATTAATGATGTTAAAAAGTGAGAGGCTTTTTTTGGCTGACAGGTCTGTCATGATACTGTCTATGCTGTGACTGAGTGTTCCTACAACAGACTCCAGCCTTCTCTGAGATGGTTTCACAGCACAGAGGGAGATACTGAATCATCCTGTGCACCCAGCACTGGTTGGCAGAAATGGCTGTTATGTTAGTGCAACTCTGAATTGATTCAAGTCAACCAAAATCCGAGAAGGAAAAAAAAGTTTCAAGTTACAAACCAGAAATCCTCAATATTTTGGTTTAAAGACATAAACCAAAAATATCTTCCATGTCAGTGTACAATTTAAGAGGTTCATTTATGGCATTTAATGGGGAAATCCATAGCTGGGTTTTATGAACTGGAAGTCTTTAACAGCTTCCAGGGAAACCTTGAGCTGGGCATTGCTTTTATACAACATAATTAGTAGGTATTCCACAAAATCCATTTGCAGCATTAATAATGGAGGCTATAACTAAGTATTAATGAAGGATGTGATTAACCACTAAAGCATGACAAGGAGCAAGTGTCATGAGGTTATAACCCACAGGTAGCAGCACAGACTAGAAATATTCTAATCCTTATTTTGCATATTAATGTTGGACCTAAAAATGCTGCTTGTAGGAGAACATTCAGATCATGTCTTTGAGAAGTTCACAACATTGAGCATTTTTGCCTGTGCTCAGCTGTGTCCTTCTCCCAAATCACCCACTTAGAAAAGAAACAAAATGCTTCTCTGCCTCCAGCCTAAACTGGACAGAAGGAATAACACAAAAATAAAACATCTCAGGCTTTTAAAAGTCATCTTATTTACAATGTTAATATGAGTTTAAATCCCAATGTGATATTTAGGGTTGTTTTCTTGTTCCTCATTTCATTTCTCAGGCCATATTTCCTCCTCCCTGCTTGGGGCAGGTAGATGGAGGTTCAAGTATTCCTTGGGGTTCCAGTGTGCAAGAGAGGAGGTTTTAGTTCAGCTCACAGCTCTGTAGGCAGCTCACTGATGGAAGCACTGGAGAACAGACAATTGCTGTTAAATTTGCTGTTTTCTGATGCCAGGCACTGGATAGTAAGCAAGTCGTACAGAAATGTAGTTTTTGAGATTTTTCCACTGGTGTGTTTCCTCAACAGCTTCCTTTTGGATGTGAAGTTGTGGTTTCTCTTGCATTATTTCTCCTGCTTCTCTCTAATAGGGGCTTCAATAAAAAGTCTGATTTTTCCAAAGGTATCTGTGGGGTATATCCTGTAATTTTATTCTATACCAGAAATCATTGGCTGATTTTATTTCCAGAAGGCTCCAGGCACTGCATCTCTGTCACATTAATGTTCTATCAACATGTGTTTATTCAGACCCAGGAATGGCCTCTGTTGTCCTTAATAACCTCAGTTATGTTTGTACCACACTGCTGTACCTGTTTTAGAGTCCCCAGGTAACTTTTCACAGCATCACAGAACGATGCAGTTGTGAAGAGACTGCTGGAAACCATTTGGGTCAAACCCTCTCTGAAAACAGGGCCCCCCTCAAAGTCTGTGTGTGTAGATACTGATGGAGCTCTAAACAGTTAATATTTTTATTTTGACAAAAAACCTCTTCAGTGCTTCTGCAAACTGTATAAATTGCATGCAGAGATCCCTACAGCACAAGGGTTGAAGCTAATGTAAAGCTATAAACATTATGTTTAAAATAATATTTTGTACCTACCCTAGACTGAGTTATTTGTAAATTGCTTTACCTGCATCCTTGTTATGTAGACAGGTTTGTTCATTATTATCCAGCTTGCTGTTTCATAGCAGGGTGGAATTGTCATTGACCCATCATATGTAATGAAACTAGATGTCTCTGGATAAAGTTCCTCAATATTAAGCCCCTGTAGTAAGTATGCATCATCTGGAGGACAGAGGAAAACAACCCAGGTAAAACAGTAGCACCACAAAACAAACAAACAAACAAACAAAACAAAACTCAGACCAAACCAAACAAGCACCACCACCCTTTTCATGTCTCCTCATTCCAGAACACGATGACAAGATGTTCAGTTTTAGCAAAGGAGTTTAACAGATGCACATTTCTGGATGCTCCAGCAGCTTAGAGCAGAACAAGCAGCCCAGGTAGCAGCCCTGAGTGCTGGGTGGGGCTGCACTGGGGCTGCTGCTCACACTGAGAGCTGAGCCCGGGCACTCAGGACAATTCTGAACCTATTCAGGGACTGGGGTCACAAACTCCGTGAAGCTGCAGCTGCTAATTGAGATGCAGAAGCCTTTGGAGAATGCCAACTTTCATTTTTTGGGGGTGATTAACAATTTTTGCTCAACAAAGCCTCAGGAAGGCCAAGAGAGTTAAAACTGAATTGCCCTGGCAGGAGAGGAAGGAGCAGCTAATGCATGATGATAAAGCTGCCCCGTGGAGCCTGCTGGCCTTCATGTGCACAGGGGTGCAGTGCCAGCTGCCTCAGAAAGCCAGACTGTAGGTGAAAAACTGCTGGGAAACAGTACCAGGGTCCCTGCCTTTATTTCAAGGCTCCCTGGGAATTAATGAGGTGCATTCTTCTGCAACAGAATTTATTCTGTGGATATGTACCAAAATATAATGAGATATGGTTGTATCTTTCAAAATTCATCAGTTCCTCAGTGTTTTCTGTGCTACCTGCACTATTTCTCTTGGGTAATGCTGGCCCTGCAGTACTTTTGGCAGTGCTGTCAAAGCTAAAACTCAGATTTTCCTGCCAAATCTTAGGCTGTAGGAGTTCATCCACTCAGGGATAAACATTTTTTTGTTACTGATACACTGCTGCTCGTGTGTATCTCAGAGCAAGCTGGGGTGGTTATGACTTGTAACATGCTGAAATCTCTTTGAATTCTCTCTCTAGTGTGTGGTGTCTCCAATTTGGTTCATTTGCAGAGGGAACAGTACAATGCAGGCAAGGAAAGTGCACACTGAGGTGTTTCCTCTTTCAATGCTCAACATGAACTGGCCTTGATTTGCAGAGAAATCCAAATGATCAAGGAAGTGTGTAAGAGCTAAAAAAGAAAGGTTTAATTTAACTTGAATTTAACATATTGTAGCTGAAGGAAATAAATTAGATGAGCTAAATACTTGTCTTGTACAATCTAATGGAATAAAACAGAAAGGCTGCAGACTATTGTCTTGGGCAACAGAAAATCAAAGAACACAGGCAGAGCAAATGTGACCTTGTTTTTTATTTTAACACAGCACAGTCAACATGGTTCAGGGTTTTGGGGCAACAACACTGGCAGCTACAGCATCAGTTAAAGTGCCAAGGTGAGAGTGTAATGTTTCTGCCTCATTGACCAGGGCCCTACTCTTATTTCATATTTGAAACGTGTTTGTTATTTTACAAAATAGAATCTTGGCAGGTGCTCTCACGTCTGTCAGAGCAAGCTCTGCCCTGTCCCTGCAGCTGAGCCAGGGTCACTGCCCTGCTGATGGAAGGGAAGGGCAAGGGCCACCAGGGGCTGGGAGGTGGCTGTCACCTCCTTGAACACCCCCAGGCTTCACTGGCCCATGGCAGCCTCTTTCTAAACCCACATCTTCCAGACAGAAGCCTGGAAACACAGTCAGAATCAGTTATATCTGAACAAGTAGAGGTGACTGAGTATACCTGAGTCCTAGTCATTAAAAACATTATTTTGCACTGATAATTCTGCTAGAATTGCATCAGAAGAGAACTGATGGATTTTTTTTTCATGCCAGTGCCTGTTTTCAATGAATCATCACACACTTTTCCCTTTCCCACATGAACATCCTGTTCATTATTTATGAGTCATGGACAGTGGAGTGTTTAATACCAAGTGGCACAGAGTCAGGCAGAAGAGATCCCTAAGGACCAGTTCTGCTTTCTCACAGCCACATTGGCTTCAGCTGGGCTAAAACGATTTCAACCAGGTAGAATCTGCCCTGAAATGTTTACTAAGAGATGGAAAACTAAATAAAGATTAACACAGATGAGGGATATTGATGTGAGAAACTGGAGGAAAATAATCACTTCAGGAAAAGTGGAAGATAGGGGTTAATAAAATAAGAGTTTGTCCAAGAATGTAGCAGTTACTAATGCCTGTAAATGAGTTACATCCCATGGCTCCAAGACAGAAGACTACACAATAAAGATCTGGTTACCAGCATTTTTCCCATGGTCTGCCCTTTCCCCACATCTCAGTAAGGGTTTCTTGTTCTGGAGCTGAAGCAGACCTGGTGGCTTGGTATTAATACCTGACTGCAGCACTTCAAAGTCTTGCTTATACTTACTGCAAATGCATTCAAAATGCTCAAAATCACCATTTATGATCTCTTGCCAGTGACAAACTGCCCTTCAAAAATCTATCCAGCCTTTCCTGGATCCCCAGCATCATTCCTATCTGCAGCCCACAATCTGTTTCTCTTCATCTGCTGGTGCCTTAGGGTAATTTCCAAACCCAGGAATTCTTCTCTCTACAAATTAGATTTCATATTCATTTACATAAAGGCCTTGACTCTGACAATTTACCTAAGAAATGATGGAAATCCTTTTACCCCTAGGTTTGTGATAGATGGGTGGGGTTGGCTTTCACACAAACTCTGTGTTTGTTCTCTTTATAATAATGCTTTTTATAGGGAATATATTGAATTGAGGAAGGTACATTTGATTTTAAAGTTCATATCATGATAATCCAGAAAAGGATCTGGGTTAGATTTACAGGGTAAGGAACGTAGAGATCCTCAGTTTCTCTGCTTACCAGACAACGACAAGACCAAATTTTTATGTGGAATTTTGTGTATCTAAAAAGTTACTTTTTTCCCTGATGTTAATCAAACACTGGGTGAAAGCTCATGTAGCATAAGTGTTTTGAAAGAAAATTAACTTATCCCCTCAAATGGCACATTTAACGAGGAATAATAAAGCAGTTTTCTTTTGAGATATCCACACAGCTTCTGACTGAAGCCTGCTTGAAAAGAGCCTTGTTTCAGCTTGCTCACAGTAGATTCTTTGGGCTGTGATAACAGAATAAAACAAGGCTTTAAAATCTCCTTAAAAATTCCTTGGGGTCCACTTTACTTCACTGTAGCCATTAATATCTAAGAGTAAAAATTCCCCTTTTAATTCTCTTTGCCCGTGGAAATTACATGCAGCAGGAGAGACAGCACTTAATTTTGCTCCTGTTCTTTAAAAAACAACAACAACAAAACCTTTGATTTATGTTATGAACTGTCCTGACTCTGAACCAGTGCTCCATTTATCATTCCCTCACCCTCCTGTTGAGCACATGAGGTCTGGGCATTCTGCAGCACTGTGCTGAGCTCTGACTGCAGGAGGGGAGCCCTACAGCAGAAGCTGAGAAACTCCAGCTGCTGAAGGCACACTAGAAATCCTTGCAGGGTTAGAGGTAAGATTAGTTTTCAGCAATGATGCTATAATCCATCATGCAAGACAACTGCAAAATTACTTTCAATAACACTTTCATGTTCCCAATTTACACGAAAAATTCCCAGTCAATACTTGTTACTACAGTAAGTAACCCAATGCCCTGTGGAATATTTTGTGCATTGTGTCTACCAGGGGTTTAATTTTAAGTGGATAAACTTAGCAAAAACAGTGGTTAAAAATTAAAGCAATTCTGTTACTCACTGCTTTTCCAGCTTGTGTTTAGTGTATTCATCTTCATGCAAAATTTCATTTAGTAAACCCAAATTAGGTGTGATTGGAATTGTGTTTCCCTTGTAAGGAGACAAAACAGGCAATGGGAAGTTGTGAGATGCTGGCAGCTCCAGGCAGGAGTTCCCACTGTAAATGCAGCATACAAATGAAATATTTGCCATTGGGAGGGTGTGGCCCCATGGGAGAACATCTGGCTGGTTCCCAGGCAGAAGCTGGGAATGTGGAATCGGTGGGGAAGAGCTGGGAGTATCACAGACAGCCATAACAATAATTCCCTGTTCCCAGGATGCTGCAGCAGCACTGGCAGGCAGGAAGCTCTTGCAGAACAGCCTTGCAGTGTTTCTGCAAGGAATCAGGACAAGCAGTTTAAAAATGGGACTGATCTGCTCCTTCCACACAGAGAAGACATTTGATACTGATAGAACAATCTGGAGAAAACGTTCTGAGGAGAACCCTCTGTTGCCTTCCTTTCCATAGGTATTGTAGGGAACTGAGTTTTATTATCATAGAAGCCTCTTATTTGGACCAAAGATGTAACAAGATTTGTTAACTGTCAAGTAAAATCAGAAGAACATCAGTGGGGTGAAAGGTGTGTGTGGTGCAGGAGAGGACAAGGAACTCTTTGTGTTATCAGTTTGCTGTGTACTTTCTGAAAGTTAAATTCTGGTATTGTTGAACTTACAGATTTCAATTTGACAAAGGAAATGAGGTCTTCAGGAAAAGAGGTTTAATTTTTCATACATATTTTTCATTATTTTCTCTAAAATATCTTAACTAAGCTCAGTTTTCCACAAGAGCAATATATGATCATGGAATTATTGAGGATCATCAGTAAAAGGCTTTTCAAATGTGAATACAACAATTATACAAGCTATGTTAATGACCTCTTTCTATATCTGTTAAATGCAGCAGTATTGGAATAGGAATGTTGTAACTTTTCTGTACAAAAAGGAAACACTGATGAATACTAAATCCAGTTAATGGTGCAGCATCTTGACATAACCAGATCCAATATAATCCAGCCTGCTCCACATGTCCCTTTTACTGCTCACAGTAGGCAGCTTCTCCTGAGCATTTTGTGTGAATACAGTATATTTGTATGTCAAATGTAATTTCATTAATCTGTTGTTGCACCTTCAGACATAAAACAGACTTTGAAGTTCAAAATTCATTTGATAAAGTGATGACCTAATGAGCTTTTTCACATTCCTGAGTTTATCATGCAGAGTTGCTGGCAATGCAAACCTGGAATTTCTGCCCGTTATGAAGTGCTTCTTGTTTCAGCATCACTAAATGTGTTATTTGATACAGAAAGAACACAGCTGTTACCAGAGGAAGTGAAAAGAAACTTACTCTTATACGTTATTCTCGTTATGGTGTCTCTGTTAAGCATACGATTTAGAAATGGGTTTGATGATTCAGATACCTACACAAGAGAAAATGCACAATGTCAAAATCTCACAAACATTTCCTTGCCAGAACTGCAGCTCCTCCACGTGTGCACACACACACTCACTCTCTGATACTCCTCCAATTGGGTTCTGCCTTTTTCATTGTTGTGGGAGAAGGAAATAATTACTTACTGCTTTTTCTAATAAAGCTTGATAGAAAGTTGGTAAAATAAATAAAACACAAGGATGGGATAACAGGGCAAACAGAAATGAATGCCTGAATAAAAGTGTGAGCACAGGTTTCTTCTCCAAGAGCTCTGATGAAATTTGCAGGTGGTTGATATATTAGGCAGGATTTTCATTAGCATTCTATTATTTTATTTATTGATAAATATATTTTCCTTGCAGCAGGCTATTTTAATTGCAAATTAAAGCTCTCTGCCTCTGGTTTATATCTGGGTAACATATGAAGTAACACCTCATGTTCAGGTGGAACTTTCCATGGGTCAGATTCTGTCCCCTTGTTGTCTCTTTCCTGTTGCTCAGCAGAGCCTGGTCCATCCTCTCACACCTCCCTGCAGATACTTCTAAATATTGGCAAGATTCTCTCTGTATTTTCTTTATTTTTTTTCCCTTTTTCATGAATGCAGGTCAGATTGTTGGGTCATAATACAATACATTTTGGATGAAGAAAAAAAAAGTAGCCTAAATATCTTCCTTAAATATTAGACCTGTGTGAAAATTGCCCTTTAGTATCTAATTATTCAGTATGCTCTGTGAAATGTATACTTTTAATTCTGAGGTTGAAGCTTTGTTAGGACCTTTATGAAATGGGATTAGAGCACTAATGCCCTTATCCCATACCTAAGGTGTGATGAGGTGAACTTCAGCATTACTCACTTTTTTACACTGATGAAACTGAGATACATAATGACAGAATATTAACAATATTTGGAGGGGAGAAATACATTTTTTATATAAAATGAGAGAAAAGGTTTCTCCAATGTAATTAAAGAGGTTTGGAAAAACCAAAGTCTCAAGTTCAGTGTTAGATCACTAAATTACAGACTTAACTATGTACCTTGAATGCAACAGGATGGAGACAAAATATTCATGTCTTTGTGGCTCTGTGAAATGGAAGATATTAGAAATTCTACTTTTAACTCTCTAGTTTCAGTTTTGATAGTTTTAAGATGTTTTAAATAACACTGAGAAATTCTGATTTTGCTGCTTTTGACACATGAACATGACATGCCCTCTTTCCCAGGGCCTCATCCTGCTAGAAGAGATTTGGATGAATAACATTTCATGAAGAAGCACTAAATCTGCAAAGCTAGTGACTTCTGCCATAGCCATTCAGGTTTTATGAGTGATGTTTATGATGTAAGGGGTTTTTCCCCCACCTCCCTTATCCTGTTTAATTTCCCTTATATTGTAAAAGCTCTGCAGCAGAGATGGAGTGCTCAGTTCAGGATGAAGCTGTCTCTGGATTCCAGACCAGAGCCTCTGGGCACTGCTGTAACATAATGAGGAGTCTAACTCCTACATTTACAGTTCAGGGAAAAGTTTACAGTCTGTATATTAGGAATCTGTAGTATGGAATACTTACTTTCATAAATATGGAAACTACCACCAACCCATTAGGACTCTTTGCAGCTTCTGTGACATTTGTGTACAGCTCATGGTTATAGTGGATCAGCTGAACCTAGAAAAGGATGAAAGGAAGGATTACAATTAACCAGAGGCAGATCACCCCATACAGTGTCTGCAAATACTGCCCCCACACTGGTTTGTATTGGGATCCCATCTCTGCTTAGGGTACTTTGTAGCAGGGTCGTTTTTCAGGAGTTTGAAATTGTAATAATTTCCATCACCATCTGGCTCCAACTGGCACAGGATCAGCGTGTTTCCCTGGGAATTGCCAGCCTGTGAACTCACCCACATCCAGGCTCAGGCTGCACTGCAGGGGCTGGCATCACTGCCCTGCTCCAGCAGCACTTGCCACGGGCAGCAAATAATCCCAGCTCTGCAGCCTCAAGCCAAGCTGAGGAGTCAGGGGTTGAAATATTTGAGAAACATATGGGATATGAGCTTGGAACTCATAAAACAAGCACTCACAGAATTCAAAATACTGATATTCATTGGCCCCAGATTCTGCAAACTTGGTTACAGAGGCTCCTACAGTTCAGCACTTACTGTATTATTGTTACCCAGGCTCTCCTTAGCTCCTGCAGCTTTCCTTCTGCTTTTTAGTTTTATGATTTGCTGGAACTTTTACATTACAAAGGCACAGTTCCCTTCTCTCACTGCCTATGTAAATGTCTTACCCAGAATCTTGATATTTGATTTGCCTGGGATCACTGGACACTGTTACAATTTACACTGCAACTTGTACCTTATTTTTTTTTTAAGATGAACAAAGTTAATGAATGGTGGCAGTTAAGTACCTCTGAACAGAAGAAAGGCTAGTCAGCTTTATTTAGCCTAAAGATCTTAGTTTTCAGATGTCCATTAGAAAAGGAAGGTTCTTGTTCTGACATTGTCAGGATTGCAGAGCCTGATGTTCACATTTAAAAATCAGGTCTGTCTTTCATGTGCTGATACTTCTAAAGGCTGTCCAGAGAAATTTCTGGACTTACATGCTGTGAACAAGATCAGTATTAACTTGGTTTATATCTGGTAATCTTTGTCACTGTACAAATGGTCCAAGACTAAGACTGCCAGTAAAGAAATGTCATTAAAATGTGCTGTCTAAGTTTATAATGAGGGACAAAAACAACCCCTAAACCTCACTGAAACAGAGTTTAATGCCTGTATTTGTGAAATTGTCTTTTGGATGAATGTGAGGTCAGGTTATTCAGTCTGAAATGCAATTGTGAGGATTTTTCTGCAGGAATGATGTCCCTACAGGATCTGCAGTGCAGAGTCAAGGTGCACAAACCTCAGTTTGCCACCTGAAGATGTAAATCCACCAATCCATGTGCTGATCTGAATCACAGCAGTATCCCAAGTCATGTGAAACCTGAGATTATTGTCTCAGTCCAAGATAAGGTAAGAAACAGATGATGTGTTCAAACAGTTCCATTTCCCACATTCTGCCCTGACTGCAAAATGTATTCTTCTTTTCAGTAATCTTACAAGCTTTATATAAAAGTCACTCAAGCATTGTCCTCTCACCATCTCCCAAATCCCTTTGGATGCTGTTTTAGTGCTGGGACATTGATGAAAAAGGGGCAGTGGAAATTCTGAAAGAGAAAATTTGCATTGGTAGGATTAGAAGATTTTTGGTCTGTAGCTTTACTATTTACAGTCAGAAGTTCACAGACCAAAAAAATAAGGTGAGGGTCAAAAGTACTGCTCTGATGTGTTAATTTCAATTACTTTTGTCCTGTCTGATAACATCTCTGTTCTGGGGACCGTGCACTCACTGAAATTTTTAGGCTTAGTCATATATTTGCCTTTTTATGTAAAACTCCTTACCCTGGCAGCCAAACTAACTTGTGAATTATCAGGGAAATAAGTGATGAATTCTGCTGCAGACTAGACCTCCTTCTGTACAAAGTGCCAGAACAACAATGAATGAGATAAACTCATTTTATATAACAAACCAAAATGCTGAGTGCAGGAATGGGTAAAAGCAAGGACAAAATTCTCATTCCACCCATGGGAACCCTGATCAACATCAAACTCTTGTTTTGACTGATGGCACTCATGGAAATAAAATGTCTCAAGTATATACAACCACAGAAGTCTCAGTGCCTAATGAAGAGAGACTTTTTTTTTTTCTTCTCAAACCTGTCACTTTCTCTGTGTTGCAGTTGTATCCTTCCTCCCCTCACCCAAACTGATTTTAAAGCTATTTCCATGGTACCATGATTAAATTCATTAGGTTTATCTTTTTTTACAAAAAAGGTTGACCATCTGAGGAGACATAATTTTCAAAGTTTCTCACATGGAACAGGCTAATTTAGAAAGATTCAAATGAATATCTTAAACACAGAACACAACAGGATAAAAAAAAATAATACCCTATTAAATTTCCTCTGAGAATAATTTCTTTAAGTTAAAGTTCTTAAATTAAGTTCTTAATTTCTTTAAGCCTGAAATACCTGTAAGCATTTGGTCTGTATAAAATATTACTGGAGTCTTCCATAAAGGTGAAGCCACATAAAGTAAAATTGCTCACATATGAAAATCTCACTTTTCAAATGATGACACTGTATTAAAAGCACATCAGAACAAGGGCAGACTTACAATGCTGAAAGCAAACTTTGAGTTTAGTTTGGGTTTCAGGGCTCAAAGGCAATACTGAATCTTGTTCTAACCTATTGATTTTCTTTGGAAGATTCCCCCTTTAAGATTAATTTGCCACAGAACAACTGATACCTCTTCGTTTTCCTCCAGCTACAGAAGTTCTATTTGGCAGGGAAAAAAAGAGAATTAAGATTAATTACTCTCTTTTAGCTGATGAAAAACCAGAAAGTGGCCTTGTTCCATCACCCAGGAATGTGCATTGACCAAGATCAGAATCAGAGATTTTTAGCCTCTCAAGGCTATCCATGCTCTGCTGCAACCAAACATGGAGCAATGGGAAAGTGAGGGTATAGGGAATAAAACAGAGCAAAATGGAACAATAATGGGGCCTGGTGTCTTAGGTCTGATTGAGCAGAAACCATGGGAGAGACAGACACAGATAAATGCTCCCTGGGCAAGAAGTGACCAAGAAACATACTGTGAAACTTTGGGATAAGATAATGTTACCAGGTGAGGTGATCTCATGAAGAATGTGTAACCAATGGGAAATTGCTACCAAAACCAGAACCCTATACAAGTGCCATGCAAGTAAAACCCTATATAAACACCTTCTATACTCAATAAAAGTATTTTATTGAAATAAAAATTTATCCAAACTCAGATGCCCCCATGTCTCCATCGCTGATAGGAGGAAATTTAGAATACTGCAGTACTTCACACACATTTTTCCACACTCCTCTTGGGAATGATACAATACTCTTTATTCTAGCTGGAAGAGCTGTAAACATTTTTGAGTCCATAAACATTTTTGATTTGTAAATGACAAGCGAGGTAAAGCATGAAGTAAATGGCAGCAGGGAACAGCTCATCTATAACCATAATATTTATATTATGCTGCACTACCTGAGAAATTGTTGGGGTACCTCATTGAAAGCAAGCACAAAGTATGTTTCCAGCACAGCAGGGAACAAAAGCAAATGAAATTGCTCAAGAAGACAGGCTAAATGTTTGTTTTGATTCAGAGTTCCTATAAGAAGTGTCTAAGATATCATTATGGAAAACACTTACGCATTTTTGTTTATCCAAAGTTTAATAAAAACAGCAAAAGAAATGTAGTTTCTGCATGGTGGGTGCCCAGAGTTGAAAGCTATTAATAACAACAGTTATTCCACTGTTAAAATATAATTGCTCTTACAGTAAAACCCTTAGGAAAGAGCAGCAATGTGGCATCACCCAAGAATTTTTATGGCATTGATTTTGTGGGTATGAACAGGTATGAGATCAGTGCAATTTGCGTGACTGACAAAACTGTTTTTAAAGTAGTCCTAAATGAAATTAAATTAAATTAAATGTATCTCCTGCATTGTAGGAAGGCATAGCACCAGCTGGGAGAACAGGGACCAGCTCCTCAGAACCTGTGGAACTGCCTTGTCTTGTTTTCCTGGAGCAATCCATGGCAGTGATGCAGGGAAATTTTCTTCTCTTTGAAGAAAAAACTCATATTTTCATGCCCAGGGTACTAAACCATGAAATGTTAGTGTTTGACAAGGTGGTTTTACCTGCATACTGATTAATTAATCCACAGGTTTTACCTTTTATTCTTTATGTATAAGCCCACAGCAGTGCAATGCTGCCAGAATGCTCTTGCTTTGTCAATAAATTGGTAACATGAACTATACATGATCACTTGTACTTCCACCAGTTTACTTTGCATTTTAGTGAGCTTCTGCAGTTTTAGGATTAAAAGCTCTTAAAAAGATTAACTTTGCTATATTAAACTAAGAAGAAATACAAAAAAGCAGTTGCTTGAAATAATTTTTTATCTGACTGTCTTTGATGTTCTCTTTGTTAAAACTGAGGTTATTTAGGCTGTTGCAGACAAATGTGATTTGTGTTTTGTTTTGTGTTTTTACTGATTTTGACAGTTATTTTGTGATTTAAAAGAAATGTATATAAACAACTGGTTTAATAGTTTAATAAAAGCTTGTCATCCACATTTATAGCTATATGCCAGCAATTGTATCCTAGATAAATAAACAACATTAGAATTCTTTTTTACTTAAAAGAATAAGACTAAGAATGCATGGAAGGAACTAATTATTCTCCTGTTTCTGAGCAGACAGCTGTGTAGAGAAATGCAGTAATCATGCAGTAAAGTGGAAATGCAGTTGGGTTAACTACTCTTGGCTGCAAAATCTACTTTATTAGAAATAATGGCATGCTTGGAATTAGCACTGAAGCTACAAATGGTGTCTAAACATTTTGTTAAAGCAGCTGGTAACAAGAACTAACTTGCAATAAAAGTGTTCAACAGTGAGCCTTACCCAGCATTCCTTGGTAGCATGTTAACATGGGTGTTATTTTCAGCATGTATTATGGCTGCTAAAAATGAATATATTATAGATATATTTTATATATCTTATATGTATGGTATCTTACACTGGTAAGGCTCTAACAGAGCCTTATTCCTTGTTTACATGTAAATATGAAGCTAGAACATATTTAAAAATATGACCTGAATGAAATGCAGATAATTAAGTCTTTCTCCTGAAAGTTTATATAGACTCTGATTTCTTTCCTAAGTCTAACTTTAATTTACTTGCAAGTAGGAAACAAGAACGGGTTTAGGTAATATTTAAAACTTGGTGTTTCTCTTAAGCATCCCCAGGACTACAGTAAAAGTACAAATTACTGTCTGAAGAGATCAGATTGCTGTGCATGTCTCAGAATTTGCTCTCAGGACTTTCCCCTTTGTGCCAACAACAAAAAAAATTAAGTCAATGGGCTGAAAAAGCAGAAGTGAGAGGTGATGGATTCCTGACATCCAAAAGCTTCTGGAACTGTTGCAAGTGTCACAACCATTGGTACTCTCTTTCACACAGCAGAAAAAGCAGAAAAGGCAAACCCAAATTGAGCCCCAGAGGTGCAGAGGAGTTCCTTGGCTGCTGAGTGACTCAGGGAAGGTTTTTGGCAGGGGAGTCATTGCTGAGCCAACTGCTCCCAACATGGGTATTTCTGTCTGACCTGCCACTCAGCCACTCCTGTCACTCACTGTCAGCAGATGAGCAAGAGCTGGTAAACATAAATAAATGACACTTCTCTGCAATTTGCTTTGTGTGAGGATCAAATTGAAGTTTGAGGCTCAAATGCTTAATGTTGATTATGTCTTGGCTGATGCAGAATTTCACTGCCAGCTGTAATTTGGCACTGACCCAATCCATCATCTACAAAAGTTGTATCTAGAGAGAATAGGGGTAATGTAAGAAAAAACCAAACCACTGTGAGATGAGTCTATCATCATTTCTGGATTCGTGCAGGAATTTCTGCCTGAACACTGCATTTAAAATATTTTCTCATTTTAAATACAACAGATGCTCAGACACCACGATGATGAACTCAGTATGAATGCTCCATTTGGTAGATTCAGTTACATAATGCTGCTCTGGATTTCTGCTAGAATTCTGTGTTTCTTTCACAAGGAGCCCAGAAAGCAGCAGAAAATGGTTCCTGCATGTCAAGAATGTGGGGAAGTGGTGATTGATGCTATTTCTGTTGTTCACTGCATTGCCCTGAGACATTGAATACAAAGGATGCCAGAGCAGGTCACTGACAGAGGAATTAGCAGTTCAAGCCTTCTCCAAAATCCATCAGAGCTCTCAGTCCACCTTGCCAAAAAACCACCTGTAGTTCCATTTCTGTTCAGGGACTGGGCATGATGGGCAAGGGCAGAGACACATCACAGACTGATGAATAAAAAGTTGAGCAAAAAAAAAGTTAAGAGAATTTGGTCTAGTGAAAATCTAGATCTTGCCCCTTCTGTCCTCATTTCATCATCTAGTAAGGAAAAATAAAGTTTAATGTTAACTGTCAAGTAAAGGATAGTCTTAGGGTTCCAAACCAGAAGCAGAAATAAGGCAATTATCAGTTTCACCTGCTGTCTTGAGCATAAAAGTGTATTGTAAATTCAGAATGCTATTTTTCTATTTGTGCCAAAAATGTCGGAGGTGCAGAGACAAAGATTCTGAGAAAGTTGGCACAGATCTACCCTGCAGGCAGAAGACAAGTGGACTTTTTCCATTTTTGTTGAAGAATATCCTGGAAGCTTGTTTTAAAGCTAAGGGAAGTGCAAGAGCCTTTTGGTGTTCATATGAATGGCATAAGAGCCAGTTTCATGTTTGTAATTTAATAGGCAAATTTGAAGTTGAGAAATAGCAAGCAAGAAAAAAAACAAGAGGAAAGGGATTATCTAAGAATGTGAGATAGTACAGCTTAAGGCAGACAAATATAAAATTATCTTGTTTCTGAATGACTTGAGTGGCATTAAACTCAGTAGGGAAGATAAGTGACACTTTAGAGCTGGAACTAAGCCAGTTATCTCTCTAAAGGAAGCCCTTCAGCTTCCTCTGAGGGCTTTGGTGAAAGAAGCAGGCTGTTGGCAAACACTGCTGAGCAAGTGCAGGACATGGACGTGATGGTGGTGGAAGGGGCAGCAGGGAAGTGACATTTGCATTTTTTATCAGCTTTCTACATCAGGCAGCAGAAGTGAAAGCTTTTTTTCCCTATTAGACAACACAGTCTGTATTCATTTGCAGGTTAGTTTATACAGCTGAAATGCTGGAAATACTGAAATGGAAATACCTGAAATGTTAAAGAGATATTTTGCCTTAATAAAAGAAGATCAGGGAACATGCCATGCTCTAAAATGCTGAGTTCTTGAAGAACCAATGTTTGGTTTGTTGGTCTTCCTGCAATTAGAAAAGATGACTTTGGGCAGTGATTCAAATAGAATTCTTTGAAATTTGTTTTGTCCATGTATAAACTCTGTTCTGCTGGCAGGAAGCCTGACCTCAGCCAGGCTGTGAAAGCAGCTCTCTACTCTGGCTGGCAAAGAGCCTGGCCCGCAGAGTGTTCCTGAGTGCCGTGCACACAACACCCACGGAGCAGCTCCTGCTGCCACCAGCTCCCACTGGAGAGCTCCAGGCTCCTGGAACGCCAGCTGGGTGGGGATTATCCCATGGGGAATGATGTCTGAGCGGGGTGTGAAAGGCACAGCCTGCTTCCATCTCCCCTTGGAGTGCCCTTTGGTGACAACACCTCAAGGCAGTGAGCAGCCAAAGGCTGAGCTCAGGGGGCTCCTCCAGCCTGGATAACTCTGAGAGGGCAGGCAGGGAGCAGCAGTGGTGCCTGCCCCTGTCCCACCCCAACAGCAGCCACCTGCCCCTGCCAGGACACCCTGCTCAGGATGGATGGAGGGAGGGATGGATGATGGATGGATGGATGGATGGATGGATGGATGGATGGATGGATGATGGATGGATGGATGGATGGATGATGGATGGATGGATGG
>WBND01000097.1:1801518-1844685 GCA_013398595.1 Tychaedon coryphoeus | reverse complement strand
GGATGATGCTCCTGCTGTCCCAGTTTGGGTGCTCCCAGTGTGACTGGAGTGCTGGGCTGTGGGAAATACTCTGGTAACCTTTGGATTGATGCCAATCCCATAAAATCATGCCAATGTTTGACTGCTTGTGCATGGTGATGGAAATGTGCTGTTCCTTTTTAGGTGCACAAGGAATGGTGGCTTTAACCAAGCAATGTCTCCCGTGGGTTTTCTCTTAGTCTTTCCTCCATGCAATTACTATTCACCAAATCTCCCAGCTGTACTTTCTTCAGTTAGTCCTAGTGCCGTGCCTGACACCTCTGCCTTTATTTAATTTCTTTGTTATGTACCATATCCTCTGGTATTGCTTTTGCACAGCGAAAAAAAACAACAAACCCTTTCTCTTAGTGCACAGATGAAATGGAGCTGAAAATTACTGCAGATAAAAATCCAGCTCTTTGAACTGTAATGCTAAGAATTCTTCAACCAAAGTAGACACCTAATTGAAGATAATGTTGATTCTCTCTATAACTTTATTACTTTGTCCATCTTACATCATTAAGCATGTATTTCATTTCATGGCCTGCAGTAAACAGTTTGTTGTCGAGGTGAGAGGCTGGTTTGTGGTGTCTGTGGGCAAAGCTGTGTTTTACTTTAAATGCAGGCAGTGGCCTTTAGCTTTCCAGTTCTGGAGCAGCAGTGTAATTATCCTTTTACCTTGCTAAAACATCTGATTATTTGTCAATGATGTGAAAATCTGAGAACTTAAATGTGAGAAATTCAAAGAGCAATGTAGTTGTTATTTTCTTTCATTGACACTTTAACAATATCAGTTTGCCAGGCTGCTGGAGGAAAGGATTCCATATGAAACTGTCAGTGGGCACTGTGTATCACTAAAAGGATTCATAATAAAAGACTTATTTCTGATTTTAATAAGCTTAATATATATGTAAAGTAAGTGTTTAGCTTTATAATTAATTTGAATATATAGATGATTTTGTTTTACTGCATAAAAATTTATGTGTTCCTGTTTCTCTAGCCTTTGCAAAGCCCATTATCTCAAGTTTACAGGGACATGCATAGAAAGAAGGCAAAGAAAAAATCTAGTTCTTCCCACTTAAAAAAAAAGTTTTGTGTGAGCTCAGTATAAATTCAGAATTCTGCCTCCAGAGTTCCCTGATCTAAAGAAGTCCCTGAATACTAGCAAAAATTTCTGGTTTCTCAGCAAACAGCATGAAGAGATTTTCCTCGAAGAAAAGTTTTAATAATTAAAATTAGTCAATACTAAAGTGCAGAAGGTTATTTGATCTTGCTCAGAAACTGACACTTTCCAAAGGAGGGAAAAAAATGCAATCTGTCTAGTAAATCACTTTGTGCATAACTGGGAGTCAAGCAGAAGAAATTTGCTGCAGAAGAAAAGAGAGCAACTCACCAGGGAAATAGGTTTGCTGAAAACAATTGTGAGTTTGCACATCAAGGTTGAGATTTTTAGGACATTTCCTGAAAAAAATCTGTAAGACTCTTGAGATGTAAAAATGCATTTGTTAGTACTTCAGAGCATTAGATCTCTCTGCCACATTATATAAAGTTGCTGTTGGCTCTGGCCCTCCAGTCCAAATTTCAGTTTGTCTGCTTTCACCCTGTAATTCCCACTAAGCTCAGCTGTTGTATCGAGCCAGTCTGTATTTGTGTGCAGAACTGAGGCTGCCCACCTCATGTAACAGACTGAAGTTTTGCTCCTGTCCCCGCTGCCAGCTGTGGGCAGTGCCAGCAGGTGAAGAGATGCAACCCAAGCCGAGCCCGGCAGGCTGTGCCCAGCAGGGCTGGGCTCCCTCTGAGCCTGCTCTCCTCCAGCCCTTCCCCTGATGCTGCCGCTGCCACCCGAGCCTTGGGGCTTCCCCTGTGCATGTTCAGACCCAAATAGTCCCACTTTTATGAACAACAAACCTCTCCCCTGTCCTTTTCTGACGTGTTTCTTCCTGTCATTTGAAACCTGTCATTCTTAGAACATTAGTGCTGCCATCCAGCTGCTTCATCCCCCACTGCACATTTCCTAGAGAGACACAATGGTCCTTAAACACACCCTGGTTTCTGTCTCAGTGGGGTTCAGAGGTTAGTGAATATAAATCTGAGACCAGGCCACTGCTTTTCCAAGGAGTTGTCACAGTGGGAAGTGTGGGAATTGAGGTGGGCTGGAGCTGGCTTCATTGCAGAAACAGAGAACTCCAGCTTTGGGCCTGGGAGACGCCCAGCCAGGAGGAAGGACATCCTTCAGTTTGTGGTGAGAGAAAAGAGAAGAGCTGTCTCACAGCAATGAATGTGTTAATTAGCTGTTACCAACAAGGTGCTGCTCTTGGTTTCAGTCTGTGGCTGGCTTTTGGCCAGCTGCATTTATGGTTCTGTTCCCTGTCCAGGCCGCTGACTGGGCCCTGTGCCCCAGCCCACCCCACCCCTCGGAGCTCTCTGCGTTTCACTCTTTGCAAGTTGTCCCTTGCGCCATGCGCTTTTACCTTTGTTATTTTTACATTAAAAGTTCTCTGTTCAAAGGCAACTCCACTGCTCCCTTCTCTGTATTTACATCACAAACTCCCTGGCTGGCCCAGCTCAGCTGAGGGGCCTGCAGTGGTCACAGGGAAGGGCAGTGATGCTGCTCCACCACCTGCACCACTGTGGGGATGGCACAGGTGGCAACTGCAAGTGCTTCTGGAAGCACAGGAGAATCAGTTCAGGTGCTCTGGCAGGTTACAGTATCTCACCTTTTCTTTGTACAGCTAAATTGTGTCTTTGCACTCTGAGTTTTAGCTCTGTTAGCATAATTAGAATCAACAAATTACAGAAATAAAAAAAAGATCCCAAATGTTACATTAACTATGTGATAAAAATATAATTTTATTTTGTCATACAAAGAGGGCAGCATTAATTTACAAGCTAAATGTACACTGATGCTGTAATTCAGGAGAATTGATGCTGTGGATGAGAAAAGCCCCAACCTCCTGAATTACTTTGACTTGTTTGATTCACCCTGTTTGATCTCTCTCTGTGGCAGATCAGATGAGACAGCAGAGAAGGAAGCAAAAAAAGACTGTCAGGGCAAGCAAACTGAGAGATGCACAACCAGCTTTTCTGCTCCCACTTCCCAACTTTGGAGCACTAAACTTCTGCATTCTGTAATTTTTTAGCTAAGTTTATTCTGTATTATCTGAAGCACCACAAAGCACATGTATTGTTTCGGAAAAAAAATAAAAAGGCAACAGAAATACTACCTTTAACTCAGAAGATATCTGGGAGAACAGGCACAGGCTTAATCTGCTCATACTCTGAGGGGGGTGAAAGTACTATATTTATACTTTTGATAAATTGTTTGATGTTCTTATTATATTTTCTGGAGCTTCTAATTTTTAAGTAAGGAACACTAGAACAGAACATATTTTTTAGCATCTTTCATATTTATACTGAACTTTACAAATGAAGTACTCAAAATTCAGTAAGTAATAGAGGAGCACCTTGGAGTTGGACATCTGGCAGCTGTCACAATTCCTGGCATTGAGAATCTCATGGGTGGGACAGGCACAGACTATTCTGCAGGCTGAGGTGATTGGAGTAGTTTGTTCACAGATCTGTGCAGTTTTAGACACTCATCATTTTTACACTGTTATTGGCCAACCAAACGCCTGGTAAATAAACAATTTAATAATAAAAGCAGATGTAACTGGACAAGGTAATTGCTACTAGTTGAAAAGCCCCAGATAAAACCCTGCAGGCCCTGGGGCTGAGGTTGGATTACAGGTCACTGTTGCAGTTAGATGAGAAAATGTTCTGAGAGTGATGCTGAGGAACAGCTCCACTGCCCGTGACTTCTGCAGGATCTGCTGGCACCTTCCAGAGCTGCCTCTCAACAAAGTACCTCTGACCACTATGAAACGTGTATTATGGAAACAAGCTCCAGTCTCAGTCCAGACAAGACACCAGAGCAAAGAAAAGCAGGAATGAGGGTGGTGCTGCCACTCCTCTGCAGGCAGGAGAACCAGCAGCTGCCCAAACTCCCTTTTCCTTCTGGTTCCTCCACTGCTGATAACAAATGGGGAGAAGGGTAAAACTGCCAGCAGCTATAGTGGGGAAAAGAATTCAGTGAACCTATCTAAAGCAGGAGCAGCTCACATTGCTTCAGAACTGCAGGAGCAGGAGGAGAAGGAAGAAAACTTTTCATGAATCAAAGATGATTGAAACGATCTCAAAAAAAGACAGCTTCTTAATAAAAAAAGAAGATATTTTTGTCTAGCCAATTATTACATAGTGGACTATTCATTCAAACCAGCTCAGCACTCAGCTGCTGCTGCTTTTATCTCATGTTAATATACGTATGCACACACACATATGGTTTGTAGCTCTCACTATGCTGATAATTTGAGAAAATTTGGCCCAAAAACTTGAAGGCTGATGCACCACAGCAGGTCACAGACTTCAGATGACAAAGGCTGTCCTGTTCTTTTCTCAAGTTGTTGGCAATAGTTTCACTGTCTGTAGCTGGAGGTGTTGAGGTGTTCAGCCAGCCATATGTGGCTCTTTTACATAGGGTGTCACTTCTGAAAATGAGATTTCCAATACGAATTCAAATTACGAGGGAAGAATGCTGCTGGTAACACAGTGCAGTTTGCTCTGCAGAAACTGGTGCAGCTCCACTTCCCCACAGATAGATGGTGAGGGAAAGGTGTACAGATGAAATGTGTGCACGTTAAGGATTGCTTTATTTGCTTCATTAAAAGCAGTTTGATAAACAGTTGTTCTGCCACAGGTCTCCTGATTAGAATCAAAGTGTGAACTCTGTCAAAATAATTAAATGGTTCAACAAATCTGAGATTATACATACAAAGAAAAATCACTACACATTTAGAGACATTTTAAAAGGTATTCACCCCATCAGCATTCCATGAACTTTGAAGACACATCTTGTAAATTATTTTTCACTGCTTCATTGATTTTTAATATTTTCAAAGGCTTATTGCCCTGCACTCCAGAAGTACTTTGAGATCTACTTAGCTTGGCATATTTATTATACTACAGTGTTCTCTATCTATTGTTTTTATCTATTTATTTTTCTGTATTTACAAGTTTGGAAATTTCAAAGCAGCTGGTGAGAGGCAGGTTCAGGTATAGATGGCAGCAGGCTTTCTGGCTGGCACAATATTGTGAATACATGATGGCAGGCTCATGACTGCTCCTGGATGTTTGGATGTTGCAGTTTGCACCGTGCAATCTCCTGGGGGAATAGATTTTCACTGGAGCAGCAACAGTGCAGCTTCTGCTGCTTAAAGAGCCCATCAAGGATATAAATGGAACAGAATAATAACAGAATGAATTTTGAGAAATCAGCCCCAAATTTCTGTGTCTTTGCAAACACCAGGAGCTCTCATGTCCTGGTCCTCTCCCTGCTGTCCTGACTGCATTGACTCACCCTCTGTCATTTGTGAACCCACAGATAATTACCCTGTGAGTAATTGGTACTTAATGGGGAAACGTGCTAATGGCTGTGAATTCCAAGGGCTGTCATTAGTGTGTGCAGCCACCAGCAGATCCAAATCTCCAAGGGGACCATGACATGACAGCTTCCAGCACTGGACATCTCTGAATTAGGTTTTTGGTCCAGACCCAGCTAGAAACAAAACAATGAACTAAAAGGAGACAGATGGCACCTTCCAGCTCCTCACTGCACTTTTATTTTCCTCTTCATAAACATTAAAGGACAGATTTCCAGCCAATGTAGGATGACACAGCTCAGTAATTCTGTTGGTTTTCTAGAATTCTCCATTTTTTATATTATTTTATTTTAAATGATGTACAACTGCAGATTTAATAATAGTCATTCACTTTTAGTTGTAAGTTGTCACTTTCAGAGCACAAAATAAGGAATACTATCTAGCAGGACACAGATAAAATTGATCTACTCAAGCTGCCCAAAGATTGTTTGATGATCACAACCAAAATATTGATGAGTTTACAAGAGCATTTGAAAGATGGATGACATAAAAAAATCTGATCTGATATTCTTTGCTAGGAAAGAAGCCTGTGTGTTAAAAATTCTCTTTTCACCTCAATCTTTTGGTAATTTCTACAGTATTAGCAATTTCTAGGTACTGTATTATTTGGTAATACTTTGTGTACATAAAATAAGAAAAAATGAAGTTAATGTAAAAGCTCACAGTGGAGTTTGCATTTTAAATTTAGATGGATTTAAGTATTTTAAATCCTAGAGATTGCATCCTGGTTTTTCTTGTATTGTGACCCCCAGAGTGTTTGTGCTTCTGACAGTAACAGCAAACATACATCCCAAATCACATCTGTCAACATCCCCATGGTCTCACTTATTTACAGGGGGTTTTTGATACATGTAAAGATTTGTGGGGATAAACCCTGAATATGCTGCCTGACAGCTCAAAATTCTAACAAAAGATTTCCAACTTTCTTTGAAGTATTCATCTTCAACACTGACTATATCTAAAAAATAGTGAGGTATTTTCAAATAGGCCATGGGAAAAAGGCTTTTGGAACATTTCTTTTTTTTTTTTTTTCCCCCTGCCATTTTTCCTTTCATCATTTTCCTGGATTTCTGAAAGAAAATCCTATGAGAATAGAACAGACTGACATTCATTAGAATCTGGAAGAATAAGGATGATTTTTTTTCCTTTCTAATTAACTGCCCCAGGGAATGGCTCTATCAGTCAGGAGGAAGAACAGTTCCTCTCTTGTGCCTTTTGTGACTTAGGAACAGTAGATGGGGAGGCTCTAAGCTATAATTCAAACAGTGGAAATCCTCTTAACTGAACACACCCTTGGGCTTCACACAGAATAAGGCCTTGCACTAATCATAAGCAGAACTAGTTGGGATTTTTTTTTGCTGAAGCAGAGTTTTGCTGGAAAATGCTTATGTGTTAAAACCAAAGTACCTTGTGGATGGAATTTGATTTCAAAGAGTGTTTTTTGAAAGACAAGCAGAGACTATCAGAAACCTCCCTGATTTCCTGCCAGTTTGTCTTGTGATTTATCCAAGAGCCTGCAGAGCAGATGCCTCCAGGAACTGGCTGGTTTTCCTCTCCCCAAGGAAGGGCTGAGTGTGAATAAAGTGGTTTGTGGGTACAGACAGAGTCTCAGAGTGACACCATGGGCACCAAGAGCACACTCTCCAGAGAATACTCTGCCTTGCACTGGAGTTGCTGGGGTGAGGCTGTGACCTGCAGCTTGGCTGCACATGGAAATATTCCTGCCTGATGCCTCTTCCATGGCACTCACTGTGCCCCAAATCAGGCAGGGGCAGGGCTGGGTTTAACACTCAAACCTCCCAGGCTTGTCCATGAGCCACCTCTGCAAATATCTCACTGTCCCCACTGCTCTGAAGGTAAAAAGGGAACAAAACGTGCCAAAATTTAAAACAACTGAAGCAGTCTTGGTGTAGCAATCTGTGTTTTGAGTTAAGCTGGCTCCACAGGTCAGTGCCACAATACTCCTCAGAAGAGCCCATGAGTTCCAAAACCACAATACTCAGAACTGGGAGCAGAGCTCTGTCTGGCCCTTGGATTATTAGTTTTTGTCTTTGAAATACAGGCATGTCCTGCTAAAGGAATGTGTGGTAAAGAGGGCTTCACATTCTGCCCATGGTGGATTGTTCTGCAAGTGGTTGATGTATTTTTAATGATGTTTTTATTGGTAGCATATTTCTGTGATATTTTATTGACCTGTTCCTGTTTTTTAATGTGAAGAGAGCAAGCAATGCACACTAACCTGTCTTCTAAAGCACTTGACAGTGGTACACTTAGTAGTACTAAGAAGTCTTTTATCCTTTTCTGAATCAGAATTCCTCATTTCAGGCAAGTATGCTAATTTATCATTTATGCACATTACCATAAGCTTTTCTGTTCTCCCAAAAAATAAAATAAAAAAGAGGATAAAAGTTTGCTTCTTCTAGAGAATCTCAGCAGAATTTGAAAGCCATGCTCCTTTAATGCTTTATTTAATGAATTTTAGTGCAGTGCCAGTGCTGCCCTGGGAGTTTGGTGGATTGCAGCAGGAGGAAGTTGGGTCTCCACAAACTCACCAGGATATTTCAGAGAGGCAAAGGTGCAGCAGGCAATGGGAAGGGGGTGGCTGAGCTCCTGCAGCCAGGGATGCTGCCAGATTAACTCCTGTGTCAGCATGGAGTGATGGGACCACGTCCCCATGCTGTGCTGGGGACTGACAGCCCTGCCCTTGATCCCTCTGGGCTTTGATTGCCAGGGGAAATGGGAAGGAAATTGCTAAAGGTGAGAACAGCAAAGATTCACGCAGCAGAATACACCAAATATATACTGATCACATTGGATATGCCTTGGAAAAGAAGCTTTTAAAAATCTATTTTCTTTATTCATAAGAATTCTGCCTTTGAGAGCAGGTGACAGCTGTTTCTGGCCAGTTGAGCAGATGAAGGCTGTGTTGCCAGCTGGTTCTGTTATTAGCAGAATTTCCAGGCACTATAAGGTAGTGGCATGTTCATACTCAGATAAGAAAAAGTAAATAAAATTTGAGATGATGGAAGGAGATGGACAGTAATGGACTTGCCTTTTCTAGCTAAAATCCAGAACTCTCTTTGCCTTTGATAGAAATTTCAGAGTAATAACTGGTATATGGTGCTTTTCTAATGTGCCTATGGCAAATTGTCAGGGACAAAATGTTTTCATGGCAGGAAGATTAAAAAACCCCAACCACAGCACTGAAAAGTAGCTGAACACAATTAATGAATTTCTACTGAATTTTAAACCACCAAATCTTGGCAGGTGTATGCTGTAACATCCAGTTAGTTTATACAAAGATAAGAATGCAGACAGATAAAGGTGAGATATTAAAAGATAAATGGAAAGAAAATTGACTTGGAATAAATGTGGTTTAATCTTGTCAATTTTAATTCTTCAGAGTTAGCACTGATGCCATTGTGGCTGCTATCACTTGCATGCTGTTTTAAAAGTAGCTATGCCTGAGAAACTTCTAATTTTAATAATTTTAGAAAGACATGATTCTGAGATAATAAAATGGATTTTTGCTTTCCTTTATTCTTTGTAAAACATCCCAATCCATTATCTATCACAATTTTGTCTAAAGAAAACAAGAGTCAGAAGTATTCCCTTCTCAGTCTTTACTGAAATTACAATGATGGCTAAAATGAAATACCTCAAATTTAAAGTATTTTGACTTTCTGGGAGGCAGTGCCTGCCAGGAAAGGTCTACAGTGATGGAGGAAGGTCAAGTCAGTATTCTAAATGAAAACTCTAACTCTGCCACTTGCCAGCAATCCCTGAAAATGGAATAAAAAGGCAGCTTCTTGAAATGAATGATTTAGTTGGCTTTTTGCTAGGATATTAAAATGTGTCCTAAAAACTGTTAAACATAAAGTAAGGGACAAAGACCTATCAGAAGGGCTGGTGAAGCTACAGAAATAATCTGAAGGACAGAGAGCTGTGTAGGAGGAAACAGGAATTATTCCCAGGGAGGATAGAGATGTGGGAGCTGTTTGTTTTTTTTTTTTTTAATTTTGATAAATTATAACAATAAAAATACTATAATTGCTTTTTATTTTCTTTTGTGGTTGCCCATAGAGGCTGCAAGAGCTTTTGTACAGGTTGATAGCAGGATTGCTCCTTTCTTTGGAACACTACATCAAATGTATTTGGGGAAAAATTTAAAATTTGCAGAAAGTGTAATGGAAAACTGATTACCAAGTGACATAAAACAAAACCCATTTCAAAATACACGTAGTTCTCTTCCTGCAGAGGTAAATTGCTCTTCAATTAAAGAAGAGTTATCCTGTAGGAAGTGAAGTCACTCCAAGCAAATGATAATAATTTGGAATGAGGCAAAGTGAATACTTCAGAAGAGACACTGGAGGTTTAGAGAACTGAATGTTTTCATGTCCCAGTGGTTTAAAAAAGCAAATCCTACAGCTGCTACTCTAAGCAGAAAAACTCCACCTTATTGCTTTATGATGCTGGATTTTAAAATTGAGACACCAGAGGGATTTAGATTCCAGTCAGTGACAGACTGTGCTCTCAGTACACTGACACTCTCTTCCACTTCTCCCTGCCCCCAAAAAACAGAACAGTTGGTAACAAAAAAGTAAACATGTGCAAAAATATATTTATTACTAAAGGAATCTGCTTCACTCGGTACCTAAGAAATACTGTATTTATTATTTCCTGCAGATATTTTGCTGTGTCACATGCTACATCAATGAGCTGACATTGTCATAAAGCTTGGAATTTGTTTGGACAGCTCCTGGAATTCCACTAATGGATGGAGAGTTCATAAGATTCAGAAAAGCAGCTTCCAACATAGGAAAGTTTTCTGGCAAGAAATGCCCACATATGTGTCAATAATGAAATACAACCCCTCTAAAAATCTGCTTGTAGACTTTCTTGAAATTCAGTGTAAACAGACAATATCCATAGGACTTGTATTCCAAAATCCTGAGAAAGCAAGAGACAGAAAAAATGCTGGTCCCCAGAAATGGAGCTCCTTACATCAAGCACCTGGAATTTGCTATGCAGAATCCAGGAGTAATCATTTGCTTTAGTAAAACAAATCCAGGGAATGTGGATGCTCTCAGGCTTCAGTGAGCAGAGAGAGAAACATTTCTGGCTCTTGCTAGAACTGATTTGGGAGAGAATGTCCTGCTGCATGCCAGTGGGAATGACAAAGAGAATGTCAATGTACCCAAATTCAGCAGCCTGGCATTCAGTGCTCGAGGGCAAACTCCCTTAAATACCACACACAAAACTTTCAAATATTTAAAGATGCATTCCAGAAATCAGCCAATGATCTACAGAAATCAGGTGGTTTCTGTATTGTTTTGTTGTCTGAAATTAACGTATTCAATTATTCCAAAAAGACTTTGTGCAATTTTAGCATGACTAAATATCAGAATGATGATGTACTGAAAGACTAAAGGTTCTTCATTTGATGTGAACTGTAACTTTTCAGCTCCAGTCACCATGAAAATACCTCAGTAATCTGAGACAATGAAAGCCCAAAGCAAAGATCAAAATCCTACTTGGGTACCTGAAATTCAGTCTCATATTTTAGAAGGGGTTAAACACTTGTTCTGAACATCATTCAATCTCCAGATGGTTTCTAATGATTGGGATTATAAAATTAAATGACTGCTCCTTTCAATTATATGTTATTGTCAGTCTTTCTGCTGGAAGACATAAATATGTAATTCTGCCCCTGTATCTTTTTCTTAGCTTCTATCCATGAGGAGCTACAGCTGCATCAGGTCTAATAATAAATTTCTGGGATTTATCCACCAAGAGAAATAACCTTTTACAACTTGCAACAAATCAAACCATTTGACTTTTCCTGTTTTGCCTGAACTATCATAAAATGCACACTTAGGCCTGTAGCATGCACTGTAACTTCTTCCCTTGGGAAAAAAAAAAAAAAGAAGAAATCAAAAGCCTTATTTGTATTTCTACAGCTAATCAAGTTTTGGAAAGGTGAAAAAATAACAGGAATGCTATTTATGATAGGAGAAGTTGATTACACAGGAAGTAAAATTCTTTATTGCTGTTACAAAGTTTGGTCATCATATAACTTGATTTGTGTAATTAAGGGTTTTTCCTAAGGGAGGGATAAAATAGTATATTCCTAGAATCTAATTTTCCTTTAAAAATGGTAGTGTGGCAGCAGTGGCACTAAATGTAAACGTGTGACTGTGGGAGTACCCTGGTGCTGCCTGGAAATGTGACCATTCCTACAAAAATGAGTTGTACTCACTGTGTATTTTTCTATTCATATATTTATAATCAATGATTTATAGTTGCTACACCTTCAATTGATTTTAGAATTTCTCCTGGCGAGTGAGGTTTGGGATTTTTTAACAAGTGTATATTACCCATGGCTTGAAATCACTCTCTAGCCAAAAAATTACAAGAACGTAAGTTAAAAGTCAACTACTCCAACAAAGTTAAAGATTAAACTGCTTTTGAAAGTCAGTAAGGATTTAGATGTATTTTTAGCACTTAGTCAGTGCAGGAAGTTTACTGCCTTTTGATGTAAAATACAGCACAAAAGTTTCAGTTCCCTTTTCATTCTTGTGGGCTCCAACAGAGTAGCTCAGGAGGAGAGGCTTTCTTGGTAGGAAACACCAGCTGCATTTTGTTATATTAATAAGCAGTAAAAGCCCATTTAACTTGAAACATAAAACTGAATTTGGTTTAGAAAAACACAATAACCCTGAATGGGCCCTTCACTTAAGAGTTGGACTTGATGATCCCTGTGGGTTCCTTCAACACAGAATATTCTGTGGATAAGTGTCTTTTTGGACTTCAACCCTGATTTTTCTTGATATTGTATAAAATTTTGGGAGAAGCCATCTGTAATCTTTAGTGAGGACAGAGGTGCATTCTGACACCTGAAGCACATATTCATGTGCCAGTATTTTGAATTACTCATGTGAGCAGTCTCCCTGCACTTTACTGAGGACAATACTACCACCTCTCCCTGATTTATATTCTGTTCCTAGACCAATTTAATTTGTCACCTATTGACTTTCTCCTTTGAAGTCCTACATTAATCTGAAGGTTATAGAGATTTTACTAAGCCCTCTTCCATTAGACACATGTTCCCTCAGCTGGTATTTTTTCCACAGGCTGATTTTTCAACATTAAGAAGCATTTTAACACAATACAGTAAACTTATCTTCTGGCTGAAATTCTTAAAAATGACCTGCTCCACTTCCATGAGAGGCTCCAAAATGTAATACCAGTGGCCTGTGGCAACTGAAAAAATCAGAATTTTGAATTTCCTTCTTGGAGCTATTGGCAGCAGTTGAGGGGTTCCCTGTGGAGCAGGGCTCTGGCTCTGTGAGCACCTGCAGGAGTGGGGTGGGGAGGAGCAGCAGATTCCTGTCCCCCCTCTCAATGGCATCACCATCTGATTTAATCCTCCTCCCTGAGGAGGGATGATGTGCTGGTACAATCTGATTTACACCTTTTCCTCTACAAAGGACACCATGAGGTGTTTTGGGGAGGTTGTTTGGAACCTCACAGGCAAGTCTGGGGTGTGCAGAAGGTCTCAGAGCCACTGTTTGTGTGATTTAACACTTCAGAGCACTCCAGTTCTGCTGCAGTGCTCTGATGCTGGATTAAACTATCCCAGCTGGCTGGCTGGCTCTCATAGGCTGTCTATCTGACAGTCCTGCTTCCAAATATATCCCAAGCTGGATTTACAGCACTGAGCTCCCTGATAAGTAATCCTTTACTATCACTGCAAGTCCCCCCCTCACACAGAATATGCTGCAGTTAAAGAAATGGCAGCAGCAAGAGGAGACTGGTGCTTCAGAACTTCCCACTTCTCCCTTTTGTTTCTTTTCCCTGTATTTTTGTGTTGGTTTTCTCAGCAGCTTGCAGCAGCAGTAAATCTCAATTCCAAACAGTGTGTACAGCAACAGGCGTCCATTTATTCAGATTCTGTTCTTGCTTTCATTTTAATTCTTCTGTAGCAAATGAAATCATTTTGTGTTTCTAATTGCTCCATGGCTTTTTGGAAGGGTGGGCAAAGAAGAACTGTATTTTTTTCATGTGTTGTGGACTATGGTCTCCTGTTTGAAAGTCTGCAGCCACTGAGTTTGTGAAAACTGCATAACCCCAAATAATTGAGCTCCCTGACTTTCTGCCTTGGCACATACAAGGCTGTCACAACGCACAGCCACAAAGTGATTGGAGGTCTCCTGCCAGCACATTTTTCATTTTTATGCTTAGGAAAAAAAAAATGACCATAAAAGTTTTTTATGACTTTGCCACATGGTAAAGGGTCCCATTTTTACCATGAACCTTTTAGAAGTTGTTACCTTTTTATTTTAACAAGGCAGACAGTGCCTGAGCTACAGCACTCAGGCTAATTCTGCTGTTTGAATGGCAAATGGGCTTTTCATTAAATGACACAGACTCTGAAGCATTAAAACCTGTTTTGCATAGAGTCATTAGGCAGCAGACACAAATCACTGGTGTCTTAGTTGCAGACTTTGCCTAAGCCAGGATTTTCTTTCAAAAGCTAGGATGTAGGAGGATGTTCCTGCAAAGAACAGGGAATTAAACTCACTCAAGTCTGTGTCATAGGGACAAGTAAATACTCCATTTATTTATTTAAGCATTCCAAAGCCTGCCTGCCTTTCCATGTTACCAGTGCCAAACATATCAATAATCTGATATACAGTTTTAAAGCCCTTAAACTCAAACTATTGAAACATTAGTTCAATTATTCTGTCTACTAAAGTGATAATTGGGGGCTAAAAGGTAACCAGATTATTGTAGAGATCTTTCTTGGCAGCCTTTAACACCTAGCTATAAGCTAAAGCCTGGAAATTGTAAGCCTCTCAGTATCATTCAGTCCACTGCACATTCTGAAGCAATTTGCTATTTCTAGGCTGTTTTTTATGCCGTGGTACCACTCCAGTGCTCTCCAGCTTGCTCTGAGTTCCACCTGCAGAAGTAGGCAATAAAGGTCCCTAAAATAAATTACTTACTTAGAGTGGACATCAGGTAGGATTTCCAGAGGTGTAAAAAATATTGCAGCTGGTTCAAGGTGGATTGGAGCTGTTTAAAGGCTTCTGCTTTGTCTGGACTTGGAGTGAATTCAGGCCTGAGCCCACCTGAGCCTGGCAGGGCTGCAGGGAGAGGTGCTGCCCCATCCCTGCCTCCCCCAGGCTCCCCTGTGTGTGCCTGGCTCCAACACGACCTGGAGACCTCCGTGAAAATGAGGATGGGAGTGGAGGAAAGGAACAGCAGGAACAGCTCTGATTGTGATCCACTGGAACAGATCACCCTTCTTGGGTAACTTGGGAATTGCCTCCCCAGGGTTCTGTGAAGCTCACAGAGGTTTGTCCAGCACAGCTGGGGCCAGCCCGCAGCTCAGTCTGCAATCAGCAGTCACACAGTGCAGTCCTGCCATGATTTTTCCCTGGCTCCTAAAGCCTAAGCCAGCAAATATTCCTTGCTATTCTTACCTGCACCAGTGAAATCAGACTAATGAACCTGGGCAGTTATTTTTCTTTATCCCATCTCCACTGACAGCACTATCCAAGGCAGGGCTGAGCAGTAATTAGCAGCAAGCCCCAAAAGCACCCGTGACACCACAAAGACCCTTCCAGGGAGTCAGCTGGCTTGTTCACAGCTTTCCTCTCATTGCTGGGAGAGGGAGATGTCACACCCCCCAGTGCTGAGAGCATGTGGAGGATCACTCATTTATACAGGCAGCACCTGCAGGAGTGGATGGACACCTGAAGAGCTCCATCAGCTCTGCCCTTCCCTGGAAATCTGCAGCACCATTGATTTGCATCTGGGCTTGTACTTTGGAACAGTGTGTTCTGCAAGTAAGACTTCACTGTGCAGGTGTAGGCTCAAATTAGTAATTAATGCTTGACCTGCTGTCCACCTGCCCAAAACAGCTTTTGAAACCTTGAAAAACACATCCTCAAAGGACAGAATTCATCTCAGTATCTGAAAGGGAGTCCTTGAATCTCAACTCCTCTGCCTGCTGTTTGTCTGTGCTCTGTTGTCAAGGGAAATGCATTTCCACAGATTTGTCCTGTCCTAAGAGACCCAGCTCTGGCTATCAGGACTGATTAATCCTCTGAAGGTGCTGAGCTCTTTCTGTTCACTGCAGGAGGATTCAGACAAGATGAAACCTGCACACTCTGGACATCCAGCTGTGCCTGATGGACTGACTGACTGACTGACAGCCGTTTCCACTTAGCTCAGTTTTCTGCTTTTATGAAGAAATGTTGAAATGTTGTCTGTTAGAAAACACCAAATATTAATAGTACTTCAGAACTCCAACTTTCAAAACTAGAAGAGCCTAGCTAATAACAAAAAGTATTGCCAAACAATGCCCTACATTTTTACATTGCTATAGTCTAGGACTGATGAATTAAAAACTTTAAAACTCTTTTAAAAGCATCTGAAATGGTGGTGATACATGACAAGTGCCACGGTATGTTTCAACAGATTATTGCTTTCATGTTCAGTCAACTTTTTTTTGTTTGAATATTGCTCTTGTGTGTCTGAACAGCAAAGCAAAGACCTCATTTACTATAGCATCCTTTACTTCCAGCACTTAAAGGAGCACTATATGATGAGTTCACTTATAGAACTTAACAGAGGCAACCAAAATCGTTGTGTAAGACATAAGTAATTTCACAAAAAAGCTGCCACAGGCTATATGTAGCTTATAAAACAAAACCAATGATTACCATCAATTATAACATCATCATGGGACAATGCTGCAATTAATTTCTTACTCTTAAATAACTGCTATTGCTCAGTGCCAAAGAAATGCCCCACATTTACTGACTCACCATCAGCCTGTGATGCATAGTACAGACGTTAATTTGATTACTCATCTCTGAGAAAATAAGTGCTTTACAATGGGAAAGCTGCTCTTTTATGGTATTCTGAAAGAATGGTAACAGAGTGGCTTTAAAAACAATCCCTACAGTATCACAGATTTATTGTGAAGCATTATTTTGAGTTGTAGAGTTGGACACTGCACAGCTCACAGCCATGGCCCAACCTGGAGGAGGATGGGGTACTGCAAAGCTCATGCATCTCTTTTATGTGAAAATGTCCCTATATAAGGAAAATGGAAAGATCCTACTTTGCTTGTTCCAGAAAGTCTGCAAACTTTATTGTACATCTTGAAAAAGTGCTCCATCTAAGCCACTAGAATATTTTTCCAGCAAGAATAATGGGCCATTCTGGAACAGGTATCAGGATCAAGAAATTATGGTCTTTCCTGGGACAGGAAAAAACATGTTATAGACATGTATTCAACATACAACATGAGTATTCTGGCAGGGACTACGTGTGCAGTTAACTTTGTTTCTTGAGCAGAATTCTGTGGAACCATCTCCAGAATGAAGCATCACCTTGTTTCTGCATGAATCAAAGGCAGAATGGTACTCAATTAAAGTGTTGCACACCAGTGAGAAGCAAAAGTAGCACTTCTGTGGGAACTTGAAGCACTTCCAGCATTACTGTGCAGTTAATCTCACACTTGCCTTTACAAGAGACACAAAGGCCCCATCCAAAGAGACCTGATTACTGGGTAAGCAGCACAGATGAGGATAGAGGGTGTCTCTCTATGCAACAAGCACAGCAGCCCCATTTGTAGATACCAGTCACAAAATTTGCAGCGCTTGCTTAAAAAGAAGAAAAAAATGATCCCTGTTTTTCATCGTGGCTACAGGACACTTCCTACAGGTTAAGCTGCAGGAGCTGTGTGAGGAAGGCGGGCGGCAGCAGGGACATACCTCCCCGGAGAAGGCCTGGCCGTTGAGCAGGTGCTCGGAGCCCTGGCTGTCCTCGCTGCCGAAGTGCAGCCGGATCTCCTCCAGCCGGTGGCTGTAGGTCATGGGGCCGCCCGAGATGTTCACCAGGTGCTCCTTGTCCAGCCGCAGCGACACGTGCCTGCCCGTGTTGTACATCGTCCCACTCACCTAACAGAGACAGGAGACGTTAAAAAATATAAAAATACGAGTTTTTTCAAAAAAATCCGCAAACCTCACAAACTTTTTGGAGATGTTGCTGTTTAGGCACCTTGGCGCAAACACAGCATCTCGTGGCTGTGAGATGAAACAACCAACCTCAGGCCACACTTAATTTCTGCTTTGAACCTTACACTGTGTATTCAAATATTTTGCTAAAGCCCTATGTACACATTTTAGCCTCGGGCTGATGTGGTGAATAGACTGTTGCACTTCTGAGTGAGTAGGTTTTTAGAGTACTTTTCATGCTAGGTCTGAATAATGGCTTCATCTCAACATTTCTGCACTGGAAATAGGAACATTTCAGCTGACATAAATTATTAAAGTACACTTAAACAAATCTGAAATTTAATTTTTTTCCCTCATCTTTCAATATTTATAACAAAGTTACCCAAAAGTAAAGGTGCTTCAAAAAGCAGACATGCAATTTTTCATTAACAGGGAACTCTGTGCCTCCTGGAGCTGCAGGTAAAAACTTTCATTCTCTTCCCACGCAAGTCTCTTTGTTTTGTTATAAATATTTTATGTGTACAATTGCCAGATCTTTTAGCCAGAGAAGTGCAGAATGAATTCCAATTTGATTATATATGTCTAGTTCCTACTACACATCAAATAGCTCCTTGAGATTCATCTTTATTTTTAAAAAGGCTGAATGCTGTGCTTTAGTTGCAAACTGATTTACAGCTGCTGTAATGGAAAAAGAAAATGATTGTGGACATTTTTCATATGGAATATAATTCTGTCATGATTTCCACTGTCTTAGAAAAAGTTTCTAGATCAAGAAGTTCTTTAATTTATGCCATTAGAAAGTCAAATATACCAGTTTGAATTAAAGCAGAATTATGATTTATTTTAAAACATTCTGCATGGATACAAATGTACACTTGAATAACATTCATTTAATTTATGAAGTAGAAGTGTAGCAACAATATGCTTTGTTGCACTTCAATTTAAAATGAAAGACATGATTATTATGTATTATATCCTATACTACATCAGTACTATGGTAATTAACATTGCTGCAGTGTCATTTTATCTATAATACTAATTACTGAGTTTAAATGACCTGTTTTCTTGCATAGTACGTTGTAAAAAGTTAGACTGAACAGACTGTGCACTAGAAGTGAATGGAGGAGATTAGGCAGCTTTTGATTGTTGTGGTTCTTTACATTTTGATACAGATGTTCTACTTTTTTGGGGGTTTATTCCAATTTAAAATAAACAGTAATAAATTTCTTATGAACAGTCATAGAGACAGATATTCCTGTTTGCTGCAAATAAACCACAATGATTTTATTTATAAATGCTTCTTACTTTTTCTACTTGACTTTGCATGCATAATAATTAAATACCAAGTTTAGCTTAATAAGTGGAAGGTCAGTTTATTGAACTCGGTTTCAGTACACTGCATATAAATGACACAAAATTGCAAATCATAAGTAACAAATGCAGTTTAAAAACAAACAGGAAAATGGTTAAAGTCTCTTATTCACATTTGGAAGCTCATGCTTCACTGAACCCTCAGTTAAATTCAGCAGCTATGCAAAGTATTCTGAATCCATTTTCTTACTTAAATTGGCATAAATCTCAAATGAGGTTACCATTATTTTCTCTCTCGAAGTAAAACTGACCCAAATAACCCCTAATGTGAATCAAATTAATCTCCACAGAGCAGAGAGGAGAAATGATAAGAGGCAAATCCATGAACAGGAGTAACATTTGTCTTTCTTATTTCCCCCTTCATAAAAATGCAGTGTTCATAATGACATGGTATTGACTTTTTGGAACCAGAATTTCCCTGCACAGCTCAGATGGGGAACACCAGTAAAGCAGTGAAGCACTGAGGTGTCTCATTTCTGACCTGAGGGGAGGTGTGAGCACCAGAAGTGAGACTTAAACTCTCCTGCATGGGCACGAACTGGGCACCAGGCAGGACAAAGCCCAACATCTTCAGTATGAAAATACCAAGCCTTGCCCTTTTTTGTGCCCTCCTAGGTTTAAGGGAAGCACTGGTTTTATTGTTGAGTGTTCCCAAAGAAAGAGGAGCTGCAGAGACCACTTGAGATCCAGCACCAAACTGCACCTCCAGGACATGCCCATTTATGAAGTAGGGTCTTATATTTCCCATGTACTGAGATCACAGCTGAATGAAAAGGCTAAAATATTGAGGAACTTTTTTTTGTGAGGAGACTCTGCGACTTGCCCAGGGTCTACAGTTGGCTGTGCTTGATTATGGAAAGAACCACCATAACACTATGTGAATTTCTTCCTTGCAGTTCAGGATATTGTCTGCTTTATCCACAGCCCCAAAACCTCATGACCTTTATAGGTGCACATTTCAAGTATAACCATTTACAGTCAGGACACAGAAACACTTAAACGTGATCACCCTCTGTTTGCAAGCTCAATACCCACAAATGCCTTTTGCAGAGCAAATAATGAGTTTTTTTTTCCCTTATGTGCAGTTTTAACTGCTACTGCAGGAAAATGAGGTTCTGATCTTGCACACTACTGATAAAAGAAGGATTCTCTATAGTACTGAGCCTTTAAAGTGATGGTGACTCCTTTCAGAACAACAAACCAAGTTGGTTTTGGGGGTAGCAAACTTGCATGTGGCTTTACAAAAGGTTGAAGATGTAGAAGTTAACCAGAAATTGCATTTTGTACATTACCCTACAAAGTAAACAGTATGGACAAGGGGCACCTTATGGGAAAAATGTTGCCTTTTCCTGGTACAGTCAACAGTCTCTGCTACTCCAGAAAGCACAGTATTTTTTTTTTTTTAATCTGTGGAGTGGATAAAATGTTATAGGGTAGTTGAAAAGGCTCATTTAAAAGACCTGTTAAAATCTATATAACTATTTCTTAATTTGTCAGAGGGATCTCAGGTGCTTCAGCATGGTGGCCTTTGTGCTGCTTCTTGCTCTGCCTTGTCTCTGCATATTTGACTTGAAAGTTACACAAAGATGAAAACTCAGCAAACAAACCTGGGGAAGAAATAAGCACTAAATCACGACCTCCTCTTTTTAAGAAAGATCAATATTCACATTTATCTTATGTGCTAGAAATGAGACTGGAGTAGAGAAAACATATTAAATCATCCATAAAGCTGCTCTGAGAAAACAGAGTAGTCCAAAATGATCCAAGTTAATGATCAGGCCACAATCCCAGTTGACCTCATTTTCCTCACAGATTTCCAAACATTTTCAAACAGGTAATATGACACGTAGCAAAATCCCCAAGTAGAAGAGAGCACTCTCATGGGCTTCAATCTCAATTATGGAACACTTCAACTTTGGTAGGCTTTAATTAATTTATTAACATATTCCTGATGTAGTTATTTTCTGTTTAGTCTCATTACTTTTAATTCTTGCTTCACAGAGCTTTATGCACATAAATCTCCAGCAGCATTTTGCACTCACTTTATCTTGCAAGACAGCCACTGACTTTAGGGGCAGTGAGGAAGCATTGCACCAAACCAGAATTTCAAAGGTAACCTGCCAGAGCAACCTACTTTGCCCTCTGCAGCAGAAATATATTTATTCATTTCACAGCAGTGGCTACTACATGAGAACATTCATTCTCTTAATATTGTGCTTATGGCATACAGTTAGTTTTAGTAGTTTCATGGTGTTGATTCCTCTGGCTGCTGCTAGAGGGGGCCCAAGCTGGAAAATAAAATTATTTTATACAGTTGTTATTCTAAGTTATTTAACAGTTCTTTAAAGAAGAAGTGTTCTGTAGTCTTCTCTAAAAGAGGAGATCGCCATATTCAATTAGGAGACAGCTCTTCTATCGATTTTCCAAACTTTTGAGAACTTTACCCTGGTCCTGAGCTATTTTCTGTGTGTATGGAGATACATGCAAAAAAAAGAACTTTCAAAAATTGTATTTAAGCAATTATTTTCTACAGAAGACGCAGCTTTATCTAGGTGCTTTCAATTAATATTTTTACATTTGAAGAGTTATTTTATCTAATACCTTTCTCCTGCCTTTATGCTTAATCACTGTATGCAACATTAGGTAAAGAAATTGTGGAAACGCTTTCCTTTTGAAAGTAATTTTAGGGGAAATTCCCTGTTTCCTGCATGCTTTGCTTGCTGCCAGCAGAGAGCAGCGTCCACCCATCCCACACAGCCTTTACCTGCATCCCACAGGGATTGCCACAGCCTGGAAGAAAAGGAAAACTCATCTGGTTCCCATGACATGGCTGTAATCTGCAGCTTTAATCCAGGAGTGGTGGATTCAGCTGTGGGATCTGTTCCATGGATCAAGAAGGGTTTGGGGCATTCAGGCTCTGCAGGTTTCTTGGTCATCAGATAAAACCTCCAGAGTGGCTTTTCTGGCAAGAATTCAATAGACCTTACGTTGTGTTAATGAAAAAAATAGATGTGGAGAGAACGGAAATAGAGATAAGAAACCACCACTTACTGGGAGGGAGCTGCAATCTAATTGCAGGGCTTTGAAGAACAACAGTCACCATCACCAATATTTGATTAAAAAAGGCCCGTGTGAAAAATGTAAAATGTAAGGGAGAAGTGTAAAGATTAACATAATCTTTTCATCTCCTCCATTGAAAAGTTTTAAAAAGGAGATGATGTTAATGAGCCCAATTAACCCATTTACCTGCCTAATGTAACGTGTCATCTACCAGCATATGGCATGACACACTTCTTTCTGCTTTTACAGCACCATTTTCAGTAGGAACTTCTCCCATTCCCTCCTCTGCAGTTTTACCTGTTTACTTCCCATAAGTGACTGTAAAAAATGTGGAGTTAACCTCATAAATTAAATATTGAGGCTTACTGGCTAATGAGCACAATATGTCAAATTTCAGTGATCAAAATAATGTGCTTCAATAATGCATACTCCATTCTGTAACAAACTATAATTTTAATAGAGGCCCCGCAGGGTCGTGGTTAGTCTTGAGATAATTATATGCCATAGGATGAGAAGGAATGAAATTGCCCCAAGGATGCTGGTAACACCCCACAGAGCCCATGTGCCACATGCTGCCTTTTAGGGATAATAAAGTGCTTCATTGTGTTTCCACCACTCCATTAATGCAATGATTTCTGCTTGTTAGCAACTGTGAAGCCTAAAGCAGATGCAGCCAAATTTAGGGTGTCTTGCATTAATAATTGCTGGGCATGCTGACACAAGCTTTGCAGTGATATCATGCTCTCCTTAATATAAAATATTCCATTGTGAGTAAAAAAAAAAAAGGTATTTTGGGGCATTCTAAGCCAGGCTTTCACTGACTGCAGAACTCAGCTGTTCACAATTCTGTGTGTCCACAGCCAATTTTTACCACTGATGAAACTCTCATCCTGTGCTGTGACTGTCACAAGCATTATATGAAGGAGAGAAAAATTACATTTGTATGCTCCTCTTAATTTATTAATCTTAGTTTAGAAATAGGCTAAGTCAAAAAGTAATCAAAGGAATAACTGGGTTTTGGAGAACTTACCCAAATGTGGTCTTGCAGTCTCTAAAGAGAATTTAGTTTGGTTTTGTTTGAAGAATCTGCATTAAAATTTGTATTAAGAATAATTTTTGTCTCTGCTAAAGGGATGTCAAAAGAGCTGCCTTTTAAAATCTGAAGGCTTATATATATTTAAAAGGTTGCAAATGGCAGAGAAGCCAACAAATTTGTGAGAAATCCAGATCAATGAAAAATTGCTCTTTCCATTTTTTATGTGGGTTCAAAAGTTAAAATTGAATATGTTAAAAACCAGAGGGCCAGAATTCCTTTTTAGTGAGTTACACTGAGATGAAGTGACCTTTGGAGCTGCCTGATTTCAGAGCTCTTCTTTCAAAGAGGTCTTGGCTTGAAAAGCCAGAGGTTTTCCAAAGGAATCAGATCAGACAGAAATTTATAGGATGTATATTGAAATTAGTGTGTTTTAATTTCCTTATGTTTACCATCTAGCAAGACAGACATAGATATTTGATGCTTAAATCTCATTTGATCAACTGCATAAGTAATTAATAAATGTGTTCCAACTTTTTAAGATCTTGATTTTGCTTCTGCATTTACTTCAGTACTTTCATTCCTAACACATCCTTTCCTGCTGAGAGGATGAGATCTAGCCAGTTGATTGATTTAAATTCTCTTTTAAACTGTTGGTGCATCTTCTACTTTACTCTTTTTGGACAGCATTAATAAAAAGTCTGTGCTAAATTAGTTTGAGAAGTATCTTTCATTTTAATTAATAACACTGCAGTGTTGTGTAGGTTATTAATGCTTTATTTACCTGCATTTATATATCTTTACACATATATATCCCTACAAATGCATTTACAGAAGTGAAATATTTTATTTTTTACTAATTTTGTTAATAGAAAGGAGGAGAAAAATTTCCTCTCACACAGGCCAAGATTAATAAAAAACCTTTCTTGCTGTTGTGCAGAGCAGCAGATCTGGGTGCCTGAGAATCACAAAACTTCCTGCCCAGGGTAAAGGATGAGCCCTCCAAGCTCCTCTGCTCCACACCACAGTCACAACACACCATTATTGAGGTTGATGATTCCATTTTACAAGAGCTAGAAAACACCACCCTGTGGTTATTTATTTCTCTAGTTCCTCTGCTGCCTATTCATAAACTCTCTAAAACAATGAAGGGGCTGCTGCTGCCTCTTGTGATCCTGTGCCCACTGCAGCCAGGACATTCCCTGAACTGATGCCAAGGAGAACTGCAGTGTCTGAGCTCTGGTGTACCAGAGAAGCATGGTGCTGTGCTGCTTCACTGAAATGAAAAGGCAGTGGAAATACAGAGCCTATAACTCAGCTTTCTAGCCATGAAAGGGACAATAGCTTAATCAGCTTTTTTGAAAGTTTCTGAATGCAGTGTTATTCACAATATTCACTGCTTCTCAAATCAGTGCTGAGGAAAAAATGCATGATTATTGCAATCTAATTTCCCGAGCCCTGTATCTCTGGAGGTAAACTAGTATTTAAAAGACTTGAAATTTGACCTCAATAAAATTCATTATGTGTCAAGGCAAATCCTTTGGCATGCAAAAATCATGAGTTATTCTGCCTAGTAGCACATTTCACTGTTTTGTTTTTTGTTGTTTTGTTGTTTTTTGTTTTTCGAGCAGAAGAGCTGTTTTGTCCTGGCCTGCTTTTTCTATTTCTTTAAAGAAGGTGAATAAATCAGCCTTTCCAGCTGCAAATATTACTGTTCCAGTTTAACAGAGGATTGTTTTACTGTTCTCATTTTGTCTGCTTCAAAAGTATCTGTGCACTTTTTATGTTGAGAAAACAGCAGAAGAGGTAGAAATAAAAGAAAAACAAACAACCAACCCCTATCCTGAATCTATCTTTGCTTTTCCTGACACTCCCCTCTCTGCTAAAACTCTTCATTTTCCCCCTGACAATGCACAATGCAAGGTGGATACAAGAGCAGGAAATTTGGGTTACATCATGAATTTGAGCTCCAGATTTATTTAGGAGCACTCCTCTGCTTGTCATGAGATTTTAATTCTTTCTTTTTCTATTTTTATGTTTGTCTGGTTTGTATTTTCTTTTTTTTTAGTTGTTTTTTTTTTTTTTCCCCATTCCCTGCTGTGTTTATGGATTCCATGGCCATGGGGGAAGAGCCAGTTCTTTGTTCCACAAAACAATCTCCTGCAAACCTCCATGGATGCTGCAGTTGTATAAATCAGTACTTTCACAAGCAATGAAAACCAAGACTCTGGATACCAAGAACATTTGCCCTCTTACACCATTCCCACACATTCCTCATTCCATGTAGAGTGAAAGACAATTTTCCATTAGCTCAGATCCTAAAGAAATGCTGAGAAACTATTCTGAAAAAGGCTATTAGAAAATAATTTTTTTCTACTGTGCCAATTTACCACCAATTCCCCTCTGTTTTCTTGGTCACTTGCTTACAAAGTACAGATTTATGTGTCTCTGGAAAAGAATCCCTAAGGAAAAGAGGAAGGAGTTATGGGATAAAGTTAGCTAGGAATCAGCATATGAAAATACTTTTCCAGTAGAGATACAATTTAGACTAGAGAGAATCTTAGCTTTCCACACAGAAAAGCTTATTTTTAGGAAGTGTTTTATCACCTGTGTTCTAAGAGTTTCAGAGATGTTTAATCTATTAAAGTTCATCTCTATTATCTTCCCAGGAAGACTCAGCAGTCCATATTCAGCTATGGATCCACAATCCCATTTATCAGCAATTGCTTTTCCTCCTGTTTTTTATGCCCTTTTTCCTTCTCTGTGGCCAGCTGGGGCTGGATGCTCTCCAGTGCCTGTGCAGGGGGATCTTGCCCAGCTCTGGGTGTTTGCACAAGCATTTCTGTGCTCACAGTCCTATTTGGGATCCACTAAAGCTGAGGAGCTGAGAGGTGCTGAACATCTTACTGACGGTGTAAAGACAGCTTTCCTCCCTTTATCCCTAACAAAGGGGAGTTTCAGAGCTCCTTCTCTCACTCAGGTTTGCTGCTCTTGCCTGCAGAAGAGGAAAATATTTTAAATGTGCTTATGTTCACACTGATTAGACAGTGCTTAGGCTGAACTGCAGCTTTCAGAAATTAACTCTGAAGATCAGAATAACTCCTGCTTACAAGAGTCCAACGAACATCTCAGCACACTTGGCATTTTTAATGGTTTAAAATGCACAGATTCCACTGCCCCTGAGCCACTGGAATCCATGAGCACTATCAGATTTTGGGATGTAATTGATGGCTAATATGGGCTAAAGTAAAGAGAGGAAATGCTCCCAGCCCTTCACTTAGAGAAAAATATCCACTCCCTGATGCAATTTAAAGATTTGTAAGTCTAATATGGCTTATGTCTCATTACTTTCATACCAACTATTACTAAAGCCTAGATGATGCCTAATAAACAAGTCCTTTAATCATCTTTAAAATGACAAACCTATTGATGAATTGAATTTTCTCCAACAAGATATTGCTCTATTGATTTTAGCACTCTGTTTTTAATAAACAGAGAGTGTACAGAATTGCTTGCTATGACAGTCCTGAAAGTAGGGCATGAACAGACTTGGCAAAGGGCTGAATTTATAAGGGAAGTTTTTGCTGGAGCTCGAATCCATTATCCCTCCCTTGTTGACATTCATTTGCAATGGGAATGCTGGGCCAAAGTGCCCAATACCTCCAGATGACATTCTGGCTCAGAGGAAAGGTGATGGGAGCCCCAGGGCTGGGCCAGCACTGGAACATTAAAAAAGCTGCCTCTAATTGCGGAAATATTTTTAATTGCTGCTGGTATTGACTTTTCTGTGAGTATATGAAACCTCTGCACGTGCTCAGGAGTGTCAGGGTGTCTTCCATCAGTCTGCCTTACACAGCTGAGTGGCTGTGGGTGACTGGGCAGAAATTCCATGTGACGATGGCACAGCTGTTAAAAAACCAACAAATAAAATGGATACAACAGAAAATTCTTGTACACCTCAGACTGTAACTCCTGTAGGGGCAAACATCCTAAAATGTGCCAGTTAGAATATCAAAAAGACTTTTCTGTTTCAAAGTTCCACCTCATGGGTGAGTGCATTGTAACTGTGGGTTTGTGTAAATATGGATCCACTTGAGGGCTCAAAGCATCTATATAATTATCCAGGTACATATGTGGCATTTTGCATGTCAAGTCAGAGATACATCTTCAGGGTATAATTCCAGCTCTTTTAAAAAAATTTATGTTTTGTTTGTTTGTTTGGTTTTTTGTTTGTTTATTTGTTTTGGTTTTTGTTTTTCCTGTTTTTTTCTGGTTTTTTTCCTGTTTTCCATACCAGCTTATGCTTTCATAGCATAAAAAACTCCCAGCTTGAAACATAAACTTATAGAGGCTAGAGCATAACAGAAGCACCAAGAGATTACTGAATACAATGTGATACACACAAACTGATAATTGACAACTTAGTAATAGGTATTGAGTAAAAACCTGAACAGAAATATTATGGCCAAATCACGTTTAAGGGATTTCAGATGGGTTTAAATACTGTTGCTTGTTGTCTTTTTCATTTATATATTAAAAAAAAGGTTGATACTCCTAAATCCCTGCCTTTCATTGTACATCTTGTCTCACAAAAGCAGAGCAAAGTCAAACCAGCAAGCTCTAAGATAAAATATCTACACTCCAGGTGAACGTCCAGCCTTTCACTTGCAGCACAGTGCTGCATCCCAGCTACCTGAACAGATTTTTCTCCACACCAAGGCAGTGGGACAGATTATAAATTCTTATCTAAATGTGGATCTGGTAGTGCTGCAAGAGCATCCGAGGCAGGAGCAATTTAAAACACACAGTCAGCACTGACCTACCTTCATTCCCCAGTTTGGAGGGATGAACATTCCGTTCTCTGCTGTGGTTACAGCCTGGAACTCTCCTATTGCAAGTGTCAGAAGCAAGATCAGGTGACAGCTGCCCAGATAGTTGCTGAATTTGACCAACTCCTTATTAAAAAAACCTCTGTCTCAATGGAAAATTCCTGCTTAACCACAGGAAAGCTTAGAAGCTTCTTTAGAAAGCTAATTATGGTCCTTCTTTAGGATCCTGAAACTATTCTGCTACAGAATTTGATAGGGACAGAATTCTCTAACACATGTTTCAAATGTCCCAAACTGGGAGACTTCAGATTCTCCTCCAGGATAAAGGTGGAGAAGGTTGCTTGGTGGCTGCCCTTCTTGCATCTCTATTTGTTAGGGCTGTAGAAGAGGCCTCTCTGCTTATTTTATGTATTCATAAAATAAATTAGTAGACATTTTATCAGTTGCTAGTAAGGAAAAAAAAAGCCTCACCTGTTGGTTTATACAATATATACTCCAAATATCTGCAGAATTATTTATTCTTATTCCTAGAAGCAAGATATTCCTTTGGTACCCTCCTGCCCCCTATCTCAGCACTGCTAAATCTAATTCTGGAATAAATGCACAAACAAAACAGCCCCAGCTGTGGCAAAGAGAACAAACCCTTGTAAAACACAGAACAGAGCATGGGTTAAAATCCTGGATGATTTCACATACTTTTAATGAATATTTTAGCTGAAAAGATCATCCCACAGAGAATCATCCTGGGCATTGCAGCACAAGGCTGCAGTAAGAGCTAACCTACCAACATGCTGCTTCCAGCAATTCAGAGACCTAAGACTTAATCTGCATCATCTAGAAAGCATGTGTGCAGAAAATGAGTAATGCCAGATCTTACTGTAAGAAAGAAGGATTTAGGCTGAAAAAGGATTAGAAATTAATTAAGGAGCTTCTTCATGTTTCCTGATATCTTCCTGATCTGTGACCAGCCTATCTTCAGGGTCTCTGCTACTGATGCAGATGTCAGTGATGGTTCAAATCACAAACACTACAAAGGATTATCACTGAGCTTTAGAAGAGCTGCAGCTGGAGGTTTGGGGTTTATTTCCAGTTCCACACTGGCAGATGTGCTGCAGTGCTTGCAGAGGAGCAGCAGAGCCCTGGCTCAGCCCAGCCAGAGAAAGGGGCCAGCAAAACACGGGGAGCTCTGAGCTTCCTCTCACCCATCTCCTCCACTCTCCACAGCCAAGCAAAATCATCCTGGGCTCAGTTCTGTGGGCTGTGGGCTGTGTTGCAGGTGATGGTGCACACACCACACAGCAACAAAAACAAGTTAGACACTGATGAGAAGAGGTACATCTCAGGAATTTCAATTCAAGCTTTGCAGAGAGCTCACTGAAAGTTTTAAACTGCATGTACTCCACTTACAGGTTAACAGTATGCATCAGGGAAGAATTAATTCTGATTGGTATTAATTAATTCCAGTAATATTAATCAATTTTTAATTACAGTATTTACTATGCAGACAGTTTCTTGTGTATGACACGGCACAGTTCCATTTTGTGGAACCTGATTATACTCTTAAGATTCAACCTTTACCCCATTTGGACATAGTGATTATTATTTTGTTTGGATTTCCCAGCTTAATTTCCACAATATAGAACTAACGTAGCTGTAAGAGATATTCTATAAACAGGGCCCTCAAGATTGTTTCAGTGGAAATCAAATGTATTTTATCACCTTTGTGAATACACAGCTATAGCAGGTTCTCAAGTAAAAAGGGTATCATGTGCACTGACAGCATTTATGAAAGCAAGTGACAATAAAAGAGCAGTAAACAACTTTTAGAGAAAGATTAGACAGTTTGGTTTCAAATGAAAACTCTAGAAGTGAACAGGGAGGAGCTGGCTTGTCAAGCAAAAAAGATTTTTCCTGATTGTGTGTATTCCAGTACAAACAAAAGCTGCTCCTGGAGCCCCTCCTAAACTCATGATACTGATAAATCAGACAAAAGAGAATCCCTGAATATTTAACAGTTGCTTCAAAAAACCTTAATGATATCTGAAAATTACTGCTATTAATTTGAGATGCAACATGATTCAACATGAACTGAGACACAAATCGAAGTGTTGACTTCTTTGTACAGGAAGTTGTTACAAGAGCAATTCCACAGACCTCAGCCCTGTGGGATTGACTGCATTCCCTTTTCCAGGATAAATTCACAGCTGGAGCCTCTCCATTCTTGCAAACGTCTCAGGGGTTGGTTAAGTTCCCATTTTCAGCTGTAGGTTCCCACATTTCCATACTGCAGAGTTGAAAATTCCTTCTATTTTACCTCTTGCAGTGTTTTGGGGGGATAAAGGAGGGCACAGTTTTGCATCCCCCCTGCCCCATCCCTCAGACCCCAAAGGCCTCTGTCCCTGTTCCCTGTGCTTGGCTCCCAAATGTGCAGGACACCTCCAGCTCAACCCTGGTGCTGAGACCTTTGTGTTTTCCTGGGGCACCCAACCAGCTGTGCTTCCACCTGAACTCCTCTGGGGAAACAAAATGAGATCAAAGTGAGCCCGTGCCCTGCTGGTGCTCCCAGCCAGAACTCTGGGGCTGCTGCTGGCAGAGACACCTGGAGCACAGAGTGGGATCCCACTGCAGGTAACTGCTAAAGCTGCTCAGCTGCACAGGTACATCCAGAAAGGAGCTTTAAAACTGTCCCTGTGCAGCTGTGGGTCACCCTGTCTCTGACATGGCAGGGGGCTGCTCTCAAACTGCTGTCAAAGGATGATATTTTTGCCAAGAGCCCAGTGTCTGAGGTCTCTGCAAGCCCTGCAATCTGGTGCATTGATAACTTGGGAATTGCCTCTTTATTGTTCTAAAGCAAAATCCTATTTACAGCAAAATCTGTCACTTCACAGAATCCACAGACTTCTAAAGAGAAGAACTTTTGCTTGCTGCTAAAAAATATAGTGGAAAGCATAACTTCAGGAATATTTAACAATACCTAAAAAATAAAGGATTCAAATCTATGCCATATTTAAATTAATAGGATTTTTTTTAATAATGGGAAATACAGCTAGCAGCTGTTTCTCTTCTTCTAACATTAAATTAGTGACTACTGTGTGGCATGTGTGTACAAATATTTATTTATCATTAGCTTTATGAGTCTCTTCCTCTTTTTGACCACTATAGCTAATCAGCTTCTCTAAGTATTATAACAATTATGCAAAGATGCTATTTGGGAACCCTGAACTGTAAATTTTCTCTATATGTGGTACATCCAACCTTCTATTCTCACATATACATATAGATGTCTGCATCAAAGTGTGTTATATTTCAGGCAGTAAACCAGTTCCTAAGCATTACCATATAAACATCAGGTGAAATGTTACACAGCCTAAACAGACCTCATTAAAATGTATTTATCAAATAACTTCTGTCAAGTGGAATGGACTCAAGGAATCCTCTTGCCATTTATTTATATGAAGCCTGGTGCTCTTTTTATTGATGCCAATGGGGAATTGACTGATTCTCTTCTCATGGAGGATTTACTGCAGTATAAATTTATTGGCTTCAGCAGAACTACTACTTCTGATTTACACTGCTGTGAGAGGAGAATCAAACCTGGAGTTTACAGCTGAGGATTTGCACCAGATAAAGCATTCAGAATGCGCAGGGAAAGGCCCCTTGTGAAGATCAGTGGTCATTCTTTATGTATAGATCACTTGGTTTCCTGCTTTCAATCCTCAGTCAATGACCATTTATAGCAGAGCACATACAAATCAGGCTTATGAGGTATTAAATCAGATTTAGGGTAAATTTTCAACTTGCCCTAAACAACATGGCTGAAAATGGAGAGTGTATTTACTTGTACAAGGCAAGTGGCTATCCCTTGTTAGGACAGGCACACATGAGCTATGAATTTAGGCAAGTGCATTTGCCTAAAAAATTATGGAGATCACATGGCAATTCAGCCCATATACTGGGAGTTTGATTCGAAATAAAACATTTCATGATGTCTAAATATTTTTTGTTCTTTATGATTCAAATTCCTTGGTTTTTAATTTTTTTTTTTTAATGAAACGTCTTCTGGCAGTACAGATCTGGGGATTATTGGCAAATACAGAATTTTGCAGACCTGTGCATTTACAATGAGCTAACTGACATGCAGATTTTCCTGTAAGAAAACCCCCCAGGTTTTGGACTCAGAGATAGCTGCAATTAGTCTCTTTCTACTGAGGAGAGAGGCACTGCCCTACCTTGATTTCTTGTGAAACTTGCAGCTCTAAGCAAAGCTTAAGATGTTAGTTTTGATGGAAGGAGTCAGCAGTGAGGCTGAAATGCCACCATGTCACCCCAGGAACAAGAGCCCACACACTCTGAATGCCAGAGCTTTGTATTAAATTTTTCAGGAAGAACCACACATTTATAAGCAAGTTAAGATGCAACACAGCTTTTGGTTGTAGTTTAGGATGGGTAATTTTCCCCAGCCAGATGTGTGAGCAGCACTGCACAGCTTCATCTCCAGAGTCACCTGTAATGAGCAGGGAGGCTGCACCAGGCAGGGGATTAATGAGAAACAGCTCAGCCAGGCATCATTTCATCAGATCACTCGGAAAACAACCTTACAGTTTGATTTCCCTTTGCCCAGCACTCTGCCTTCTGCACCCTGCTAAATTTAGAGCTCTTGGAACACTTTTCCCTTTCAATCTTGTTCCTTGTGTGCTCCCACCATTTTCGTATTCTTCATAAACAACATCCAAATGTGTGTGTGTGTCTGTACACGAGAGACCTGGTTACTTCTAGATCAATTTACTTTAATTGCCTCAAGTCTTTATCTGTTAACTGTAAGAGTTTACATGGATTTACTTTTAATTGACAGGGAAACTAAACACAAGACATTGTTTAAGAGGGGCTTTATCTACGGAACAAAGCTGATTTATTGTTACATAAACTGATACCAACTGCAGTGCAGGCAGGACCCTTGGATTGGAGCTCTGCAAGCATCAGTGGGAGCTGGGGGAGTTTCAAACCAGCTCTTTTTTACTCAAATCATGACAGCATAGGCACATATCGCTTATTTCATCAAGGGAGATTTTAAAAGGCCTAATCACTCAGAAAATGCAGGCCCCAGTGCTCAGCTCTGCTGAATAAAACAAGCCTTCCCTGAGCCGTGTAGAAGGCTGAAGATTCCCCCAGATGAGCACAAGCCTTCCATGCTGCTCTCCACGGCACAACACTTGTGCCCAGGCTCCCCCACGTCCTTCCCTGCCCGTGCCCTTGCTCAGGGAGTGTGTGAGTGCCAGCACTGTGCTCAGGGCAGCTCTCCCTGCACCAACAGGCACTGCTGCTGGGCTCCCCTCAGCTCCTGGGACACTGCTGCTGGGCTGCTCTCAGCTCCTGGGACACTACACAACAAACTGCATCTCCCTCGTGCCTTGCTCCAGGCAGCTGAATGGAGGAATGCAGCTAAAAATGGAGAGTAAGGAATCAGGATACCACAGAAAGTGAATGGCATCAGCCACCCAGTGCAGCAGAGGCTGAAACTCTCTGTGCTGAGCACTCACTCGGTGCCAGGAGCCACAGCACAAGCCAGAGTGTCCCCAAGCACATTAATGACCTGAGGGGACATACTCAGCGTGTCAAAGAATCCCCTCCAGCCAGTCTGCAGGAGGAATTCACTAATGATCTGAGCAGCTGCAATTCCATGATTCTGCTAAGGTTCATGTGGTTAAAGTCTTGAATAAACATATGCTGAAGCCGGCCAAGAAGGAACGTGGGTAATAGCTGTGGTGGGGCAGAGCTGAAGGGTTTTCAGAAAACACTGGTTTCTCTCACAGTGAAGAGAAGCCTTTAAGCTCACCCTGTGCTCCAAAAGGCAGCTTTTGGGCACCTGCCCAAGGGAGCCTGAGCTGTCAGGCCCAGCTCACAGCAGGAAAAGGGGTGGAAGGTGGCTCCTCCTTTGTTTCTGGAGGAGCATTTCCCTTCCTGCTGTCTCCAGACTCTGGGAAGAGCTGCTAACCTGCACTGGGCTGGCAGTGACACACCAGGATATCAGTCACACAACGACTTTATCACCTCCTTTACCCCCTGTAAAATATTGTGGAAGAAAACACATTTGGTAGATTATTCACAGCTGAATTGAACGTAATGCTTTTGGATTATTTTCTACTGAGATGAATCTAATGCTTGTACAGAACTTGTAAAGAATAGTCAGGTACACCTGACAGTTTATAAAGATATCATTTTTGCTTATGCATTCCCTTGGCAACAAACTATAATAATCTAGAAAATACTAAGGAAGTATCTAAGCAACAGAAGAGAACTTGAAAACATTTACAATATGACTAACTGGATCACAGTAATTGAATTTCCCTAAATCAAGAGGAAGAATTAAATTAATGGAGCAATAGTTTGACGAGTTTGGCTGCAGTTAATAGACATAAGCAAAATCATTACTTAAGCATATTGTTAATTATGTTTGAATCTAGAATAAATTGAGTGATAGCTGTTAATTAGGGCTGTGAGCACGAGAAAAAAGGCAATACCAAGGCTATAAATACATGTGCTTGCACGATGCTGGAGGTGTGGGTGAGGAAACAGGAGAGTAGGTGGGTGTGAGGCTGGCAGCAGGTGCCTCGCCTGCTTGGTTTCAGGTCACAGTTATTTTATTTAATTCAGATGAATGAACAGAGGCTCAGGTTCTGCTGTCAGTTCACTCTGGGCCACTGATTTTCCCAATTTTCAATTAAACTTGTCAGTGGGAAAGCCAGAAAATATTCATGATCCTGTTGCAGTGCAGTCCTCACACACAGTTTTAGAGAGTCAAGGATCTCAGTCCCAGAGGAGCTGCTGGCCCAGGCAGTGGGACAAGGGCTGGGTCATCAGGGGGACAATCTGCTAAACACCCTGCACCATTGCATGTTCTGCATTCTGCAGTAAAAAGCCATGTGGGTGTTCTGATGGCTTTAAAGTCTTGATATGGGAAAACACTTGGTTCTGAAGCAGATCAAATAGGATTAATTGTCTTTGTATCCCTCTAAGTCACTTGTGTCCACATGCAGATGTGTCCACAAACAGGCCAGGAAATGAAAGGTGAACTTAGATTGACTGAGTTGGTGAACCAAGCTGAACCACTCTTCTGTTTCTGTGTCCACATTTCTCTGAATTCAGCAGTTCAGCTGAAAGGACAGAACTTGTGAATGGCATTCTCTGAGATATGAGACTGACCAGGTAGGTGAGCTGACCTAAACCTGATGTCACCATCACAGCAGTTGGAACAGGACAGCTCTGTAGGTGACATAACCTGTGAAAAAGGTCTTAGGAATTTTGCATTTTAACTGCTAAAATTTCAGCCTGGACTGGCTTGTGGTCGGTGTAAGAGTAAATCAGAAAGTTAAACACTTCTGTGCCTTCCTATGTCCTTTTACCAAACCCAGCTCAGTGGAATCTCCCTCACTGTAAGGGACCACAATCTTCCCATTGCCAATTACAAAAACGCCCTCTGAGGTGCCCTGGCCAACATTTCTCCTGTAAGTTATACCTGAGAAATCTGAGGTACAGCTTGACTGAAAAAAATAAAACAAGCTTAAATACATAGATGGGCTGGTATCAGCCTTGGCAATGCACTCCTGGTAAAAACTGTCTCCTTTGATAGAGCCCATGCAGCCAAACCACAGCTAAAATCCAAACCTTTCACCTTAGTGAGCCTCCCTGCCTGTGCAAGAGAAGGCAGGGTGCAAATTAAACCTTCCCATGTCCCACAGCAGGAGACAGGATCAGCAGCATAATTTGAAAAACAGCAAAATTTAGTTACTGTAAGGCAGTGCTTGGATTTATTTCTGAGGTTCCAGGTTCCTGAGACTGCTACCAGAGCTGCCACACTCCAGCAACAATAAAACCTGGCCCAAGGGGGAAAAGGAAAGCTATGGCAAGCACTGGCTTCACATTAAGGAATGATTTGCTTTTCAAACATGCAAACAATTTGAGATAAATGGAATCCAAAGCTCTTGTACAAGTGTTTGAAGTAGATATTTAATCAATTCTGCAGTATATCTTCTGCACTACATTATTAAACAAAGACAGCCAGAAGCCTCATCTCATCAAACACACTGATGGAAATACTGATGCCCCATAAGAAACTATGACAGAGCTTTTTTTGGGTGTGTGGATAGACCAAATGGGTAAATGGGCACTCATAACCATTTTGATCTTGTACAAGAAAGCTCAGAAATTTCAGTTCCCACTAGTCAGTGGGATATAAAAATTCCTAAAGTTTCTAAAAACTAGGTCTTCAGTCTAAGGAAGAAGAGATCTTCCATGATACAATAATAAAGATATTAATCATGCACAAAGCACTGCCAAACAGCAGTTATTGCAGGAAAGAAAATGTTGAAAGCCATCTAAATTTCTCACCCATTACAGTGCCTGAATGCCCTTCTTTACCTTCTTCTGATAGGAAGTATTTCTGAGGTCTGCAATTTAGTTCTTACTATTTTTGCTGCGTCCCATTACACGGGCAAAAGAAAATTAAAGGTTATCATTAAATTACACAAGTTACAATTTAAAGGAAATGTCAGTATTGAAGTAGTTTAAAAACTGAACAGATGTTGATGGCTAAATTATTATATGGAAAGTGTGTCTGTGGAGAAAAGACAGTTTCCTCCTCCCTGGTGTCACCAGGCACTTGCTCCCTTCCACTAGTGACTTCTCTCCTGTCTCATCCCTGGCCTTTCTTTGTCAAGTGCTCACTGAGGTGAGGTTTGCATTTACCCACCCCCTGGGCTCCCACCTGCCCCTGAACCAGCTGAGAGCCAGCCCCTCCTGCCACCACCCTGCCAGACACGGGCAGGTTTGTGGGCACTCTGCTTTTCATGGCAGCCCTGGCAGCCTGGGACTCTTCAGTGAGTCAGGAAAAGCGAGCAGATTGGAGATGTTCCCTGGGACAGGGCTCGGATGCTGGGATGGTGTGTGCTCTGTCCAAAGCAGGTCCAGGCCATGCTCATGTCACCTGCAGCACAGGGATGCCACCTGGGCTCTGATCAGCCCCCAGTCACCCAACAAGGGCTGTGTTTGCAGCAGTGTTTTGAGCCCAGGAACTCAGCCTGAGAGCAGCAGAAGCTGCTGGGGCTTCAAAAAAAGTGATTTCCAAGCCACCTACTACTACTTTGAAAATCTGACTAAAAAGCCAAGTGCATTGAAAATATCTGTTATTATCTGTTAAGGTATGATTGGTAATAAACATCAGACATTCAAAGGACTCACCTACACATTAATAAGAAAACAAGATATGTATTAGCAGCTATCATTGATTCTTTTCGTTTTTTGGCCACTTCAAATCATTCCAGACTCCCAAGAAACACACTGAAATAATGAGTGGCTCAAGAAATATATGGAGGGATTCTTTTTTTACTGATTTTACTGTTTCTGTGTCATATTTCCATATTTTTCTTACATATCCATTAGGAACAAGCACTTTTTTAATACAGAGAAGGCTTCCTTTGTGTAAATCCATTTCTTAGACCAAACTGGAGGACCTGGAGCAATTACAGGAACTGGGAAGCTGTGTTATCATCACACTGGAAATCAGGCTTGTACATGGAGGCAGTGGTAAAAAATAACATAATTCCTATTTTTACTCCAGATTACTAGGAAAACTTCCCCATAAAAGAGGACTTAACTTTAAATTAAAAATCTGAGAAAGGATGTGAATAATCCCCTGCATCTAAAGCACAGCTTCCATAATTATAACAGGTATTCAACTCCAAGCATAGATCTCTCTTTTCCCAGAAGCCAACCAAGCTCAGCACAACTGAATTAAACACTCATGAGAAGAAAGCAATAGAAAGACTGAAGGAAAAAGTAGTTATAAATGATAGGATATATTTAAAGTCAATATAAGGGAACAAAATTATGCTTTGAATGCATTCAATGAAAAAGTATTCTGAGAAATCAGAAGGAATGTAAGATCCTGATTAAGTAGTGTTAATTAATAATAATGACTAGGTCTCTTCAGGAGGACAGCAACCTACAGTTAAATAATGAAGTTCAATTAGTAATTACTATCCAGTGTTTCTAAGTATCATGCTGCCTTGGAAATGCAGATTCATGGATTCTGATTCCTGATACCCTGAGGTAAGTAACTGCAGCAAAATTATATGGACTCAGCCAGCCATAACTGAAAGCAGAATTTGGCTGTATTCTATGGCTGGTAATTCCCACTGAGTTGATTATGCTATTTCAAGCTCAATCAATGATGTGCTGAAAGAAGAGCCCCTATAAAAATGTCAGTGCAAACAAAAGGGAAGATTAGGATGATTTCCCCAGTGCTGATGGAGCTCCTAGTGCTCCAGATGCTCCTCAGCTAAACAGCAGAAGGCTTTCCCTGCTACCTAGGAAGGCATTTCTGAAGATTTTGCAGCAAACATCATTAAACTGCCCAGGATTGCAGGAATTTTGAAGGCAATTTCCAGGGTGGTCTCTCACCCAGGCAAGTCATAATTTTCCATATTCTTGTTATAAATGACAAGACACCTAAGGACAATAAGAGCATTTGGGGGAATGTTTCCAGAAGATGTGCAAACTTGCATGCCAGGACTCTGTGCTGCTGCCTGCAGGAAGAGCCTCCCCAAAGTCAAGAGGAAAGTGGATGAAGTAACAGGAGATGGGAACTGAGCACATCCCAGTATTACAAACTTCAGCACCTTGTCCAGACATCCCCAAAGATGGCTTCTGAAAACTGTCCAGCCACAGCAGCACCTCCATAGGAGGGTATTTTAAATGTTTAAATGTTGCTTTCCAGTTTATATTTTATCCTCAGCACAAAGTTAAAATACAAAGCAAGGCACCAACTTACCCAACCCAGATAAAATGTCAGCAATAGAATTATGATGGCCAAAAAAGAGAAATCAGAATACTTCAAAAATGATTCTGCTCTCTTTCTCTGCCTCTGAAACTCCTCACTAGCAACAGGAAACCTTTTCCTAACTAAGAGACCTTGGGTGAGATGACACTCACTGCTGCAAATATTAGAAGTTTTGGGTTGCTGGATGAGGATCTTGCTGTGAGAAGTGTGTTTTTGAGATGCCTTTGAAATCCCCTGCACACCCCTCCACATCCCCATTCATGCTGCTGCCCACACACACTGATGTCAGATTTTTCCCCCTCTGCTCTCACATTGGGTGGTCCCCCAGATATGAACTGAACCTCAGTGAGTGGGGATGAGGAATTTGCTTTGAAAGCACTCCTGGGAGCTGAAAACTGACATTCTGAAGCAGATGAACATTTTCAGAACTCCAAATGATTTTATAGGACTAGATTGTGAACATGTGAATATTTTTGCTGGAAATAGCCATTAGAAAGTCTAACCAGTGCAATCATGGCAGCTGCAGGTGATTATACAGTTACCAATGGATTATTAAATCCCAAAATCAATGACTGATCTCCTGGAAATGGATTTTAAAAGCTGGGGAGGTGCATAAACAGCCAGAGGAATTATACAGAAGCCATCCAATATTTTTTGAAAATCTAATTAAAGTAATTTGACCCCACTGAGACCATAATGGCAGGGATGTCAAAGAAGGAGCAGTAATTTACCTTCCTTCCTATTGATTTCTGAAATGTAACTGGAAGAGACAGGTATTTTTAGTCCATCTTAAAAATATATATATATAAGTAAAGCTTTATTGGTGCTTGAGGAGAAGAACCTAAACAACATTTTAATGCCTTGTTTTGCTGCACACTCTATTCATGTGTTTCAGGAGTAAGTAGATTCTTAACAGCAATGAAGATGGGCTGGCCTGTGCTGTTGAGTTTTAGCAGGCTGTGCTGAATTTCACACAACCCTGTGAATACAGCACACAATGTCACCATACTGGAGCTGCTCAGAGACATAAATCAGCAAGACACCCCCTCACCATTTACTGCAGCAGTAATATTTTGTCTAGTATTAACTAAATTCTGCTCCTGTTTATGCCTTGCTGGTTTTGCTTTCAGAACATTTCAGGCACGCTGCTGCTGTGCCTGGTCCTGCTCTCAGTAATGGAGCAGCAGCATTAATTTCAACTGTGCTGTTCTGCCTTTCTCCATGTCTGAGGACAAGGGCTGGAAGGTCAAAGAATGGAATCCCAGCCTCCAAACAAAACCAAAATCCCTACTGATGTCCTTCTGGGGTTTTACAGCTGCAAAGAAGGTGGGATGGTAAAGCATAATATGAAAAATTGCTTTATTTTGCCTGGTGCATCTTTTTCAAGACTTGAACCAGAAACCTGTTGCAATCTTGATGTCTTTGTGAAGACAATGACAGAATAGGACCTGAACTAGTAAGAAGTGAGAAATTACTTGACTCAACTGCCAGGCTGGTTTTCAGACAAAGCTCGAATGTTGTGAGGAATGAGGTGTTTCTGAAACAACATGTAATAATGCAGGTATTTAACTGAAAATATATTTTGCAGAAACCAGGAAAATTACTTCTGATCTTACCTGAATCATGTTCAAGTAACAATTAAATAGTAAGATTTCACCAGGTTTTAGCTGTCTGTCTTTTGGGTTGGTCACATCCAGTAACACACCAGAAGAGCACTTTATCTTTGAACAAAATGAGCTTTCCAGCTCAGTGTCACAGTACCCTTGGCTGTGCTCTAGCCCTTATTCCAGAAGAAAAATTTGGGTTTGGTGTTTTAAAAGTCACCTTCTCTCCATTGCATTAATCTGCCAAAGTGGGACAGCTGCTGTTAAACTCACTCCCACAATTGATCTCACACACACAGAGTCTCCTTCTCTCTCTCTATCTTCCTCACACTACTCCAGCTTATTTCTGGCTAATAATAGGTTTTCCTTTACATTTAAATATGTGTTTTAATTTTGGTTCACTCTCTTTTGAAAGCAGAAGCCTACAGTCTCCTTAGTCCTAACTTTTGTTCCATTTGCCTCTAAACTGCAGCGTAGATATTCAGTGTTATGATAAAGTGAAGCACTTATGGAAAAAATTCCTATTAAAAGTCTTGTTTTTCTGAAGTAAAAGCTAATACACAGTTTTGAGAGAAAAACTGCATTGCAATGCTGTGCACATAATGCAACTATTTATCATCGTTGGGCACTTTTGACTGGATGATTCAAGATTTACTTCATCTTTTCAAGATGTTTGCAAGGAGATAAAGGAGAAAACATTTGATAAAAGATAATCCCATATTATCTGAAGAAGGGATGGAGACAATTGGGGCTTTTCTGGTGCCACCAGGACATTCCTGTGTATCCACAGCAGCTGAGCCTGAGCCAGGAGCCTCCAGCCCCAGCCTAATGACCAGCACGTAAAGCTGCACACCAGGAGCTCTCCAGCTTTAGTGCTGCATCCCTGGCCCTGTCAGTGAACAGTATTTGGGTTAACAGGAGCACGAGCTCACCACTGACTTCTCCCAGATTTGGATGCAAACCCTTTCCTCAGGGCCTGCTGACAGCTCAGTGCACAACTTCATCAATTCTCCCCTTTAAAAAAGCTTGGTTTGGCTTGCAAATTGTGTCCAAGCTGAGGTTTTTTTGCTGAAAAAGAAGCCTCATTTCCTTGTCATTAGGCAAGGAAGGTTTTCAAGTTTCCTTTGGAAATGAAAGGTGGAAGTGGTTTGCTTGAGATGAGTTCTCTAGGTCTTGGCTGGGTTACAGAAACAATTCCAGGAGAAACAGCCTCCTCCCACCCCAAACCAGCGCTCCTCAGGAGGAAAACAATTCCACACAAACAGCAGCTGGCAACTGCCAGGAGTGAAATCCTGGCTCTGCTGAAGGAAAGGAGATTTCCACCATGGATTTCAGAGCAGCCAAGGTTTCTTTCCAGGCCATTTGAGCCCCTGTCCCACAGCTGGCTGCCCTGGTGCTGAAGCACAGCAGAACGGGCTCTGGCAGCTGGATGCTGCTGGAATTCTGCACTCCCACACCTGCCTGCCTTTCCAGGCTTTTGTGCACTGCCAATCTGCAGTTTGGCTGCTGGAGACCCAGCACAGCTCCGTGTGTGATGAACACCCCTCTGGGGGATTTTTGGGGAAACACCACCTTCTGACATTTAACTGACAGAAAGGAAAACACAACTGCTCACTGCTCTGCCTAAAGACTATGGCATGAAAGGATGTCCTCGTGGCAGGAGATCCTAGCAGGCTTCATGCTGGCTAATTCTATCACCAGGCAGGGACTTTTCATTCATTTTTCAGCAAGAGAACTGGTCGGTGTTAGGCCAAGAAAATCAACAAGTCTTTTGTTGCTTTCAGCTCTCCATGGTGTTAGAATTTCTAACCAGCTGTACAGGTACCAAACTGAGTTTTTTAGGGAAGCCTGAGGAAATTAGACATCATTGAACTTCAGGAGGAATTTGATACCAATTTTTTTTAAAAAAATACCTAAATCTACCTTCACATATGCATTTTTCTGACTTAGAAGTTATAAGAAATACAGGCATCTCTTTTATCCTAAAAACACAACTTTATGATATCCTTGAATCATGAATAAATGGAGCATTGGGAATGACCTGATCACTTCAGTGGGTGTTCTCCAAACCATAAAGAATATTTCCAACATAATTATTTCTTCTGCAGTATTTTCTCCTTTTGGATTTCACATCTGATTCACAAACCTTTGTTTCATACTGATATATTATCCTCCTTCACCTGAGGAAAACCCCACCCTGACTTGTGAGTAGTTGCTAACACTAGTCACTTACAGATGTTCTTTAGTTTTCCTTTTCTTGTTATCTTTCTTGGCATTAAAAATACTGTCCATTTTTCTGCAGCAAAAAAGTACATTTAGGATATTCATACACACATGGATACATGTTCACCTTGGGATTGTCCTATATGGAATTATTATGAGGAATAAAAATATTTTCAAACATCTTCAGTCCAAACCCCTAGAAGAGATTTAAGGAAATGTGTGTGGGTGATCAAGTACTACTGCAGGAGTCTAGAATAACTGAGTATTTTTAATTTGAATGGATTTTTTGTTGCTACCTTTCAGGTTCAGAAAGCACTTCACAGCATAAAGTCTTTACATTTAGGACAGAGCTTGTATTTTTTTGGAAAACTCTCGGAAAACAGGAATTGGAAAGAGCTCATGTTTCCATGTCAGGAAAAAACAATTTTTTCTTTATGTTTCACTTTACTTGATGAATTCTTGTGGATGATCTTGACAAATCAGATTTTCTGCTCCAGAGCTTGCAAAACCCCATTTATTGTGTAAAGAATTTAACCTTTAATGGAGTTGGATTCAGCCCTGCACTGGGCCTTTCCCTCCTTAGTCCCTCTTTGCTTCCAGTTTCTCTTTACAGCTGATTAAAACTGAATGAATAAGGAGAACAGTACCTTGTCCGAAAGTGAAGT
>WBND01000097.1:1745919-1779102 GCA_013398595.1 Tychaedon coryphoeus | reverse complement strand
AGAGAAAATCTATTTACAAAACCAGTCTTGCTTAACTCAAAATTATTGAAAAGTTAGGAGAATAAACATCCTATTTTATTTCTCCAAATCTCTTTTCTGCTTTATTCTGACTATATGTGAAGTTACAAATAAATATCCAAAGCTACCTGAGGATGTTGTTTACTTCATATTCATTGCAGAGCCCAACAAGAGAAGAGTAAATGAAGAACAAGGTTTGAGTTTAGCTTTTGTGACAATCAATCCAAATCCCTCTCTGAGAGCTTCTGAAATGGGAACAGCTCATATCCCTTGTAGAGAAGAAGGAGTTTCCTAAGCTATGTTTTGTGCCATCAGCTTTACCTGCCATTCTGGCTGTGACAGCTGAACTCCCTGGCGTGTTCTCAGGTGTCACCTGAGGATTGTCCCCTCCCCGGGCAGGAGCTGTGCTGCTGCTGCTGCTGCTGGCTCAGGATGTGGCACCTCCCCTGCACTCCCTGCAGGGCACAGCCAGCCGGGAGGGCAGGGCACCACCAGGTGAGCCCAGCAGCTGCAGCCCCTTCTCCTGATGTGTTTCCCTGCCCCGGGAGCAGCTCCAGCCCAGCCCTGCCCTGCCAAGGGATCAGCACAATCCCTGCCCACACCTGCCGCAGCTCAGCAGGCATGCCCTGGCTCTCTCTCCATGGGGAAGCAATGCCCCTCTCCCTGCTCAGCCCTGATTTTAGCACCCACCCAGGTGAGCCCAGCAGCTGCAGCCCCTTCTCCTGATGTGTTTCCCTGCTCAGAGCAGAGCCTGCCCTGCCCTGCCCTGCCCAGGGAGCAGCTCCAGCCCTGCCCAGCCCAGCCCAGGAGCAGCTCCAGCCCTGCCCACACCTGCAGCAGCTCTGCAGGCATGCCCTGGCTCTCTCTCCATGGGGAAGCAATGCCCCTCTCCCTGCTCAGCCACGATTTTAGCCGTTCATGATTTGCCCTAGATAAACCTAAGAGGGCACAATGGATAAAGACATCCAAGGATAAATTTGTGTTTCAGTAATACTAGTGCAAATCCAGAATTATGCTGGATTTGTGTTTATCTGAGACAAGAATGTAACGTACACAGGGTTTTTATAATGCTGCTGTGATATTTTTCCATGCATAAATGAATAAACACCAGTTTCCCGAAAACACTGGTCTTGTAGAAATTATTAAAGGAAAGATGAAAGAAAAAAAAAAACAACCTCAGCCAACTCCTACCTGGAATTACCAACCAGATTTTTTTCTGATCACTTTATCTGTTAATTCTGTTCCACAGCAGCCAGCTTCAGTTACCAAACCTCAATTATTTCTTTCACATTTTGCTTTCATCAAAGATACTGCCTCAAGGTCTAATTTATAAATGAGACTGTGCTACAATTCTCAGCAATAAACAGCAAAAATGTTGTCTTTGTGAACCACAGCAAAATATTAAATATTCTTTCATTAGACTGCAAGTTTCCTTCCATTGACATCCATAGAAAATTACAGTTTGTGTCAGCAGTTAACTGAAGTCTGATTTGCACAAATAGCCATGGTGGTATCTACTATGATAACTGCCAGTAAATTTGGGCTGGAAGATAGTAAATGCAGTTTTATTCACTGCATTTGTTAAGAAGACCCACAGAAATCTGCTTGAATTTATCCAATGTCACTCCAGTGCAATAAAAAGTCTCATCCTGTTATAAAGAAAATACTATTGAAGATCACATGGTTTGGTAAATTATAATTGCTTCAAAAGACTGTTTGGTTTTAGACAGCTCATCAGTACCAAAGCAGTGCTATTTGTGGAACAGAGATTCCCTGGCACTACAAATGTTGTGACTCATAATACTCCTGCTCTAACCTCTTCCTTCAAGTGGCTGAATGTTCCAGCCTCAGGCATTCTTTTTAGGAAAACTCTGTGAAGTGCTGGGGAAAATGAAGGTGAAGACACCATTGAATAGGAAAAAAACCTAACCAAAACAAAATAAAAACCAAACCAAGAAATTAAATGATGAAGCAGACAAGGGAAGTAGTGGCAAGAGGGGAAAAAAGAAGATGGGAATAAAGAGGGATCCTTATGGAGAGGAGGAAAGGACTGTCATCAAGAACCTCCACAGGGATTTGAAGAAAGACATTTTGCAGCTTTTATCCCAAGCAATTACTCAGGAACCGCCTCCTGTTAAACCATATGTGAAACAAAGAAAGCCACCCACAGCATTAAAAACGAGAAGCAAAGATCTGTTTGGTGGACAAAACCTCCCAGCCCTTGCAGGGCAAGGCAGAAGCTTTTATTTAATGTTGTGGCTTGTTGAACACAGCTGATGTGTTGCTGTGCTTACAATAAACAGCTTTTGGGGTTTTCAAATGCCTCAGCTTTGCTTCAGAGTGTTTAATCACCTGCAAAAGCTGTTTATTGCCTTGTATACTTCCCTCCTCATGACCATTATCCTTTAAGTATGAGGCTTTATGGTGAGTCTAAGCAGGTCAGGGTACAAGGCACATCAAAGCTGTGCGAGCGCAGATGAAATAAATCCACGTGAGGACTACAGACCATAAAAGCAGAAACATAAGCTATAATCATGCAGTGCAATGATTTCCCAGGCACTCTGCTGGTCGTTTAAAATGCACCCTTGTTTGCTGAGAGCCACTTTGACACCCCACCCGCAGCTGCCAAGGAAGATGTATGCATTCCAGGAAAATTATTAGGGATTGTGAGAGACAAAGCCAGGAAGGCTCATAAAGGGCATTTGTGTGTATTTTACTTCAAAAGGCTTCAGCTAAGGTGCTTTAAAACAGCTGCAAACATAACAGAGCAGAACACTGAGAGAGTGTTTGAATGAGAAAATGTGGTATTACAGAGAGCACTTCCTTTGACAACAAAGAGCACTGCCTGCACTGCAAGGAGCTTTTCTAAACAGATGCCAAGACCAGGAGAAGACAACCAAGGCTCTGTAGGATAAAAGAGTAGTTTTACTTCCTGAAATGGGCAGAGATAGAAAGATGATGCATTCAATGCAAATCTTTAAAGTTGTTTTGCAAGTATTTTTACTTTGGTCAATACATCACAATATCAAGGTGTGCCAGAGCTGGGTTTGAGAACAAAGACTCAAAGTGGAGTCCAGCAAAGCATCAAACAAAGCAGTGACAGACACATCTCACTACTGCACAAAAACTCCAGTCTCACTAGAATTCCTGACTTCTGTGTAGCCCAGAGAAGATGGAGAAGAAAGGCTCACTGGAAAACAGAAAAATAAAGCTGACATAAATCGAGTATTGAATGCAAAGGCATAGGGCCGAATACCTTCCTTGTCTTTAATGTCCTGAAATATTTCTACATATAAGGAATTTTACAGCTATTGACAACAAGTTTGCCAATTCTTAGTCAGTGGAAATTACGAATTTACTACTCCCCTGTGGGGTTTGTTTTCCTTTTTAAAAATATTTTCTTTTTATTTAGAACTTTGGCTGTTAAGTGGTTTTTCCATTGGGCAAAACAAGAGAAGCAAGAAATATTGCAGATGCTATAGAACTGATTTAAATATGAAGTCAGTAAGGGTTTCCATAAATTCCAATCTATTATGAAAAATATATTTCTAGTGAATGCTTTACTCATTAATCTTGTCAAATTCACTGAAAATTCTTCTTGCACCTTTAATTTATGATGCATTTACTCTGAGGTGTCAAAGACAGTCTGAATTGCTTTAAATTCAAGAAACAAGAGGGAAAATTAATTTCATTAAACTGCAGGCATCTAAAAGCTAGTTTTTTCTTACCAAAAAAAGCAGGCATTTCCTCAGGCTATTCGTAGATGCCTGTGTTAAGCAGATGAATATGAATTAATGTTTCCAGAGAGAAATTAGGATTAAAGCAGCCAGGTTCTGTTCAACAGACAGACTCAAGGCAGGGCTGGCTGGCAGAGCTTTCTGTCAGTCCTGCAAAAAGCAATCCATGGCTTCACTGAGCTCAGCCCCTCATGGAGTTTGTGTTGGAAAGGAAAAAGAGGGTGTCCCTTGCACACAGTCTGTGTTCAGACCCACTGACTGGGCAGTTCTTGTGGAAGTGCCCAATCACTGCACACACAGTCTAGATGTTGAATTTTTACTGAATTTTAACTGGGACTGCAATGCACCACAAGACTCAACCTATGTATTAAAACTAAGGGACAATTTTCAATCATTACTGGCCTCCTTTGGATGGAAAAGTTTCTCCTGCACTTTTAAATCCATGAGCAGGAAGTGCTGAAAAGCAACCAGTGAGTGCTCAGCCACTTCAGGGGTTCTGGGTAGCTACAATGCCTCAGCTATCCTGGGAGGAGCACTGGCAGTGTCATATTTGTACCTAAATCTTGCTAGGGAATGAATTAAATTTATGACTTAACCAAGCATGAAATGATGTTTTCAATAATAATTCAATAAAAGTCGCATAAGCTGGGAGCAATTACATATCTCATTGAAGAATCCAGTATCACCAAAGGTGTCCATTTGAGTCATTAAATAGTGTGTGATTGCCCATCTACAGTGCACCAGGACAGAAAGCTGATAGCCCAGTCAGCTTCAATGAGCCAACAGAGGATGCAGGTCATAAAGCTTATTGATTGGGCTCAAAATACCATAAAAAGCTGAAGAAATGTAACTTCCATTTTGCAAAAAATTGCAAAGTGCATCTCTTAAATGCTTTGTGGACTCTTGCTACCATGGCAGATCCTGAGATGAGAACTATCCTTCTCTGGAATTGCTGTTCCAATTCCCTTCTTGTTGGCAGCCAGTTTCTGCCTGCTCTAACTGGGAGCTGGTTCTCCTGCTCTCTACAGCAGCATCATTCTTTTTCACAGCATTTGATGTGCAGAACTCCCCTCTCTATCTGTCTTCTCATGCTATTAAAAATGATTGCAGTCAGCCTAACAGTAATATTTATAAAGTTTGTTGTAATAATTTGACATATGCAGTATTTCATGCAGCACAGCTGGTTTATTCTCCCATTACATCCACCAGATGCTGTAATATTGTTCCTAATTTCTGTGTGGAGTGTTCAAAGGCTGCTGCATGCTCCCACACCAGCAGAGTTCTCTGTCTCCAGCAGTCACCTCCACAGGAGCACAAACCTTCTGAAGATAACAGATGGTATCTCCCAGAGGCAGGAAGAAAAGTTCAAGTTTTTCACTCCTCCCAGTAGTTCCTCTTTTTAGGAATCTCTTCAGCTCACTGCACATCCCTTTGCTCGTGATTAGTTATGCAGGGCACAGTGGGGCATTAAAAAAGGAGCAGCCTTACTAGACAAAGGATTTTAGATGTTGAAACAATATGTGGTTTTATAGCTAAAGGGCTTTAAGGCAAAGACAAGTCTAAGTGGAGGAGAGGATACGAGCAAAATCCATTAGTCAAAATAACACATAATCCTTTAAATGACATCATCAGAGAACCTAGAACTAGCTGAGAAAAGAGACTGTAAAATACCCATTATTAACAGCATTATCAGACATCTGGGAATGAAACAGGTTTTCACCCAAGAATGATGGAGATGAGGTGAAACACTTCCTGACTTGTGGTGATTTCTGGGCTCTGACCTAGTACCTTCACTGAGGGTTAGGATTTTTTCCTCATTTCTTTCTCTCATGGACTTTCTGTCCCATCTGTTGCTTCCAAACAATAATGGCTTAAGAGAGACAAAAGATGTAGCCAGGGGAGGGGAGAGTGCAGCTGGCTGTGCTGCCACAGCAGAGGGGCGTTTCCTGGGGAAGGGCAGAGATGCTGTGAGATTTTGGCTGGGAGGGGAGGGGCTGGGCTCAGCTCTCAACACTGCAGGATGGCTGAGCTGTTGCTGACTGCAAGGAGAATAACTGGAGCCATAATAATTTGGAGGGAAGGGGGTCACATTTTCTATTCCAAGATAGGTTTCTGCTTTCCTTGGCAGACACCTGTCTTTCAAACCAAGACGACCTTGTACAGGTTTTCATTAGCACAGCCCTTCAATGAGCAAACATATTTTTGGAGTTTGTGAGGAAGATATTCATAAATGTGTTTCTGATTTTACATTCTTGGCTTGTTTTGTAGGGGGTGAGGTGTAACCATCAGCAGTCCAGGCAGCCATACACACACCATGACAGCCCCTGAGAATGAAGGATTGGTCCTTTCATGAGGATATTATGCTTCACTTGCAGAGGTGAGCATTCATCACAGAAATGGCTTCAGACTTCTCTCTGCTAAATAATTTCTCCTCTTTCCTTGCACTGTTTTGGGAGAGTAGGAGAAGGAGGTGGTGAAGCAGCTGGACACATATAAACATCTTGGAGATATTTGCAGTGATATTCTAAGGGGAACTGAGAAAATCTTCAACTTCAAACAGCATTTAAAGAACATGACATTTGGAAAAATATCAGTCCATACAAATATCCTGTTGTTTGGGCAGAGGTTTCCCCCAGGCCATGGCCATGAATGCAGAGATGGCCACAGACACTGCCTTGGCAATTCACCTGATTCCTGCTGCTTCTCTGGGCTGGTTTGCTACTTCTGAGCAGATCCCTCGTGCCTCTTTGGCCTGTGAGCCTTGACTGTGGAGCTGGGGAGGATTTTGGCTGTGCCCTTGCTCAGGGTGAGCCCCACAGTCCTTACAGCATCCTTGCACTGCAGTTTGCAGTGGCTCTCACAAGGCTCTGTGCTGCTTTACCTGCCTGACATTTATCACAACTGGAAGGAAACAGCAGATCATTAATGAGCAAGTGCTGCAGGATCTTCTAAAGCAAGAAGGAAAATTCCTTAGGGTGAGAGACTCCTTAACATTTTTACCCAAGCAATGTTACATTTTAATTAATTTATTAACTTCATTTTGCTTATGATGATGAGTCCTCAGTGCTCCTTGAAAAATATTGGAAATGATTCATTTCTGCTGGAGAAAACAGCAGCCAAACACTGTTGTGGTGATGTGATCAGAGACAATCTGCAGGATGTGCAATTTCTTCCTTTAATATACATCTACCTGTGAAATTCCCTGTTTGTCACTTAACTCCTGAGCTTCACAGTCACTGCTCTTAGTAAGTGCCTATGATTAAATACACTGCAAATATATTCACTCTAATAGTAACAAACTGTTTTGGGAAGAGTTTCCTATTTTCCCCACACTAACTCCATTATCTCCTGGCCGGTTTCATCCAGCATTGACAAAGAGGAAATCTCAGAATTTTGTGAAAATTGGCTGGAAGAAAACAGCAAACCAACTTTGTGCTGAGAACCAGGCAGGTAAAACTCCATAATACAGAGTAGTACAGAGCTCCTGTCAGCAGCAGTCACTGGGCAGCCAGCAGGAGCATTCACTGGCACAAAGAACTTGGAAATAGCCACAGCATCTTCTGCCTTTGTCTTTTGATGAAGGGATCTGTGGAGTAGTGAAGTGATAATGGGAGACAGAGGCCAAAATGAAAGAAGCTAAAATGAGATTCTGCAGAAAGCCAGGCTGCATTATTTCTTCTGCTTATGGAACACTTTGTGTTAACAGAAGACTCATCACAAAAAGGCCTCTCAGAAAATCAAACAAGATACAAAAAAAATGACATGAATCACATGATGCTGGTTCAAAGACTTGGGAGATTAGGCTGAGTCAAATGGGTAAGTAGATGGCACAAAACTTTGCATGGTAAGAGGAATATTCTGTCCAAAACTGGCAAACATCCCTGTGCTTCCAAACAATATTCTTCTGTAAATCACAAAAATCACTGTAAAATACATCTATAAAGAAATGTGGTGTAAGCACTGTGAAAACTCAGGATGAAATGTCCATCTGGCCATGGGTAGCCTGTGGTTTACTTTACTGAGGTGGTTTCTAATAGACAAGACAAAGTGCCAAAGTTTTAAGCCTGGAGCTGAGATTTAGAGGCATGGATTTCCTGTTGTGGCTGATGAACCCAAGGATCTCCAAAATCACTGCCTCCTGCCCATGCCAAATCTATCTCAGCAGGGAGGCTCTGAGGGCAGAGTTTCTGTCTCCAGCATTCAATATATCCTGGGCAACATCAACCAGGAGGGCTCTTCAACAGAGTTTCTGTGCTTCTAATTGAGCAATACCCAGTAAATAGCCCCTTATCTGTCCAACAGGGATTTATATCCCAATCCATCTTCATGCTACAAAAACCACAGCAGCCCTGTGGTTTTAGTACCATACTGAAAGAAAAGATCACAAATGTATGTCTGCATCATTTGAGTCACTCAGAAGTAGCTGCTAATGTCCATCACATAAATAATATGCTTTACCAAAGTAAACACACAAATACAGTTATTTGGAAGGGCTGTGACAATATCATAAGTACATTTGTATGATTAAGAAAAATTCACATTTTAATCCTTGCCCCTCCCACAGGCTTCTTTGCTCAGTACATTTGCTCACTCTTTTGCTCACTAGTCCTACTAGTAGTTTCCCAAGCAGAAAATCACGTACACAGACAAGAAATATGTTACTTCTACTTCTGCAAGACTTGAAATCAATATCTAGGTTTATAAATAGACCTAAGTGTAGGATGAAATAAATCCAAATAAGATACTATCAATGCAGTGCACAGGGTCTACTAGAAAATAGGAAGGAGGAATTAAGAACAATGTGGGAAAATCTGAAAACTCCTTTGAATATATCAAACTGTAGCTGGAGGCCAGATGCTGCTCCAATTTTTTTTTCTAAGTGTCATCATTAGGGACTGAAAACTGGAAAGCAACTTATTGAAATAAACCTGAGCTGGGAGAAAGGATAGGCAAGACCTTTGGCTGGGATCTGTTAGTCCGGGTTCAATAACATCTTTAACCTTCCAATGGATCTGCTGCCCAGTGCCCAGAAAAGAAATCCTGTTGATGTTTCTGATTACATGCACTGAGTGCATTTCCAGGGGGAGCACACCCACCTCTGCAAGGACACCATGGGCTGCTTTGAATCACTGCACAATGCAGCTGAGACAGCAATCCATGATTTGAAATGTCCTCCTGCCAAACTGAGATGTATCCCAAGCTCAACACCAGCGTGTCCGAGGTACAATGTAAAGATACACCCAAAAGTTGTATTCTATCACCATCTGCTGTGAGAAATATCCTCTGCTCATGGGCCAGCTTTAAACCAGCTGGGGCAATCATCTTTATCTTTCCACAGCCCATCCTCCCTCCAGGAGATCTCTCCTGTTCATGGGCCAGTGAGTCCCAGGGCATGGCTGATAAAATTCCATCATCCCATGGGAGATGCTCCAGCCAGGGGAGGAGCCAAGCCTTTCCTACCCAGATACAAACTGAGATTTGGAACACCAAAGCTGCCCTTACCCACTTGATCCCAGAGGACAAAAGCTACCAAAATCACTGCCAGGATTTCTACAGGGTCACTGCTTCAAAAAAACCCACTTCATCTGCACTGCTACCACCACCCTAACCAGCGGGGTGCCAGGTTGTATTCTGACTCTGTCAGTGGTTTTTCTTTTGTACTACTGCATGTATTTTATTTTTCTCTTTTTTCCTATTAAATTGTATTTCTGACTTAGAGTCTCTCACTGGTTTTGCTTTCAAAACCATCACCCAGGGTACAGTGCTGCTTGTCGAGTGAATCACTCTCCGGGCCCAGGATCTCCCAGGAAACTTCCCATGGCAGAGGAGGGAGCTTGTTTTATGGCACCAGGCAGGATGGAATGTATGCAGAGCAATGAGGAAGCTGCAGAAGTGCCTGCTCAGGACTCATTTCATGGGTGATCTGTGTCACTGACAACCAGAAACTGAGAACACACCAAGATGCCAATCTGAGACCTCACATATTCCAAACTGATGCAATCCCACGGACAACTGCAGCAATAAGCAAAGAGGGGTCCTGATATAGAGTAAGATGTAGACCCTGAACTTGTTTTTCACGATCTACTAACTGCAGGTACCTCTGAAAAAAAAAAAATTTTTTTCCTGTTCTAAATTCCATGATGAGGGTGAATAAACAAGTTACTTTAACCTGTTGGTTGCACTGCAAGTTCACTCACTAACAGATCCCAGAACACGCAGAACTGTCGAAGCATTAGAAATGGTAAACAATTATTTAAGCAGCAATACTATGTTTCATTTTTTATTCATTAAAGTTTTTGATATTTGTGTCAGACTTTTGACTCTCCAAAGTTACTCTACATCAAAAATTATTATTAAGACCTCTAAAAATTTATCACAAGTCAGTTTACAGATGACATTGATGTCTTATTGCTATCCATTTCTCCTGGACCTTTTCTAACAACTCATTTTTTATATTCCTGCAGTGCTGAAATATGGTTCATACCAGTATCTGTCCTTTTAGTAATCACCAAAGCAAAGCTTGGCAGTTGTCATATATTGCACTCTTGAGAAAAATGCTAGTAATACTCTGAATTGATTGAACAGCATGGAATCAGATCTAACTGGCAGAGAAACCATTTAACTGGTTTTAATCCATAAATCTCGTTTCTCCGACCCTGTTTTAGTTTAGAAGCTGCTGAATGTAGCCATTATCTTGTGATGCATAGAATGAACCAATCATTTATATGGATATTAATTTAAATAATATGTGATTGCATTCATTAATGCCCATATAAGCAGGCAGACGTGTGGATCTTGCTGAGTATCTTCTATTTATGCACACTGAGCTACAGAATAACAGTCCTTGGCCAGCAGACATCAATTCCTTTTATTTCCCCAGAGATCAACATCAGGTGTAATGTCCTTGCTTGCCTTAAAAATAAAATGCCTTTAAACAGAACTTTACCTGCTTTAGGCAACAATTTCAGTCCTTCAGTGTGACCTAAAATGACTTATAAGGTCACTGATGTGGCAAGCTTTAATTACCTGGCAGACGCCCTTGGTGTCTAAACCAATGCTGCTGCTCAACGTGTTTTTAGGAGAAAAAGGAAAAAAAAGTATGGCCAAGAACTGTAGTTGAGTCTTAAGGAATTCTAGAAACGGGGCTTTTGAAATAAAGTTCACAGAGAAGCAGGAGACCAAAGACAGATGGGCTACAGAAAGGCAAGGGACAAAATCTGGGGGACAAAGGCAGAGCCCCTGCAGAGGTGAAGCGAGGAAGGAATCCCAGCAAAGGGCAGTGGAATGGGGTGGTTTGTGCACCCTCCACAGCCACCCATGACAGGGAAATCGCTGCTTTGGAGGCTGAGGCCCCAGGTGCTTCCTGCCTGAGTGTGAGAGACCCTGCAGTGCTGATGGCTCTGGTGCTGAAGCGAGCCCACGGCGGAATGAGCAGAGAAGCCAAGGGCGCTGCTCTCTGTGACATGGAGGAGTGGCATTTGCAAATGAACTAGGGTTGGCACTCTTTATCAGAAAGGGCTTTTATCTGAAATGGGCTGATTGCTGAATTCATTAAAATGGATTACTAAGAGACAAAGCAGGGACTGGGAGAGAACTGGAACCTGGGGAGTTTCCTCAAAAGCAGCATTTCTTCTGTATGTAAACTCATTAAGTATCTTGTGCTGAGATTCTGGATACTGAAATCCAATTATCTCTATCAATGACACTCCAGACTTCAGGACCTGCAAAGCCACTTTCTCAGGAAATGGAGTATCACACATACAGAATAAGAGCACAAATCAGAAAAACATCTTGTGTAAATGTGTGACCTGATACTCCCCTGAAATCACTGGGCAGCACAAAGAGCAATATATCACTGCTCACTGCAACCTTATTGCAAAAAACTGGATCAAAGAGCTCTAAATATTTGCCAAATAGCATTGCTATCCCTTTTACTCCTGAATGGAATGGGCAGAATTTTCTTCCCAGCCTCAGACCAGAAGTAACTGTTGGGTTGCCTGCTGCAGGACAGGACACAGACTGGATTTTTCTCCCCTTGCAGGCTGCAGGGTTTCATGCTCTCCTGCCAGATCATTTCTTCTCTTAAAGAGAAAGAAAAATATTGCTTTATTTTCAATCTGGTTTACTAAAAGGCTTTCACACTAACACTGAAATAAAATAAACTATCTGAAGGAACTAGAAAGGGATGTGCTTAAATGGAAACTTTAGACAAAAAATCTGTAGTGGAATGAACAGTTTTGGTCTGCCAGGGGGAGAAGGGAGAACTAAAGAGGCAACTGGTTAACAGAAATTAAGCAATGCTCCCCACTAAAAATAAAGCCCAGGGGAAATGAGTAGCAAGGAGTGAAAAGGGCAAGAGGAAGTATTAAGTGATCATAGATTGGTCTTGGATTCTGTTCCTGTGGGTGAGCCACTTCTGTTCCCCTAAGTTAATTTCCAAATTGAAGCACACAAAGTAGATATGTTGCTTTCAAAATTAAGTAAATATTTTTTTCAAAATCAGATAAAAGAGAACTTCTAAATTAATAGCAAAACCATTTGTTAAGAATTTGAAGTTTCTGTTCCAAGAACAACTGAACTATTTCCTTCTATCTTGCCCTCCTAGAGCTCGAGTCTCCTCCCAGCCTCTCTTCCAAGAGGTTTATAATTGTGACTGTGGCAAGTAGCTGTCTGTGGTTCACTGTGCATGACAGCTAGCTTATGACTTTGATTTGAAACCACATCAAATCCCTTTTTCATTTATTCGCTGTTTTTCTTAGGATCAGTTCCAGAAAACCCTCTCATGTACAGCAGAGTCACAGTTAAGTCTTGTCCAAGAAATGCCCTGGCTGCCACAGCAATTGGTTCAGAGCACAGAGCTGAAGTGCTTCAGCCCATATGAAACACACCCTATTTTAACACACAGAAAACATCACTGAGGAAGTGAACACAAATACACCACCTGCCAAATCAAATCCTCACTGAAGCCTCAACTACGAACAAAGAATTTTTATTAAGGCATCAAAATTGCAATCTTTTTTCTCAAAGAAGAATTTTGATTTAACTGTTTTGGAAACCTCTCTAAGACAAATCACAAGAACAAATCCTATTTTTGTAACATGACAGAAGGTCATCTGTGGCAGTATTTGTGAGCATGGTGAGAACCTCATCACTGATACAGCATCTCCCAATTTGTCAGTGCCTCCAAATATTATCAATAATCAGACATTTGCTTCACTCTGAGCTGGTACAAAACCCCATCTGAATTCTTAGAACTGCTGAATACATTGAATATTCTGAACCTACTGCATTTGACTCACTGAAAATTTCCACATTCTTGAATTTCAAGATTTTGTCATTCTGTAACTTATAAATAATGTGAAATGTGTAAGCCTTTATGTACATAGCAGAGTCATTAAAACTCAGGGTTTTTTTTTTTTTTTTGGTATCAAAACTAAAAACCTCCATGCATTTCCATTTAAAAAGCAAAATGTAAATATTACCCTGAAATTTGGGCCAGAGTTGGAAGCATTACTGTCCTCCAGTACAAACACCACCACCATTTCAGCATTTCTGTGATGAAGCCCATCTCAGTTGTGATGTATTTGCACGTGTGCCACCAGAACCTCCACAGGAAGTACAGAGCAAACTCCTACAATGTCACACTCTTTCCAGGGGACATCTCATTTGTCATGACAACAAGGGAAGATAAATCATTTTCAAATAACCTTTTGCTGGAGTCTCTGCTTGCTCTGATACTGTAATTCACTGTGCCTTTTCACCTGCATTGGCAGGTAACACAGGCTGGGTAAGGGACAGCTGCCTGCATGGAACAAGCTGCAAATGTTTTAAAATACCCTTTAAGGCACCCTAACATAAGAAAAGCAACACAAAACCATTATAAACTGATGATTATTGCCAAGACTGCTAAAAGATTCAAGGTGTTTTACATATAAAATAATTTCAACCATAGTTTCAATCATAATTTCAATAATTTCAACGAAATATCAATCCTTCAGCTGGATAAACAGAATTGATTAATTGAGTGATTTGAAGAGTATCTTTAAAACACACTACAGTGTTACTCTGCCTTGGAACTGACAGATAAAAGTAAATGCTTTAGAAAAATCAAATATAGCAAATGTTTTTTAAAATCGACTAACTCCATTTATTTTACACACCAGAACAGGAGAGACCACCTACCTTTCTTCCCCCTGTGTTTAAGCGAAGAGGAGTTAGGAAGGGATCAAAAATCATATGGCTGGTTTCAATATTGACAGGTGACTGTCTTTTCCCAACAGAGCAAAGATTCCAAGCTGAGTTCACCAAACCCCAAAAGGAGGGCACTGCAAAATAGAAGAGAGTTCAAGTTTAAGGGAAGTCTGAAAGACTGGGGCAGTACATGCCAGGCAGATGGCCAGGTAATTAAACTTGTCAGGTTGTCTGCACACATACTTTGAAACTGAAATCAGGAAAATTCATCTTGCATTTGAAATTTAAAACTTCATACAATACCAAAACATACGGTTTCATACAATTTTGTATCAAGAAAAAAGGTGGGTTAGTTCTTTTCCTCTTAGATATAATCCCAGGTTCAATAATAAACAGCTCCTTTGATGTTACAGAGAATTTACTGAGCAATAGGAATGACTCACTAGTCCTTATGCTAACTTTACATATATTCCATATGTCCTAGGACTGAAACTCTTCCATTCTACTCAACTTTTTACAAAATAATTAAAATATTTAGAAAAATTCATTAAAATCCACAGAAATGTTGTAAGAGAAACACACACTGTGATACTGGAGCACAGGACTGCTCTCTTGAGGTTCTGCCTATTTCTGTTCTATTCACCCAAATCCTTCTTTGGATAAAATTTTGATCTAAAAATAAATCTTGTTGGAGCAGTCACACTCTGGCAGTGAGGAAAGGCAAGTTCCTTCCCTGGGCATGCAATGGCCAAGGAGCCAGGAGGAACAAGGAGGAAACCCTGACTGTGGATAAAACTGACTCACCTCCTGCATTTCCTAACTGGAAAAAAAAGAGATGTACCTGCAGAGTGCTGTGTATGAGAGAACTGCAGCTGAGGGTCCCACTGCATCTCAGCTGCAATTTACAGACAACACCAACCTCCTCTTTGGCTACTGAAAACATTTCTGTAAATGAGGGGAGTGCAATTACAAGATACACAAAGGACACTTTTAGATTTCTGTCTGCAACTTCGACCTTGTCAGAATTGTTCTGTAGTTTTGTGTAGCAGCTGGACATTTCACAATCTTGCTGTGAGATTTTTTTGGCTCTATTTTTTTTTTTTACTTTCACATGCTGCTGACAGTTTTCATAGCCTTTAAGCCTCAAAGCATTCTTCTGATACCCAAACTGTGTGTGACAAAGCCTCCAAACCCAGACTGGGGAAGGCTGGGGCCCTGGGGCAGGAGCAAAGCTGCTTTGCCTGGTGGATGGAGCTGAAAACCCACCTGGGCTATAAGAAGTTGTTTTTGTTTTTTTTTTTTCTGTAGATGCAGGACTTTGTAGTGTGAATGTTTGCTCCTGGTTGCAGTTTTTGGCTACTCTAGTGGCAGCTACATAGAATTTTGGCTGGATTTGAACCTCACATTTACATTGGGCTTAACACATTGGGAGGATGTTCCTTGGAGAGGAGAAAGGTGGAAAATATCTTCTGAATAGTGCAGCCCTAGGACAAGGGTGATCCTGGTATTTTCCTTATGTGTTTTATACAATTCAGTTCTTTGTGCCTTCAACGTTTGAGTGAATGTAGCTGTAAAACTTTGGTTGGGTTAATCTATATTTCATGCCACTTTTCTACAAAATTAGATAAACTCTCTGGGAATTCTTAGGTTGCTGCTTGCACAGCAAAACCTCTCTATAAATTTCTGTGCAGGAGTGATGTTGCCTGCTCCACTAGTTCAGGTGCTATCACCTACAGATAGTTACTCTTATTGCAAAATATCTCAAAACTCAATTTTCAGTTGAAACTTTTTGAAACTTTTCCATTCTTGGTGCCAGTGTGTCTGTGCAGCCACAGGCACAGGTGAGCTCTAACAGCTGTAATTGACGTGGTGCAGCCAGCAGAGCTTAAAGCTGCCTTGCATACAAATTTTATGTGACTGTGTGCTGCTAATACCCTGAATTTGCTGGTGACTTATCTTTTTTTAACACCTGAGACAGATAATCAAACCAGCAACTCCTCTTAGCAGAGAGTGCATGCAGATCTCAGAGGAGGGATGATGGTGGATGCTTCACAGCCATGTGAAAATGGGTGGAACTGCAGGTGCCCATAGCAAATTGTGTCAGTAGTCTTTTGTTTCAGCAACAAACCCTGTGTGCCACCACCCCAGAGAAGGTCACATGGAAGACCCTCACAATAAGTGAAGCTTTGTGTAATCTGAAAAATAAATTTGCAGTACGGTCTTAAAAAGGTTTTTGGCTCTGTTTGCCCTCCCAGGCAATTCCCATTTCCACTGTGGAGTTAGAAGCCTAGAGAAGTTCACAGAATATACTAAACTATAGCACTAATGCTCTGAAATTGAATAAAGTAAGTGTAGTGTAATTAAAATCAAGCCATCTTATAACTAGTTGTGCTTTTTCTGAAGAGAAATACCACAGCAGCTCACTTCAGCTTTTGTAAGAGAGAAAACCCCTTTTATACAGAGGCCTAAAATAAATGTTTAGTTAATTGAGAGAGAGCCTGGTTTCCCTTGATTAATCGCCCTGTTGTGTTATTGGTGTTATTTTAGAAATGAATTAATGAAACTGTAGAACCAAGGGGGAAAATATTACAAGGGTAATCTCTTATTTCAATGGTTTCTAGTATTACTTAGAAAACCATTCTGGTCCAGAAATATTCCTGGAACTCGTAAAAAACAAGTCTTCAGCAAGTTTTTAAAATAAACAAAAAACCTAGACAACGGTAAGCGCAATAAAACAGCAAAGCAAACATGTCAGCCCATTACCTTCAACTTGATAGCAGAACAATTCATGATGCAACTGGGATTGCCCCAGAAAAGCTGCACTGGCAGAGAGCTGCCAGGAGGGTCTGTTTTCAATGTTGTCCCTGTTTGTGCCTGCACGCTGGGCTGCCCCAGCAGCTGGACCCTGGGCAAGCAGGGAGCTGCAGGGTGCAGTGCTGCCTGCACAGGTCACAGCTGAGATCTCTGCCTGGGCTGCAATCACAGCTGCCACCGGACTGGGAGCTGAGCTGGAATCTCTGACTCACCCCTAAACACTCGGGCTCCAGGACCTCCCCAGTCCTGCTGCTGCTTCTGGGACACAGAGAGAGAAATTCTGCAGGGCTGCACCCACCCCATGACCAGAGTGATTCTGCCTGTGCTCCAGCCCAGGGTTAATTAACATGACTGACTTAGGACTGCACACCTAACTTGGCTAGAGGATGGGGATATCAAGCAATATTAATGTCTGATTGCATTTAATTAAAGTAATTAGGGCTGCTGCTTAGATGCCCAAAGTGATCTAAAAGTATTCAGAACTGTAATAGAAAAATCTAAGTAGGTTCATGTAGGAAGTCAAGGCTCAAATTAAACACAGGTAATATGTTTAATTGTTTAGTCTGAAGAAATCAGATGTATGAATGCAGGAAAACATATTAAAATATTCATCATTTTTTATTCCAGCTTAACTAGCAGACAAGGTTCTACATGGGCTTAAGTCATTAATGAAACATTATCTCCTTTCCCACAATTATGTTGTACTTCCATAAAAATCTACTCATGTGTGGAATATGCTGCTTTTTTGTGTGTGGACCTCTGAAGCATTTTTAGACAGTTTCTGTGCTGTACTGAGCTACTATGACTCTCTAGTTTGCATGCAGGTCAAAAAGCAGCTCAAAATATAATTTAACAAGGTGCCCCAGCTCCTGGTTATTGCACCCAATGCCTGAATATAGTGATTGTGTCATCTCTGCTTCCTCTATAAATCCCCCTGAGCTTGCACTGCTTGGGAGCTGAGTTGTGGCAAACATATTACACAGACATCAGATCATAAGTTTGTGTCTGATCAATACCTTCAGCCTCCTCCTAACAGAAAATTCAGAGTTTATATCATCTGTATGCTGGCACACTATGGTCAACTGATTTGTGTGTGTGTGTTATATGGTGAGGTGCATTACTTGTACTTTATACCTGTGCAGGAATCTCTGACATCTTTATTTAGTCTGTATCATATTGCAGCTGCTCTCTTTTCAATTTACTGGGAACAATTTATATTGAGATAGATGACGATGCTCGAGTATCAGCAGGATACAAAAGGATGAGGGATTCTGATGGCTTTTACCAAACCTATGCATAACAGCAGTGAAATAAAAGCAGCTACAACAATAAAGCAAGGATTGAGAGCTATTCTGGTGATGAGTACCACAGATTTGCTGAAATAAATAGGAGCCTCCCCTCTCCAGGGGAAAGCAATGAGGGAATGGTGTCCCAGAAGGATGTCCTTCCACAGGGACAGCAAACTTGCAGATAAGCAGAGTGGTACTGCCTGCAGGGAACAGTTTGCATTTCTGCTGAGAGGAGCCAACAGTTTTCCCAAGATGGGAATAGAGGTGTACTGTGTATAACATCTGAATTGCCTGACTGTAATAAAAAGTCATGCTGGACTCAAAGGTCTGGGTCCTGGAAGGGCTGTGGACAGGTACCAGGGGTGAAGTGACTGGGTCTGAGCAAGGCAAGGACTCTGCTTTAACACCATTAGAGAAGCAGCACCTTCTGCATCCAAAAAAATGTGTAGATTTGGTGCTTGGGGCCATGGTTTAGTTGTGGATGTGGGGTGTTGGGTTAAGGTTTGGACTCTGCAACCTCAGAGGTCTTTTCCAACCTTAGTGATTCCATGATTGTGTAATGGGTATCCCACTGAGTTCAGATCTCTGTAGGAATGAAAAGCCTGGTGTAGTTGATTTTTGTGTAACACAGTGAAGAACTAGATAGAAATGAGGAATCTTATTTAAATGGGCACCAGAATTAAGATGTTTTGGGTTGTTCCAGGCCTTTGTTTAAACAGGGGAAAGAAGCCAGAAAACTTCAAAAATACAAGAAATAAACTGGGTGGCTGGAAGTAAAGCAGCATTTTCAAAGAATGCTGTTGAAATAAGGAAAATGGGAAAGGTGATAAACTCTGACCAGTTAGACATAAAACTAAAATAAGACATGCCAGAAGAAGATATCAAGGAACAATTTTCTAACATCTTAAAAGCCACTTATTAAGAGTATGAGATGCAAGGACAGTCAGTGGCTGAGTGTGCAGGAGCAGCTGGTGATGAGGCTGTAAGAGCAGCACAGGCACCATTCTGTGGCTGTAAAGCTGTAGGAATTCTGCTCCTCACTGCTCACAAAAAGGTGCCAAGGGATGTTCCCACACAGGAGCCTCTTTATGGGGAGTGAATCTGAGAATGTCTCAGAACCAAGCATCAGAAAAGTGACTTTCAGTATAAACAGATAAAATGAACAAACTCATTCAGGTCAGGCAGAACTCTAGGATGAATACCACAGTGATGTGAACTGCCAAAATCTTCACCAGGCTTGGAGAGACAGAAAGTGGCAAATGTGATACAATTTTTATGGTGTTTATTTTTATAGATGCTTGTTTTTCTCAAGGTATCTGCTACTGATCCCTGTCAATGACACGAGCTGGAGCCTAGGAAGAAAGTCAGGCTATTTCTGTTTTCCTGCACCAAGCCTGTAAATTCCTCTTTGAAGTTTGCTCACTTCCAAGAGCACAGATTCTCTGAATTTAACTTTCCCCAGCATTCATGAATTTAAATGAAAGGTGTCAACTTATCCATGCAGCACATCTTTGTTTATATTTTTAAGCCTTAGCACTGGCCCTGGCAATGGCATAAAACACCATCAGATTGTATTTGTGCAGCGATTATTCTTGCCCTGTGTAATTACTGGTCCCTCAGATAAAATCTCAAGCTACTTTATTGAGGCTGGGAATTGGAACCACACAGAGAATCAGTAATCTATGTACATCAATAAAGCAGTCCATTAATTATTTCCACCTACTCAGCTTGAAGAAAATTATCATATTAATGCCTCTGGATAACCACATGACCTGCTCTGCCTCTACATAAAAGCCAAAGGTAAAGTCAAAAAGGCTTCAAAAGATAAATCAGGGACACCAAGAAAATGACAGAGTATAGACTGGCATTCATCTCAGTAATGGGTCACAGAAATCTCCAGGCTGCAGTAATATTAGACAGTATCACAATTTGAGAACTGAAAGTATTCTGATTTCTTTTTAAGCAGCAAAGCATTGAAATACATCCTCCAGAGTAAGACAGCATTGCCATTATTCAAGAGATAGTAAACAAATTAAAAATTTTCAGCAATAAATCTTGAAATATATAAAAAACATAATTTTTGAAAGAACTCCAGAAGCATCATATTACACACTGCTAATTCCATACTCGTAATTCCATACTGGTCTGTTCAAATGTCATCTTCCCTCTGTATGAAGGATTCTCAATGTCAAAAAATGTCAACCATTGCACTCATTTAATGAGAGAGATCAGAAAACAGGAAGGGGAAAATGAGGATTTAAGATTCTGGAAAGATGCTGTCTTTTAAAAAGTGGCAATTTTCTGCTTTGCCTTTAATAAAGACATCATGCAATACCCTCTCCAATTTACCACTTAAATTATAGCTGCTTATTTATGCCTAATTAAACATTTTCTTAAATTAAGAGTATTACCTGGGAAAAAGTAATTCCTAATCAAAATTAGTGACCTCTATCCCTGCAAAGCTTTTGCTTATTTTTATCTACACATTTGGGATACAAGTGTAGAACACAGCACTGCTCCTTTCATTACAGTGATTAAACCAGACTAATTCACTTTGATAAATAATGCTAATCTTGGGGTAAAGAGTAGTTATACAACAGTATGTAATTACCTTTTTCTCGGCCACCCTGTGGTGAGTTCCTACATACTAAAGCTACACAACCAAACACTAAAGCTTCTGAAAAATACAGGTCAGCTGCTTATAAAGGTGTTTACAGATGCTTTTCATATTGACTTTTCTCTTTTCATTATTCATATGGCAGGAGTAGGAAGGGGCACCTATAGGGAGAGGTATATCCAGGTCCAAAACTAAGCAGGTATCAATCTTTTAGGTTCAGGGTTACTTTTTCTAAAAAGAGAATGTGTTTCTCTCTCATTCTGGTCCAAAGGATACTACAGCTTTGGGGGAAATGGGCTTTTTCATGTAATGTGAGTGAAGGACCTGCTGCTGAAAGATTTAGCACAACTGGCAAAAATATAGAAATGAAAACAGATTAAAGAACAGTTTGGTTTAAAGGTTAAAAAGCAACTGAGATGTTTAGTGGAGCTGGCACAGATTGCTCATTAAAGGGTCAGTCGTGGGTAAGGGAAATCCTTCTTGGCAAGTAACTAAAAATGAGAAAGGGTAGGTGTTGCATTTGGGCTATAGGAGAGTGGCCAAAAGGACAATGCAACATAGCTCCTGGTGTAATGGAGAAGCAAAAAGAGCTTTATTTAAAGAAACACTGCACTTATATAGGGTAGTTTGTGCAATACAAAATAGAAAAGGCTCATTGGTCCAAGAAGGCAACACCTCTTTGAAAACCTGCTTTGTACAAAACATCACATCTCTCAGGCACCCTGCAGGTGCATAATCACTGCTATAACTTCTTGTCCTTGAGCAGCCTGAGACACTCAAGGCTTCAAGGCTGCTTTCCCCTGGTTCCCAGCAGCATCCAGTGAGAGGGAGGAAGGCAGCATCCTCTCCCTCTCTGCCAGCCCCTGTGGGCTGGGTCTGTGCCCTGCCTGCCTTGGAGGGACACTTGCAGTGCCTGGGCTGTGGCTATGGTTAATGAGCTGCCATCAATTACTGCTGCTCATTTCTAACCAGGTCTGGTCAGTCCCTTGGCCACCAGTCACTGACAGGGTCCAACAGATTTCCCTTGAACCAGGCACTGGCACAACTGGGAACATCTGCCTGGCATTCATTGTAATTTTGGGGGTGGAAAAGGGGGAGAGTTCAGCCTGGGGTTGAAGAGTAGACTGAAAGGGAAAAAGATGAAATGCAAAAAAAAGTTGTGATGGTCGTTCTGGACTTGAAATGGGACTGTGCATTAAAATGCAGGTAACCCAGATTTTGAGCTATCCTGTGATCTCTAATCTTTCCTCTTCATGTTCTTCATCTTTGGGTTTTTTGTGGCTCATGCTGTAGAACTGGGGACTATGGCTGTGCTTTTGAAATGAGTGACTGTTCTGAGACAGGATGAGTGAGATGTAAGACTTTAAAGAAGATCCAGAGGAAAGGTGAAGAAAGCCTCAAATAGATGAAATTGAACAGAAAAAGTTGTTCAGAGAAAAGTAATTTGGAACTTATTGTTTTAAGGGAAAAGACTGCTTATCCAGCAGATACCTTGAGCTCTATTCTGTACATTCAGCTTTATTTTAATGTCTTTGGGATACTATCGATCCTTCTGCTGAAAAATAGAAATTAAAGTAGGAACATAAAAAAGTAACAAAAGACAGCATATTTATTCTATCAAAAATGCTTTTCCTGGGTATCCCAGTGCCTCACAGTATACTGTTACTAAAAGAAACATAACTCTCAGGTATTAAGTTGGAATGTAACTATTTATTACCAAATGCAGTGCATGCCTGCTGGTGCATCCTTTTTTCAGATGGGTTTAGTGAGCATCTCACTCTGGAACTGCAGGGCACGAGGGGATTAGTTTGGAGAAGGCAGGTGTGAGGGGCAGGTCAGGAGCTCTCAGGAGGGTTAACCAGTCCCACCCTCCGAGGCATTTCTGTGGTGACAGCAACCCCTTGAGAATTACTTGCAGCTCTGCACTGTTTTGGCTCCCACAAGATTCCTGCAGTTAATGACAGCAGGGAGGCAGAAATGTCCAACCTCTGCTGACTTGCCAAGACAAGCGAGGAGCCAGCACAGAGTTCAGCACTGAGTGCTGCAGTTTGTATCTGTAATGACAGTTCACGACAGGAGCAGTGATGTTCTCTGCTTTGTGTTTTCTGGAGCAATCAGATTCCTCTGACCCCATTGCACAGGGCTCTGGCTCTGCCTGGGGATGCTGCTTCTGCAGTGAGATTGCCAGAACTCTGTAACTTTGATTATTCTTGGAAAGGCCAGAAGTCAGCACAGCTCACTTGATGCACTTACAGGCTGTAAAAAAAGTTGTCTGGGCAATCCTGATCTCTTAGAAGTCCGACCTGGTGCTGCCAAGCCAACACAACTCTGAACAGAGCCATTACTACAAAACATTTTGGAATGGAAAGAAACCTTGGCTTCCCCTCAGTGCTACATCCAACTATTCAGGTAATTGCTGGGCAGTGATTGATCTTTCTCTGAGTGATCCGTTTTTCTTTGTGTGGTGAAGACTGAAAATCTGGTATTTGTTTTTGGGGCAGAATCCAGTTCCTCCTTCCCTGACAACCTGTTGCACACACAGCATGTGGCACCCAGCCCCTGCAGACAGGCTGAGCACAACAACCAGTACAATCCTTATGGAGGAAAACTTCCATGCTCATGGAGAATCCAGATCTCTTGTACCCAGGAATTAATTTGAAATACTTTTTGTGTTTCTCTTTGTGCAACAGGCAGAAGCACAAAAGGTTTTGTGGTCCCTGTCACTCGGGGTGAACCTGTTTTTATGGGAGTCCCAGTAACTGAGGAGCCTCTAGGGAAGTCTCATTTCTGTTCTCCCTTCCTCTGGAGCAAAGTTTGTATCTTGCAGGTCTCTGAGGCATCTGACAAACTCTTTGCACAGGAATTGCTCTCTGGGATGCAAGAGGACAGCTGAGTGCAGGAGTATTTCTTGTGCCATGCCCCAAACACCCTGCAGCAGTGCATGGGACACTGGTCAGAGGGGCAGCATGTGGGATCCCAAAATCCCTTGGAGGCACAAAGAGAAGAATCTGCTCCCCAGAGTGTCACAAAGGGCCCACAGCTGTGGAACACTCCCCAGGGCCACCCCTGCCAGGCTCCAGCAGCCCAGGTGGGCTCAGCACCCACTGCTCCCATGGGAGACGTGTCAAAGGGAATGGGTGCTGCCTTTTGGCAGCCAAAATTCAATATAAGATAGTGCCTTGGAGGCTTTATTACTTGTGACCCTCACCCAGAACTGAATACATCTTACTTTGTGGACACAGAATTTGATGGTCTTTCCAGCAGCAGAAGAATAAAATCACACCTGCCTTATGAAAAGAGGTCTAGGAAGAAAAGTGTTAAATGGTTACACTGAGATTGATTAAAAAATTTATAACTATGCACATGGAAAAGACTGCAGAGATGTCAAGGATTACCTTATGGACCCAAGCTTCCAAATCAACTCTGAAATTTATTATGAATATCAAATATACCAGGTAATAAAAAATTGCCTAGAGGCAAAATCTGTAGCTTCATAACCACTGAAAATATAAATTTCAGTTGACCTCTGTGTCACAGGCTAATATTTTTAGAAATCAATGCACAGAATAATCCTGAAAACAGAACTAACTGAACTAGTTCATGGTAATTCCTTAGACTTTGGAATTACCAACTCTTAACTGTTCCTACATAATTTTTATCAAGAAAAAAAAATTTCTGACTTAAGTTTCTGCTTGATTTTTTTAGGTTTAATTCGAATTAGCTGGATAAACCTACAGTTTCTCTGCACCTGCCAAAGGGCTGTTCAGAACTGGTCCCATAAGTGACCAGTACCTCCCATCAGTGCACCAGTCTGATTTTAACACAAGCAAAAAATAAAATGCTCATTTTAAAACACAAATTGTATTAACTGACCTGAATACATTTAGTGTTAGTTGACATGATTGCAGTTTGTGCTCTCAGTGAGAAAGAGAACACAGACTCTTATTCATGGCCACAGTGATTATTTTTCTATAAGAGCCTTGTGTGTTTCAGGTATCTAACAACGTGATTAATTTTTATTATTTATATATTCCTAGTAGAAGTAATATCCAGAAAGCTTTGTAAGTACAGATTAGCTCTACTTAGTGCTCTTACTTCTCTTTAAACTTCTAACACAAAGTTACCAAAGTTAGTATCATAAATTCCATTAAAATTGCCATATACAAATTCATTACAGGTGCTTACTATTAAGAGGTTTTCTCTGTATGACCTATCCAAGGAAAAGGGAACATCAGTCTTGCAAATAAAATTGTATTTTTCTGGTTTATTTAGCCAAGTTTCAGCACTGCCCCAGGCAGAGAGGAAATGGAATAAATTTTTGAGATTTTGGAGACAAACAGAACTTTTCCTTTTAAGAAAAGCTTTCCATCTTGATCTGTGACAATACATAAGTTTTTGATCTGAGCTTTAAGAAAGGTATTTTAAGAAGTTCCTACCCTGCTTTTAAAACAGCTGTAGAGATGTTGCTGAACTGGAAATAGAATCCCTCCTGGCCTGAAGTCATCTCAGCAGAAGAGCAGCAGGAGTTTAGCAGCTATAAACTACATTTAGTGACTAAACTTGCTCCACTCTGCTTTTCCTCCTTAGTAGAAAAGAATGACCATGTTGTGATGAAAATGCAATGTGCTTATGTCAGAACAGTAGAAAGTTGAATGTGAATCACAAAACCTTACCAAAACAGATGCTCTCATGGCTGGCATTAGCTGCACTGTTTCCCAAAGACTGGACTGTGCTACCCAGAGTTTCCATGGCAATTTAACTCGTGTGCAAGAGGAGAGGGCATAGCCTGTGTCTCTCAGGCAGGCAATTGTCATTGCAGGCTTCACCTCCATCAATGATGATGCCTTTCCTTGGTTCTGCACTATTTGCTGTTGTCAGCTGCAGTAACAGATATATCTGTTATGCTGCTAAAGGAAACCAGCAGAGCAATAGGATAATTCCTGCACCACTTACAACCAGCCTGCTACAAGAGGAGTATCACTTTAGTTTCTGTAGCATTAACTGTGGCCAATTTAATAGAAAAAATGGTCTTTATACATAATTTACCAGGACCTGGCCCAGTGATTTGCTCATCAGTCTCATGATGTGAAATAATACTTTTTGTTGTGTTTGCGTGCGAGTTATTTCAGAAACTTCACAAGTGGTGCTCTTGTTACGCCACTGATTTGCTATGATTGTGATTTTTAGTAATAATCACTCCTTTGAAACCTTCAGCATCACCACATCATAAATTTGAAAATCCTAACAGCTTTAAAAGGAAACAATACAATTTTAGTGCTTACAGTTAAGTGCTTCCCTGAACCACAGATACATTCTGAATACACAGCACTTGCCAAAAGATACTAAATAAGCTATCCACATCTTATTTCAAATTTATGCCTGATATCTCTTACAATCCCTGAAATTCCCCCTCTAACTTCCACACATTTAATGCATGTTCTGGTTTTACAGTGTAGCATATAATAAAATCAAAGTGGGCACAACCTTTTAAACAGAGGGGATAATTTCAGGGGTCTGAGGAAGAAATGTTTTTGTTCACACAATTGACTTGGCCTGCTTTCCCTTTCTCTTCAAAAATACACTCCCAATCTCTGAGAAATAAAACCCCATAAACTGTAACTTCTGGGAAATTTCTGATACCATCTGAGGTGCTGCTGGTGGAAGGATTTTTGTGATGCATTTGAAATCAAAAGTTCTTTTGAGATGTGTCAGGGTGGAGCAGTTCAGATGGACTGACTAATGCTCCAGCCCCTGCACTCATCACAGACCTGCCTGGGCATCTCCGCAGGTGCCAGTGATCAGGAAGCCTCCAGTTCTAGAAATTCCTTTGAAAAAGTAGGAAACACAGTTTTTGCACCCTAGCAAGGTTTCTTTACGTCTCTTTTTCCCTGAGGTAGCACTTCTTATAACTCCTTAAAAGCCTGAAAACACTCTGTAACTCATTAAGCAGATGAGCCTCATTGTCTGCACTCAAAACAACCAGATCAACTTCCAAGGCACCCACGGCTGGGGCTGCATTAGGCTCTCCACCAAAGCAGGTGCTAACAGTACAAAACCCTGCATTGCTTCAGAGGTAGCTCTGATGCACTTCTACCTGCTCAGGAGCTGCACTTTCTGCTAAAATCACGGGTGGTCCCTCTCCAAGCTGGAGAAGGGGCTTCTCCTCAAATCTTCTGCAGGAGGTTTTGTTCACCCTCAGGTAGAATCACCTGGGTGGTAAATCCTAGACCTTGGGATCCCTGAAAACCTGCTTGGGTACTACAAACCCTGTGGACATCCAGACAATAAGAAAATCACCTAATGAAGACTCCCAAACTTAGAAGCTAATTGTCGTGGCCCAGTAGATCCCTGTCACAAAGTGTTCTTAGGTAACAGTTAAAGTTTAGGGTGATTGCTGAAACTTGCTGGCATGAATACCAAACCCTCCTTAATTTGAGATACACAGCATATTCTTATGTGGTTTGTTTTTAAACTGAGTATTCTGTATTTAACTTCTTTTTGTAGTCTGAAGTGCAAGAAAATTTGATTGCAGCAAAACATCTATTAGACGAGTTTTGGTGCATTACCTTGATGTCACATGAGTGCAGAGAGCTTGTCTTGCTCTATCTGCTCTCACATTTCCATACTTCTCTCTTTCCTAACTCAGCTGTGTGAAGCAGTATCTGACAGGATGCTCCATGGCTCACATTTAATAACTCATGAGTTAAAAATCCCTCGCAATACAGGAGAGTAGAAACTCAGAAATATATTTAGCTTCTTAATCTGCACACACACATCCTCATATTTTGTCATGAATGAGGTTTAATCCAATGCATGGAAACTCCTGAGTTTATCAGAAGTTTTCTAATTCTTCCTTTTTTCTAGTTCTTGTACATTAGCATTTCTAAATTATATAGAAATTTTATAAAATTTTCCATTAGAAAACGAATTCCTGAAATTGGCAGTGCTTGTTCTGGCCACTGACTATACAGGACCATGTGGCAGTGGGCACAATAAATAGGTTTAAAACTAAGTAAGCTTCTTTCCACTCTTAAGTAAGATGCTACCCATATTTTGGACTTAGACTCAACCTTAAATAAGATGTAACTTTAAGGCAGCTTCCCTGAAATTCTGCTATGAGATAAAAGCACCTTAGACCCAAACACCTACCACAGCTTTTAAGAAAGGGAAATATGCCAGGTTTCACAAGCCAATTTTTAATTAACCATTTTAGCATTTGCCTTGACTTTCCCAGAAGGAAAATAAATTGTCATTTCTAGTTCTTCTGTTTCTAATCCCTGAATCTGGGCATCTCTGAAGGGTGATCATTCTCCTCTTAGAGCTGACAGAATCCATCATTTTCATCTGCTTGTTCTCCACTGTGCTCATCCTGCGTGTTAACACCAACACTGGCTTGTCCTTTTAACACTAACATGCAAACCTGCCACTTTTTCACATTAAGATACATTTCTTTTCAAAACACCTTCAAGCTGACTACTAATTCTCCAGTCCTTGACTTCACAGGCAGTATGAGATTTTAAAGGTAACTGAGTCATCTTTTGCTGGGCTGAGAGCAGAGCAGAGTGTGATGCTGCCAGCAGCGTGCTGTCTGCTCAGCAGTAATGTTTATGGAGTACTGCTTTATCCAGACAAACCATTAGGCTCAGGGCAGGTGGTAGCTGGATGACACACAGCCATGATGTACAGACAATCCATACCCATTATCTGGCACCATCCTCTCACCACCAGAGATGTGAATTTGCAGCTGCCTTTGGAGATCTGTTCCACAGTGACATTCATGGAGCCTCTCCCTGTGTGCAGGGCAGAAAGCTCACAAGCAGAAAAGGTTGGCAGGAGGATCTATTAATTTTTTTTACTATTAAAAATTCAGACTTTTTTTTTTTTTCTTGACAACTACTAGCAGGACTACACATGGGGGAACAAAACAGTTTTCTAATGTCCCCTACCTGCAAGCACCATATTTTCTTTTGCTACAGTGAACTGCATGAGCTCCTTCTTCTGTTGTTTTTAAACTGAGTCTGTCCACATCATTCATAAGTCAATAGTGCTGTATTTGCTGCCAGGTTTTTATCTCATTGAGAAATGCAGCCACTGCACAGAAACATCCTGGTGCAGCCCATTCATAACCAACTCTGCTGCTTCCATTTTGCAACAGTCCTTGTGCCAGCACTTTCACATCATGGGTTGTCTGCTGATCTTTTGGATCATTTTTTTTTATTTTCAATGTCACCAAAAGTGCCTGAAACTTAGAAACTGATTTAGAAAGTGGTTCTCCTTATTCTGTTAAAAGGCTGAAAGCCTGTGTGCCTCTTTATTCGTCTAAACCAGATTTTGGGTAGACAGTGTACTTTTCCCTTTAGATGATCTTTATATCTTCTATTTTAAATACAACTCAAAAGGATAAAGTAGGGTTTCAACTTCACCAGCAGATTCAAAAGATTTCTCCAGTGTGGACATAGCTCATCTTACGCTCCTTTAAGAGAGAAACTTTTGTCACCTACAAGGCATTTGCACAGTGCTGAACCCCTGAAAATCTGTGACTGTTACACAGGTTCTGATTAGGACATGGGGTCAGGAAATACTTGGTATCAACTCAGCATTCCATTTGCTGCTGCTAACGCTCCTATAAAAACATGGTAAATGATAAATATTAACTACAAGGAACAGGTTCTGAACTGCTGAGGCTCTGGTTAAATTAATGGAGTTATGCTGACTTTATTTAAAGAGTTGAGGGTTTGATTCTCCATTGTTTTCTGTTTTAAAAATATAGCCAACTTAGCCTTAACCTCTAATATTTTTTGGATGAATTGTTAATCCTCAAATGGCACTACTTGCTGAACATACAGCATAAATAGCATTTCTCCTTATGTAGTTCTTGACTGACCCAGTTTCTCTGTTCTGAGAAATTCTGGCTGCTGTCTCTTGCTTTCATGTATTGTGCTGCATTCTCTAATCCTCACTTGTCCTCAAGAGACTTGATGCCATGTACAGGGCTACAGGTCCCAAAAGAATGACACCACTGCCAATTCAGCCTCCACTGGTTTCACCTCGTGGACTGAGGGACTGGATGGTTGGCACCTTTGATTTCCTTGGGCTTCACAGACTCCAGGTGACAGGAACAGTATCCAAAAGCCAAGGGAAAAGGGACAATCTATCCAGGTGGAATACAGTCAAGTGTGACTTGCACATGCCTTTCCATCCCCCCAAAACATGTTTCTGAATGTTCTACAACTCTAAATTACTTTCCAACAAAATTTCCTTCAAACTTATATTGTGGACTCCTGAACTCTCAGGACCTTGACTGTAACCAAAACCTGCAACTGACATCTTCATTTCTCTTCTTCTGGCAAGATAAAAAAACAAAAATACAAAAAAAGCTTGCTCTTCTGCCTTTTCTCTGTAATGTCATTTATCTTGCTGTGATTCTTATGACAGCTTGTAATGCTTCCAGAACTTGCATTTCAAAGCACTTTTCAAATCTCCTTTTGGATGCCAGGGTCTGGCCTCAATTCACCCAGCTGAAAAGCAGCCAAGGGTTTTGTGGAGCAGAGGAGATTTATTTCTGAAGAGTTAAAGGTGGAATAAGCAGTTCCCCTTCAGCAGTTCTTAAGGTTGGGCTTTGCTCTTCCAAAGCCTCCTGGGTGAGGCTGGCCACAGGCAGGACAGGATGGGATACAATGCCAAAGCATCACTCTCTCAGCTTCTGCTGAGGAAGGTTTATCAGCTTCTGAGAACCAAATCCCCCAATGGCAGAAAGGAAAACACTTTGGAAAGCTTCACTGCCCCTTCTCTCTTCCTGGAGGGAGAGAAAGCACAAGGAATATGAGCCACAGCAAGTGGCACAACCAGGGAACTTGCCTAATTCATGGGAACTGAGGGTGAGATCTGTGTTACACCTAAAAAAAACACAGATCACAATAGGAATGTTCTTTAGTACCAAGACAGAAATTAATTTAGCATTTATCCTTTTCAGACGAGTAAAAATTCTGCTGTGGCAATCCATGTATCTGATTAAAGTAATTATTTTTAAAAATGGGGGGGGGTTGAAAACACATGGATACAGCATTTACAGTTATTGCTCAGTAACGTGGATGGTCCTAAAGACATCATCAAGGAAGGGATAAGAAATTTAACTTGTTCTACCACTGTGCACTAATTAAACTGTTTAGTGCAGAGACCAGCATAAAAAAGGAATTAGCAAACAATGCTGTGAGTAGAGGATGATTTGTAACATCAGCACATTGATGCACTGGGCTCAGATAGTCTAATTTGACTGGCAGCACTTTATTAAGTTTTGGCAGCATTGAAGCAGACTGGGAACGTTGTGATGAAGCTCAAGCACATTAATCCAAGCTCCAGCTCTCGTTAATACTGATGAGTGAAGGCAGTTAATTGAATTATGTATGAAGTACTGCTGATTAAATATTTCACTCCTTGCTATAGAATTAACTCTGCTTTATTAACAGCCACTGTTGTCTCTAATAGTGAATGTCAGAGGGGCCTCTTCTCAGCCACTCACTTCCATTTTCCCAACCATCTGCTCAGGTTGCTTATCCAGGTACACATCTATTCCTGCTTGTACTAGCCTTTGAAAGAAACATTTTTGCTTCTCACAAATGGTTGTGTGATAGTGTAAAAGTTTTATTTCCTTACTGAACAGGTTTCAGTCAAACTCTTAGATTAATTTTTTTCATTGACAATAGAATAGGATTCTAGAAATTACACAGACAGACTTTTGATTGATGCCATCTCCAGAATGAAATGCAGCATTAATGGGCAATTTTCATTTTGCTTTGATGATGATTTCTACTTCCAGTTTTTACAACATTTAAAAAAAATTGTACATAAACCCTCCATTAATGAGGAAGAGAAAGGAAAAATTCAGACAGAAGTTACAAAAAAATTGCAAAGCACAAAATAAATAAACCAGTGTCCTTTCAGGAACTCTGCTGAACAACTACAAGAATTACAGTCCTCACCAGCTGGAGATGTTCACAATTAATCCCAGAGACAATACAGCTGAAAGAGACCTCAGCTGTTTGAAGCTGACAAACATGACAAAAGGACATGTAGCAGGACAGCAGCAGTGGTTCAGCAAGAAGTGCAACAAAGGATTTGACATTCTGCAGACAGGAGGGTTTCTGCTAGGCCAGTTCTCACACAGCCAGGTCAGTGCTCTTTCATCCTTTGCTGAGATGTGTGAAGAGCTGGCAAAACACAGTGAAATCTGGTGCTAACATTTATATTAAAAAATACGGAATATGTGGAGTGCACAAAGCCACAAGCTTCTGCTGTTAAAAATGATGATGAATATTTTTAAATTCTATCCTGTTGGAAATCTGACAAAGAGATACTCTGTTATTTTGAACACAGAGCCCTTTCACACCAGCCTTGAAATATTCTAAAAATAAGCTTTCTGGTGATGGTCCTGTGCCTGGCCATATGTAAGAGGTTTTCAGCGAAATCAAATGAAATACTGTAGTGCACAATTGACAGAATACAGAAAATATATTGAAATAGTAGCAGAGATCAAGAATGGTAAGTTTTAATACCTAGCAAAACACAGAAGTGCTGCATGTCCACTACTCCATGTTACTTTGTAATCCATTTATTTCATAAATACAGCTGAGGAACAATCATTTTAAATTGTCTTTGAACAACACAAAGTCCAGCGCAAGTACCTTTGTAGGGATGTTTTAGGACTTCTGTTTTTATTTTCATTGCTTACACTTCTGTGTCCCCAGGGAAAAAAAACCCTACCATTAAGTTGATGTAGTAACACGAATCAGTGAAGGAAATGCTTATAAAACAATGTATAATGGAAATGGATTAGGTATTTCTTAACTTGAATTGCAAGAATGCCTTTACTTAGGATCTGAGCGTACAGCAAGGCCTCTAGTATTTTAACAGAACTTTTCCCTTGGTATTCTTTTAATTTTGATGTTTTAAAACAAAATTTCAGGGGTGCAAATATTCTTATCTGAAACCCTGGTTAATGATGTAAGTTTCAAGATAGGATTAGTTTTTTTTTTTTTTCTACTCAAATATGAAGATGTGAGACTAAAATCCTGTATAAGACTAAGGACGTTCATTAACAGAAAACAGGAGGTCCCTCCCTGAAACTCCTGATTTTCTCTGTGTGTTGAAGGATGAGTTCAAGTGACTCAGAACAAGGGCCAAGGACAGCACAGAAACCAGATCTAGAAAGTTACTTGTTCATCAAGTTAGAATCTGATGCAGCTGCCATCGCAAAGTTACTTTCTCCTGCTTTGGTAGATCTTTGGAGGAGAACAGGGTTCCCTGAAGACAAACTGGGTGATGCCACAACTTCCTTTGCAAAGTGCAGTCCCTGCTGATTGGGCTAAGGCTCTGGACAGCAGAAACCAGTGGCTAAAGCCATGGAAAAATGGAGAAAAGGGTTCCAAGAGAGGCTGGAGGAGCGCAGAGCCCCAGGAGATCCAGCTGGGAGCTGAGCTGCCCGTGCAAATATTGATTTGGGAGCTGTGGGGAGGAGGAG
>WBND01000097.1:1695921-1743475 GCA_013398595.1 Tychaedon coryphoeus | reverse complement strand
ATCCATACCAAAAATGCGCACAAAATTTCTTGTGCAAAGTTGGGATGTATTTTTTGTAGGTGAAAGTAGAATCAGGCTGGTTTGAGGGTTCAATGACTGATGTATTTTGGAATTTAAAATAAGCTCAAATCCCCAGTTCAGCTATCACTGAAAACATTGGTTTGGATAAAATACTCTACATCATTTGCAAATGAGTACAAGCTATTTAAAATAATCATAAGAGGATTCTGAAATTTTGTGAAGAAACTAGAGCTGAGTATTGTGTACAGTGTAGTACCTGGAGTGGTGAAATTTCCAAAAAAGAGTAAAAATTCTTTAGGAATAATAAGAAATGGGGTAAAAATGTCAGAGAGACATTGGAAACTCCCAAGATGATCCACCTTCTGCATCTACAAAAAAGACAATAAACTTTTCCCAATATTCCTTGGCTGATATTAATTTAGAATTAGGTATTGTATCCTGATATATCCTGATTTCCCGTGGTTTTTTTCTAGAAAACTGATTTTTAAAAGCCTAAATCCTATCAGCAACATATTCACAAAAAATGTTCAATGTTAAAAACCACTAAAAATGCAAAATTAAGGGGACAGACTCCTGAAAAGACAATGCTAGGGAAAAAAAAAAAAAGGTTTTGCATCCCAATAGTAATTTCAATTCTTAAAAGCAATAAAAAAAAAAAAAAATCCAACCTGAAATTATTTGTGCATCTTCATGCAAAGACCTTGGCATTCAAGGAGCACTTCATCCACCTTTGCACATCATAGAATTCCACTAATTAAGCTCTCTCTTGTAAAATAACTTATATTTGCTGTTCTTCAACCACTAGATTAATTTTTACCACACATGAATTGTTTTCTGGTATTACAGAAGGCATGCTGTAGACAAACATTTTGTATATCAAACATTTGAATCTTAAATGTGAAAAATCTTTATAGGTGTAGGTATATACACAAATATAAAAGTGTCTGTATGAAGCTCAACTGGAGAGCCATGTGGGAAGGAAGATGGTTCTAAAAAAGATGCTTGAAAAAACCCAAAATCCCAATATCAGCATGAAAAGAACAGTAGCATCAAGGTGTTAGAGGCTGGTGAAATGTAATATTGTGATCTTCTCTGGCCACTGGTGTTTTTGTACTACACAGTGGCTGGGTCTGTTTGGAGGTTTTGGTTGCAAATACAGGAAGCAGAATTTGATCATTTATTAGTGAAATGCCTAAAGATACAGGAATTTCTGCTTGTTCTTTGGAGCAGGTGGTTTTATGGAGCTCTGCTGGTGGCTGAAGGTCTCTGCTGAAGCAGTGGGGTTTAAAGGATGAAATATCCAACTGAGCTCCTGAAAGGGCTGAAGTTTGATCACTCCTGTTAAGCTTCCAGTGAATTCAGACTCTGACAATGAACAAATCTGGGCATTAGCTCAGCCAGCCAGCGAGGAGATGTAAATATAGTTGGGATTATGTCCATCCATAATGTGAAATTCTCTATTTATCTGCAATTCTGTCCATCCACAGTACGAAATTCTCTCTGTATTTAAGTTTCTTTCATGTGAAGTATGGCAGGGAGGGAACAGAAAATCAAGTTGTTCTGTGACAAGATTACCCACAGCTATATGGAGGTGAGGCACAGCATCAGCCTGGCTTCTCTTAAAATATGTCACGAAGTGAAGAGGCAAGTTAGGGAGTGAAAACACACACCAAATTTAGTCTCTGAATAAGGACACTTGAATCTGGTTCTATTTGTTAAACTACTGCTGTAAAAGGAAAGCATTTCCCTAAAATATGAATTTCCTGCATATTCAACACTACAGTCTGGAGGACTGCTGTGAAGTTCAAGACAGTTTTAGAAGTAACATCAGGAAGAGCTTTGGAATAATCACAGAAGAGCATGTACTGGGCTGGAGTGCCCAGTGCACTGTTCCTGACTGCAGATTCTGGCTGTAAAAGCAGATATTCCAAGCCACAGAGAGGGACATTTGGAGGGAAAGTGGAGCTTTGCTTCACTGACACAAAACAGAAGTTTTTGTGCCAATCCTTTTGCCTTCAGTACAGAAAAGCATGAGAGAAATGTTCACTGCCTCTCTCTGCCCAGGGATGGTACAAGGCAGAGTTGCTGTCAACTCTTTAATGTTTAAAATGTATATAATAAATTTATATAATGTTTAAAATGCTGGGAAGAACCCAGCACAGCCCTCTGCCCAGTCCCACAGAGGTGATGTCTGCAGATCAGGCAGATGTCACTGCAGTTTAATGCAGTTTAGGAAAACTGTTGGTGTGTGATTCGTAAGCAAAACCACATCTTTAAAACATTTGTGGAAACATTTCCTTACTAAAGCCAGCTGACATTATTCCAAGAGCCTTGTATTTAAGAGCCTGCACCTCAGAATCCCTTCTCTTCCAATTAAGGTCAGCATGCTCCACAAAATCCTCGATGTAAATATATTGCCCAGCAACACTATTATGTACTGAGTAGCTGAAGGTGTCTTAATGCTCATTGTGCATGAAAACCAATGCAAACTCACGTTGCAGAACAAGGTCAAGCAGGAAATTGAAAATTAAATGCCAGTATCTCAGTGACAGCTTCCTGAAGGGCACATTAGAAACAGTTTACCAGAAATGTTTCTAGAAGCAGGCAAGAAACAACATCTTTCACCTGATCCCATTTTTGCTGCCTATAGTTCTTTAAAGTCATTTAACTTTCTTTGGATTTCCATTTGTGGCAGGGTTTAGGAGCTGGGGGGGTTAACTAATTCTTCAGTGTTTTTACCCCACTTTCAACCCCTTAAGAGAACAGAGGATACTCTTCCAGGCACTAAAGTTCTTCCTTAAAGATTATTTAAATCCTTTAGAACTTTACAGACAGAATTATGGGGGTCTTCAGGCACTAAATGATACAGTAGGTGCCTCCTGGGATCTTCTTAAGCAAGTGAGATGCCAAACTCTCAGAGCCTTTTGGGAGAAGCTGTGTATCTCAGATATTTACCTTCTTTTCCTTGGCCAGTCATTTGTACTTTAAAGCACTTAAATAAAGTTTGCAGATCTGGCCATCAATCTCAAAAAGCCACTGGAACTTAGACTGCTAAACCAGTTCTGAAAGTGAAAACTGTTAGAAAAAAAATTTCCATGTTTCAATCTGCACTTTCTAAATAAAAAAATGTCTGTGAAATGAAGAAAGTTTCTTTTTCCTCTGCATTTCATAATATTCACATTCTGGAGCGCCTTCATGTCTTTATGTTTACAATTTAGTGGTATTTTAGACAGAGTTTTAATGCAAAAACTATGCAAATGTGAAGTGTATGAGAAATGGATACCAATAGCCATAAATATTCATGGCTTGATGTAACAAGCTGGGAGAGTTTCTGAGTAATCTTCTACAGTGATTACTTGGAGCTCTGTTTCATTCCTTAAGCAAGTATCTGAGCCTGCCCAAATGTAATTTATTAATGTATTAATTGAGAGAAGGCTGTGAAAAGAGTAGGTACAGAATCAGCAACAAAGGACAAATAATGGTAAGGCAGACAAACCTGAGAATAGGAGAAGAGTTTCATGTCTTTTAATTCAGTGAAATTTTTGCCACTTTGATCAGTGCTTTTCCTCTGGCCTTTCCAGAATCCCACTGTGGTTTCCCTGAGAGGTGTAGGAATTGAGTCATATCTCTACACAAAGTGTAGGGGCTGGAAAAAACACAGACCCTGCTCTAAGCTGACAAAATCACTTTATTAAGCACATACCAGTATTTACATGTTTTCTGTGCACAAGTTTGTGATCAAACCGTGCAGCCAGTGATTAGGAGACTAACCAATCACACAAAGAAATGGCAGAGCAGATGTTTCTTGCTCATTTATCTTGGGCACTCACACACCCACACAGCCTCCATGGCCGTGTCCTGGGCTGCTGAATTGAAGCACTCTCACATGGGAATTGGTGGCTGCAGAGGAGCTTTGGGATGCACCTTCTCATGGGAAAAAGGTGCCTGTTAAGGTCAAGAGGAGCAGTTGCTTCAACACACAACTCATGTCACAGCTCAACAAATATGTAATTTTCATCTTTTTTTCCCCTCTTATTTTTTTTACTGAACCAGGCATAGGAGCTGCATGAAGAATAATGTAAAATGAGTTGGGAAAAAGTATTTAAAATTCTGTCTAAATATGAATTTTCTCTGGACGGTGTTCTTAACTGGGAAAGTAAATCCAGGTCTTTGGCAGTGAGAATGATGTGACCATTGCCCCAAGACAGTTAAATGGAAGGACTTCACTGGTTTCAGCAGACTCTGGGTGAGGCACCACCTTCTCCCCACTGCACTCTCTAAAACTAAACCAACACAGGTCCTGCCAGAAAGCAGGGAGCCCATAAACATAAAATTACAATGAGCAATAAAACCTTGAGAGACTAGTTTAGCTATTGCTTTAATTTATACTCCTGTTAACCAATTTTAAATGCACATTAAAATACCAAGTAATTCTGAAGATGTCAGTGTGTGGATAATAGAGCCTGCCAAGGCCATGCAATATAAGTGTTTCAGCCATAGCCTATTAGACTTCAGTCATTTATTCTTTATTTTAGGAATGCCTAATCTGAAGGAAGAAAAGCCACTTGAAGTTGTCCAACTGCAGGATAGGAAAAGCAAACTGGAATCTGAACTCCCTCCTGGGAAATGCCCTGGCATGCACTGGTGAAAGGGAATTCTGCAGCCATGACCTACATAGCCCAGTTTGGAAATACAGAAGAGTTGACTCCATAAGCTGAGATGTCCTCCCTATGTCATATGCTGTATTCTGAGTCACACAGAACAGCTAAATCCTGCATTTCTAAATTGGGACTAAAGCTGGGAATTAGCTATCACTCCCAGCTGCATCCTGATCTGCTTTAGCTGCACCTGACTGAGACTGGGAGGAGCAGAGCTGAGCATCCTGCTCACCCTGTACCTGTTAGTGCTGTGTAACACCAGCATGACCCCACAGCTTTAATCCTCCCATTCACCCCTCTCCTCCACGAGAAACAAAGGATACAGGATTAACATGTGATTTCCTCAAAAAGCACATTATTAATGAAATTGCAGTGTGAACACTCTAGGACAAAAGAGATGACACTGCACAGCTGCGGAAATAAGTAATTTCATTTCACTTAAAGAACTTGGAAAGAGATGGTTTTAAATAAAACCATTGTAAAGGGAATACAATCTTGTAAATATTGATTTTTAATTTTTTTTTAAAATAATCAGCTTCTGATGGCCTTTATTCAAGGGATGTAGCATTTGTCTCAGCAAGCAAATCCCACTGTTTCCAGTGTGACCTATTTTCAGACAAAAGTAATAACCTAGGATTTTCTAAACTGGCAGCAGCTCTTGCTTTTGTAGCGACTACTTCAGCCAGACTTGCATCCTAATTATTGTAGTGTAGGAACCACATGATCCCTGGATTTCAGACTCTCAACTAAACCCAACTTGACCAATTTTGCTAGCAAGGAGGAAAAATCCCATCTCTTCATCTATCGATTGAAATGTCATTGTTTCACTGCAAGTGCTTTCAGCCCTTGGGTTTGATTTTGACTGGAACAAGTGGCTGTGGAATGGGGCTGTCCTTGCCCTGGACACATCCACCTCCTTCCTGCCTTGCTCTGCAGTTACAGTAGGAGATGGTGCCAGAATGGCACAGCAGACAGTAATTTGTAACATTCCTCAGCTCTGGTGCTGCCCTTGCAAGAGGTGCCAGCTCCTCAGTGGGGCAGCTGCACGCTTCATGCCAGCCAGCCAAAGGCAGGGCTGACTCAAAGCATCTGCAGGAACCTTTCTGTCCTCTTTAATCAGCATCACAGGGATCCAGGCAGGCCAGCCTGATGGCACAGGCATATCTGAACAGGCTGCTCCATTCTCTCCCAGCCTCCAGCTGCTCTCTTGAACTCAGCTTTATCCATTTTTCCATACCTACATCTCATTCAATATTTGTAAAATGACCTCTCTGAATAAAGACCTCCATTCTTCACCAAAACCCTCACAACAAACTCATAGATATTAAAGACACAGCAGGAATAAATTAGAGGAGGTCATAAAAGGGTCCTAGGAACCACCTCTGTGTTGGAGTGGAACATCTATCACTACCTGCTTTGGTGTCAAGTGAAGAATTTCCAGTGTGACCTGGTTATTTTGTGCTCCATCCCTGAGTATTTTTCTCTGTGCTGCAGGCTCTCAAAGGCTGCAGGCTGGGCTGCTGTCTACAAGCACCTGTAAATTGCAGCAGTGCCATTTGCACTGCTGTAGTTAACGACCTGTCAGGTTTCCCATTATGATGTTATGCTGCTATTTTCAGGGTTTATGTCCTGACTATAAAGTTGGACTGCTTGGTCTGGAAACACTAATGCATTTTTTGTATGTTTTATAAATATAAAATGAAAAAGTGCGCTAATATAAAATCAGTCTCTATTCAGAAAGGTAAAAGGTGACAATTTTAAGTAATATTTTCCAGGCTAGAAAAAAAAAATCAATAAGATTCAGGAAGGCTCCTTTTTTGGGCAGTCATTAACCATAATAATGTGATTTACAGCTTGCAGGGGCAGCAGGTACCCGGAAATGCATTAAGTAGGTGACTGTATTCTATGGTGAGTTCTGAGAGGATAAATCTTTCTCTGACCACAAACAGCATATGCCCAGAAATGCCATAGGGGGTGATGGTATAGGATATCTGTATTTTAATCTATGTAAGTAACAGCAGTAAAACTTATCCAAATAATAATTCCACATCCTTCTAGGCAGGCAGAATGGTGAGCATGGATTTTGCTCCTGAATATGTTCAATGCATTCATGATTCAGTGAATTCACAAGTGACCTTTCTAGAGAGGTGTTACACAGGAGGAAATTTTCACTAAGTACAAATGAGCAGTTTCAGACTATCAAGTCTCCAGCAATCCTCTATTTAAGGAGTTTGAGGAATCCTACACATACACACACAGACTTACAGAAATAAAGTCAGTTTAGCAAGTTACTGAAGAAATGCTATGGTCAAATAACCCAGAATCCATATTTACAACTTAAATCATAGCTGTCTATTAGGAAAGTACTTGCATACCATAGGATGTATTCACTTTTAGGTAAGACTCATTTCCTTCCTTTTGATTTCTTAATTAGGTAGGGGACAGGATTTGACAGAGAGGTTTTTTGTTAGTACCAGTGAAGCTTTCAGTGACAATAACCAACAGAGTGTAGCCATGCACAGAGCAGTGGTGTGATCTTATTTCACAAGAGTTTATTTTAACCACAGATGAGGGTGTAGCATATTTTCCTCTGTATGACGTGGCAAATTCTACACTAAATTGCACTAATGAGATGTACAAGTCAAAAGCTGCACACTGTGTTTATATAAAGTCCTCACTGGTGCTGGGTCCATCAGAATCATCTTCCTGAAGTCTCTGTAATATCCTGATGTGAACAGTCTCAGTGAAAGAGGAGGTGAATTCCTGCCTGACAATCACAACTGTAATTGTAGTACTCTTAAAATGTAATTCTTCATCATGGTATTTTACAAGAGTAATTTTTGTAAGTGGGATAATGACAGGAGTAGCAGCAAGTCCACATCTTAGTGCCACTCATGGTCCCCATTTCTGTGTTACATTGCAATCCCTTCCAGTTTCATCTCATCCCACACAGATTTATGGCAGAAGTACCTAAACAAACATAAGCTGGAGCATTGTAACCCTTCTCTGATTAAGTCCAATTACATTCCACTGGGGAAGAACATTATTAGCACAGAAAAATACCATTCCTTATTAGTCTCAGTGACTTCTTTCTCCAAAGGACACTAACTTATCTTACACTACACCATGAAAATCTATAAAGAGGGCTTTTTATGTAGGAAGTGATGATTGTTACTGTTTTGTACAAAAACACATGCACAGCCACAAGAAAATTAATACTACAAGGTAATTAATAGCCAGAGCTCCAAGTCCCCTCCTTACATAAGGAACTGTGGCAGATGTCATTACTCATGTTCAGCTTGGATTATTAGCTTTAAAAGGTCCTTGAGTCTCTGAGCAGCAACTGATTATTCTATCAGATTTCTTTGTGCTTCAATTCTATTACTCTAAGTCGTGGATACCACTAAAATGTCCAGTGCCAAAGGGTGCCAAGAACTTGAGATACCCTGTGAATATCAGTCTGTCAAGGCTTAAGGTAAAATAAAACTTTTTGAATGTATCAATACAAATACCCAGACTTGCACAGGAGCTTTGCTTCTGGCCTGTGGAAGTTTCCAGAATAATCCTTCCAAGTAATTAGTTATGAGCTTTCAGTTATTAATGGCTTAGTCACAGACCCCTGTTCCCACTGCCTTTATACTCAGCTTGTCAAGAATATCACAGAATGTTTTGGGTTGGAAATGACCTTAAAGATCATCCAGTTACACCCCCTAAACCCTTTCCTGTACACACTGGTATCCCTTGCTTTTAGGTCACAGTGAAGAACCTAAAAAAATAAAGATTCCTAATACTAATCTGACCCTTTTCATCCCAAACCCCAATTTTTGATGGTCCAGCTAAGGTACACATGGATGATCCTTCTTTTCTTAAGCAAAAGCTTAAGAGGATGTGCTGCTCATGCAATGGTGAGCCCTTGTAAGATCACTGAGGTGGCTTGCTGGCTTTTTACTTTTAACTGGTTAAAGTGGACTTGGTAAAATTTAAAAAATAAATTGTACTATATTTGCAGAAAGGGCAGTTACTTTCCCAACAGTACAGGTCTTCAGGGTTCTGTAGTGACTGCAAACACGGTGTGTAGGACAGCAGATGTTCTGGATGCTGCTCTCTGGTTATGGCTGCCCAAATGGTATTAAACCTCTTGAATTTCCTCCCAGCTAGAAGCCATCATCCATGCAGATTTTGGTAGCTACAGTTGTACCAATAATTCCTGGTGCTTAATTGTTCTTTGTGCTTATAACCCATATTTAGTGTCAATGTAAACAGCATCCACTTCAGGCTGGTGAAAAAGAGGATTTTCAACTTCATCAGGAACTATCTGGAGTACTCCTACACCAAAACCATCACCTGACCTAGCAGCAAAGTGTGAGGGGCAATAACTGACAAGGATCTGCAAGTCCCTGCCTTCCAGGTGTCCCTGTTTGCAGGTTCCTGGAGCAGCAGAGGGGCAGGGCTGGGTCCTGGCAGGACAGCTGGTGGCACAGCACACCCAGCCTGCCACCTCCTGTGCTCTCACAGCCAGGGCAGGGCGGGGGGACAGGGACAGCAGGAAGGCAACCTGAGCCACTGGGCCACCTCAGGATAACAGAGCAAGGGCCAGATACAGGGCTATGTGCAATTCTTCTTTTGTGGGTACCAGTTGTAATTGAGCAGGAAAAGCCACAGCTAAGAAAGATAACTAGGCTGTTAAAAAAAACCAAAAAAACCAAAACATCTGAGACCACATTAACAAAGAACTGTGTTCCAGTCACAAGTTTGTCAAGGTTTAAAATTTTAGGTCTTCAGAGTGGTTAATTCACAATGCTGGCTCCCTAAAACTTTTTTCTTCCCTTTCATGAAAGGACTGAATTAGAGGGGAAAACAGCATTTAGAGATCTGTTTGCAAAACGGCTGCAGATACAGGCCATATGTAAAACAGCAACTTCAGTGAAAAGGACCTTTTAAAAAGGATTGCATAGATGGGTTCAAAGGAGTGGGAAGGACCTGAAGACAGCAACTTTTTGAGTTTCATGGCAGTAACAAAAGCACCTGTAAAGGGTGATCCCCAGTCCTGAGCTCCGTGGTCAAGCGACAGAGGGGCTGTGGGGACCAAATCACAGTGCCACCAGGTGTTGTAAGAAGGAAAAAGTCCATGTTGTATGATATTTAACTCTCACATAAAAACAAAAATCTAGTCTCTTTTCTACCTACATGATTTCTAAAGAGTCAATTTTTGCAGAATCACCAAAGGAAGTGAGAAACCAGGAAAATATCTTGGATGAAATATATTTCCTTCAAGCTACCTTTAACTGACAACCAAAGCTGAAATATTTGTATATACTAACCTAAGTTCAAATCAGTAAGAATGATTTCCAGAATCTGAGTTCTATCACCCTGAAGAAATGAACTGTTCCAAAATACTGCTTTCTAAAAGAAAAACTGCTATTATTGTTGCAATAAATAATTATATATGGCTGGTAAATTTGTCAGAGGCAGCAGCATCCCACAGAAATGAGCTGGCAGCCTGGCTTAGGTTAGAAATGTGAATTCTGTCCCCAGCTGTTGAAGCTGAGTGTGGCAGTGCCCCTGATCTCCTGGCACACATTATCTGCTCATGGGCCAGCTTTAAACCAGCTGGGCAATCATCTTTATCTTTCCCACAGCCCATCCTCCCTCCAGGAGATCTCTCCTGTTCATGGCCAGTGAGTCCCAGGGCATGGCTGATAAAATTCCATCATCCCATGGGAGATGCTCCAGCCAGGGCAGGAGCCAAGCCTTTCCTACCTACATAAAAACTGAGATTTTTGGACACCAAGGTACCTTCTTTCCACTGGATTCCAGAGGAAAGCCAGACCTTTCCACATCATCCCTGGAGCTTCAGAGGAAACTGCACCTTCTCCAGGAGCACTGCTCCAGCTGAACCACATCTGCCCCTGCAGGAGGATGCAGCCACCATGGAATGGCACTGCTGCCAACACCCTGCCTGACTGACGGGTGCCAGCTTGGATTCTGGCTCTGTCAGTGTTCTGGGATTGTTCTCTGTAATACTGTATTTCTCTGCTTGAGAGCCCCTTAATTTCAAAATTATAATAATTTGGAGGGAGGGGTTTACATTCTCCATTGGAAGAAAAGCTTCTGACTTTTTTGGCAGACACCTGTCCTTCAAACCAGCACACAATCATATTAGCTGAGATGCCAGCTCTCAACTGCAGTGACAGGCTCTGGGACAGACACGCCTTCCTAATATCTTTGGGGGTGTTCACGTCCAGCCCTGGGTCAGGACCAACAGCTGTGGGAAGAAAGCATCCTGGCAGATGGCTGCAGCTGTTTGCTTCAGTGCACATCAGTCAGAAATCCAGCAAGAGCTGCCTGGCAGCTCTCACCTCCCAGGTGCTAATGAGCATCCCGTGTGAGATCTGACAGTGACTGCCACCAGCCAGGATAAACTCAATATGCACCAACAGATCCTTTGTGATGTGTTAGTCTGAGAGCACAGCCACAAACGCAGCCTCGAAATGCTTTAAATATGGTTTTCAAAGGCTCCCAAATCTAGGTGCTGCTGGAAAAAAACCATTAGCTGTTTGTTCTGTAGAGTCTTGTGGGATTTCTCTCTTCTGCTGAGGCTGACAGGTTGCAGAGTTGAATTTGAAAGAAAGGTACCTCAAATTCCCCTTGCTTTCCTCATGGCTGCTTCAGTGAGCTGTTCATTACTGACTTTCTGGACCAGCTCTTGAGGATTTGTGCTGGGTTAGTCAGATTTGCAACATAATATTTGGTAATTCAGGTTTCCCTCAGAAAGGAGTTGTCCCTCCACACAACTCTAAAAGGTTTTCCTTCCCAGAAGTTTTTGAGTCATCACTGTTTCCTCATTCATCTTCCAAAGATGTTCCTAAGCCTAAATTTCTCACAGTATTAAGATTAGAACACCACAAGCATGAACTAATCACAGGTTTCTTTACATTCTGGCAATTATATTATTTTTCTCAGCAACTTTAAATTTAGGTCTGTTTAGCAAATATTTTTTTCATTCATTTTCTGCTGGGCATCCACCTGAACTGTGCAACTCAGGGAGGCTGAAATATCTTGAAAGCAGGTCATTATATTCTCCAGGTTTCTTCCCCTGCTGACAATATGAGGAACTAAACATGCACAACAATACACTGGAGTGCCTCTGACAGCCCAAACCAATCTCAAGTAAATCTGAAAAGCTACTTTATGCCACAGCAATATGTAATTAAGCTCCAGGTTTGTAGATTTTCACAACCATTTCAGTGCCAGAAATGCGGGGGCTGCAATATTTCATCTCATTTGCACTAAAATTCTTACCAAGACAATCAGCATTTTGGGAATTTCAGATGACTGTCAGGTTGTAACAGTTCTCACAACAGTGAAAGTAGCTGATGATGGGTCAATTCTACAGATCCTCAGGAACAGCTCACACACCAGCCAAGCAATATTTTCTACTATTATGAGGAAATAAAGATCACATTGCAGTTTTCTTGGTGCATTCATGATAAAACTTGAAGCACTACTTTACCTTACAAGATACAGCTAATATACATAAATTATTGCATATTAATCTCAATCACACTGAAAAGATACTGCACAGAATCCTTCCAGCTGCCTCAATTATTTATCATTTACTAAATTTCCATGAAGTCCAGTTATCTCATTTTTTTCACTCATACTTTGTTTACTAAACAAAAATCAGTGAAAATTGCATGCAGCGGGTTCCTGTCCTAATCTACTCTAAAATCTAATCTAAAATTGTAGAAATGCAATTACCTAGACGTGCTGCAAGATAAATTATTTCATCCAGTTAACAGTAATATTTTTCAGTCCCTTTCCCTTTTCTACACACAGAATACACACACTCACAAAGCAGCATCACGTTGGGTATACTGAGAGAAACCAGGAATGTCATCACAGTGATTTCTTCCCTAAAAAACAGCCATGGTCTTTGGATGATGGATTAACAGAAACCTTTCTGTGCTTCACTATAATGTGATGCTGAGTAGTTGTCAACCAAAAAACTTTGCAGTGAAAACAAATCAACCCCAAATATCTTCCCCAAATCCAACTACATTAATTCCAGTGAAATAAATATTTAAGAAAAGGCAAAATTTTAAAATTACACTTACCAGGAACAAAGCTTCCTTGGACCACCTCCTTATAAGCCCACCAGCCTTCATGGATTTTTGGTGAATTTTGTTGAGCTAGAAAGAAATAATCAAAGAAACTGTAAAACTAGGGCAAAACATAGAACTTAATTAGCTAAACTTAAGGAACTTTAAACAGGGTACTATCCTCTACAGAACAGTCACTCAAGTTACCAATTTATAGAGTCATATGTATGTTGGAGAACCTTGTCCCTGTTCATCACACAGTAAAATATACTCTGCTTTGGAGGACTTGGTAATGAAACTTAACAATTCAGGTAGAAAATGAAGATTTATAGCACTACCAGCGCCACCTATAAAGTCAATATGGGATAAAAATGCAGAGAAAAATGGAGTGCTCAGTGGTCACCACCTGAGTCTAAGCTGTCTGACTGAAAAGCAGTTTCTCCTCTTCCTTTCCTCCCTTGCCAATAATCTCTCACCTTGTGTGGGAAGAAGCAGCAGAGTGAACCCCAGCCAATAACATCTGTGTCTGTCACTGCTGCACCTCATCCCACGAGCTTGGAGCTCCAAAGCCAGGCCAGAAAGGCACAGCCACAGCTTCCCCAGCACTGGCTCAGGCTCCAGGGCTGAGGCAGGAATTTGTTTTTTCCATCCCCTCTGTCTGCAATGGAGCACCCACTCCTGCTCCTCCCCTCAGCTGCCCAGGTAGCTTGGCAAGAACTCGCTTGTGACTGTGACATGCAGCTTTTCACAGGGTGGGAACCGTGTAGGAACACAAGAAAACATTTCTTTGATCAGTATTCTGAAGGTTGTAGCAACAAAAAGCCTAAGCTTTGGATGAGGTTTGCTCCCGATGAGATTTTTTGCCTAAATGATTTCTCTAAAGTCCTGAAAAGTCAAGAGCAGAAAGGTCTTGATTGGTCCAGTTTGCTGCTCTTTGTCATCACTTCTCTTTGTCTTGAAATTGGAATTTGAGCAGATTTTGTTTTCAAAATGTGAAGTCTCTGTTAATTGGAAATATTTTCAAAGGGCACACAGGCACACAGCAAGACAGTCAGCTGATCTCCATAAAGAGAGAAGAGCTGATACACAAACATGTTCTGCCTTCACCTGTATTTTGCTTGGTATGTTCCTGTTTAGAGCAATTCCCCCTGAGCTGCAGGAAGCTCAGCTACCTTGTGCATCATTTCACTCAGAGTTTGGGGCTGTCTTCTTTTGAAGACGCAGCAATGGGGAACAAAGCGACACGGACCTCCTTATGCATCTGAAGGAGATCTCTTTATTGCAGAATTTCCCCTTTTTATGCCTTTAATCTCCACTGGATATAACCAAACTTAACAGGAGAAGGGCACCCACTGGCTGGCCCAGCTGTAGGGCTGCTGTCCCCCTGTCCATGTGTCTGTCAGTCACTGACCCTCCTCACCCATCACTCCTCTCACCTCCCAGCCACTCCCAACCATCCAGCTGCAGCTCTGCCTTTCCCTCAGAACCTTCTGGGGAGCACCAGCCTTAACACCTTTAACAATTATAACCCCATATTCTGCATCAAGACACTTCCAATCTCTTTCACTAGGGCCAAGATTTTTTTTTACATAAACATGCAGTTACAGAAAATGCTGGATTTAGCAGCTTTTTGCTGCAGTTTCACTTCTAAATCGCATATTATTTATGAAAAACACAACCACCCTGGGAAAAGTTCCAGCAGTATAATAAAAATTGTTGCTGTCATTAAAAATGATGAAGAGGATGTGAAATTTAGACTAAAAGGGATACAAGATAAGGACCATTACATACTGTTCTACCAAGCTACAAAACAGTATTTATGGTTTAACTGACTGTATATTGCAGAAACAAAAGCAAAGCTGAAGTTAATTAAGTGTCCTGAGAGAAGGACCAATACCAAAATCCAGCCATGCCATGGGATGGGGCACATGTGGTGCAGGACTGATTCTCCTTGCAGGACTGATGTGTTACACTGAAAGGACTGTTCCACTGTGCACCCTTTACAGTCTGCAGATGAAATTGTCCTCATACTTTAGTTTTTATAACATTGCCTGGAGAACTCCAACTGTGCATGGCTTGGTTGTGCTAGACTGCACTGTACAAACATTTGGAAAATGGCAAATCCCAACCCACAATCAAAATATATGAGCAGAAAATTGTTCCTATCCAGTCCAAACTGCAATTTTTTGGTTCTCAACACTTGCTTTCATGTCCTCAGCAGGAGAAGTTCTTAAAATGGCAGTAGGAGAGGATACTAAGGAGTTCCAACAAAGTAGAGCCATAATTCTTCCACTTAAAATTTCCCAGGAAATTACACTGCATTAAAGTGCATCTTGTAGTCATACACACAGCTCAAATTGGTTCAGCCAGGCAGAGGCAGATGCATTTTAGAAGCAGCTGAAAAAATAGATAGATAGATAGATAGATAGATAGATAGATAGATAGGTAGATAGATAGACAGATAGATAGACAGATAGAAGCAACCTGACACTTTGGGTAGGATGAGTATTTTCAAATGCAGCTGCCTTATGTCAGCATTCATCAAAATGTATACAATTGGAAGATATATTGCTTTTTCCCACTCTGGGGCAATCTGAATGATACATGCCAGGTCCAGAAGAGAAGCATAATCCATTATTTGGAGTTTATGTTAAACCAAAATCCAAATATGCTGACTCTGCAGCTCTGCTTCAGTGGGTTACCCCAATACTTACAATAGCTAATTCCAAAAGGAATAGCAGAAAAAAAAATTTTGATGACAATTTTTCATATCTGCTGCATTAGTATGGAACAGGCTGCATGAAGTAAGCAAGAAAACTAGATTATCAAAGGTCTGCACTAAATAATTGGATGCCAGTGCAGTTGCTTCAGCTACCAGAGAAGAACACGACCTGGCATCACTCCACAGATATCAGATCCTTATATCTTCAACTCACATTAAAATGAAACACAGAAAATACAATCCCAAGCTAAGATGTTGTACCCTGGCTATATCTAAGGTAGAGCAGGAGCAATGCTGGCAGCACTGCTGATGTACAGAGAACTGAGTCCACTGAGGAAACCAAGGGGCAAGGCAGGTGGGGTTGGGAAGGGGCAGTCAGGGTGACAATCTCCAGTGCTGTGCTCTTTCCTGAACCCTGAAATCTCAATGTTTTATAGCAGTCAGGCAAAACATCCTGCAAAGGAATGCAGAGAGTACTGAACACAGATTTCCACTCTGCAGTGCATGTGAAATCCAGCTTTGTGCCAAAGATTTACTTGGATGGAGCCTACAGGGACTCCACTTAAAAAGGGAAAAGATTTATAAAGCTCTCATTTCTCTCAATGCAGAAAGAAGAGGTCTGGCAAGGCCAGGGAGGAAAGTTTGCCTTCCAAAAACAACTCCTAGACCATCACTCCAATCTGTGTTATGCAAGTGGGCAAGAGGACTTACAAAAGGAGGAAAAAGCTGTTCCCTATTTTTCAAACATAATGAGACCCATACCTGGATTAGTAATGGTACAAGGGAATACAAAATTAGAATGAGCAGCCATATGGCCAATCCTTGCTGGGAATGCTATCTGGGACACTCACACCTGACGCACACACAGCACAGGCTCTCCACAATTGGGGTATCAAAGCCCATCTGACAGAATGGCTCCGTGCCTGGGTAAACAGGTTCAACCTTATGGCTCAAGGATTGTTGCCAAGGAAATGGATTCTTCCTATGTGTCACCTCATGACACATGAAAATAGCAGAATTCTCTCAGCATCCTTCTGGTTTCAGTCAAACTGTTGTAGCTCTTCCTGCAATCCTGCCACCCAAGGACCACACCAAGGGACACGTGGGCTCCGTGTGGCTCTGGCCCTGCTCTGGCCCCACCACAACCCTGGCAGGGGGAGGCAAAAGGTCTAGAAAGCAATCCTGTACTCCTGAAGAGGGTTAAATATATATTAAAAAAAAACCAACCACAACTTCCATTTGTGATACCTCCGAGGCTCCTGCTTTTACCACTAAAACCCAGAGCATGGCTTTGCTTCCTAGAAACATTGCTGGTTTTCAAGGCATGAAAACAAACAAGCCTCTCTGAAAAGACACTGCAGGTTCTTTGCACAAAGAGATCTGCAACAGCAATTTTTAGCAGCAGCACTGTATTCTGCTATTAGCAGGAACAGTCCAAAATGACACACTTGTCCAAGTGCTCCAGGATACTGAATGACCTCCATTTGTGCCGTGCTGCCTCCCCTAGCACTGAAATCTCTGCTATCTGAGATTAGTAGCTCTGCTGATACAACACCATTATGTCAGATCTCTTTCAATAAAGCTGCTGCAGAGGAGACAGGATATTTATTTACAGCTCATATGACACGTGTTGCTTTTATTCTGTCAGATAACTGTAGGTATGTCTCTTTGTGGAGCATAAAATTACAGGCTAAATTCTGCAAGTTGTGCATTCTTGTTTCCTAGTGGCTTCCATGCACAGGCATCATACAGGATCATAAAAATGCACAGTAAATGCAAACAGCAAAGGTGCCAGCCAATGCCCCATAAAGTCAGCAGTTAACTCTAGCTTAGAGGCTAAAGTGAGTAGCCTCATGTTTCAAAAGAGAAAAAAAAAAAAAAAGAAAAGCTATTACTGGCTCAGTAAACGTACTTTTGTATGATCAGATAGCATTGTATTAGATAGCAGGTACCACAATGCAGATGCTGGAATACCTGCACAGCATTTGCAGTGCTAAGAAGTCTTCATCCTGCTGGAATGCTGATGTTGACATAATAGAAAATGCTGCAGTGAATACAGAATGCCCCTCAGTAAACATGCTTATTTGCAAGATATCAACAAGCCATTCTACAGTTACTTATTTACTTTCTACACTTACATGAAACACAGAAAGGCTTTTATCTGGTGGCATCGTTCATGTCATTGATATCTGAGCCTGAGCCACGAGGAGAATCCTGCCAGATCAGAATTATCCATTCACTTTACTGCCATTTCACACAGGTGAAAAATGCTAGTCTGGGGAGAATTAGGCCTGCAGCAGTGAGGAAAAGATCTTTCTTCACCTGGATTTTATTGATCTGAGCTCTTCTGATTGCTGTATCAATTATTCTGCAGTTTTATCTCATCTTACATCCTAGAAGTCTTGCTTGTGATAACCTGACTGGTATTGCCCTGGCAATAAATATCTGACAACATTTTTTATCATTGTTACCTCTTCTGCATAGTTCTGAGATGAAACAGAAAGTCAGCTGCAACTATGAGCCATCAGTTTCATAATAAACTTAGTGTAAGGCATTAAGTCATTGCTAATGCTTTGATAGGAACTCACAGGAAAATGGCAGATGGCTTGCTGCAAGAAAAATAAATCCTCAAATCTGTGATTACAATGGTGCACACTGCAAGTGAAAGATACATTTACAAGGTATTAGATGCTGGTGTGATCTTCACTTAGAGACCTTATCCTGGTTCTCTCCCAGCCAGCATAAGCCTAATGCTTAGCTATTTAATGCTACTCCATTTCCCACCAGAGCTCCACAGGTCACTCTGAGCAGCTTCACCACTCCCAAGGTGTCTTAGTCAGTCACTGGTAAGTAACCCAAGGCACCTGTGCCTAATGGCAGAGATTAAAATTAGAGGAATTTCCTGCAGTGTGTGAAAAAATCATGAGCCCTAAGAGAAATGTAGTCCTGCAGAAAACAGTACAGGGCAGTTTAAAACAAAACTCCATTTCCACAATCTTATGTAACACCTGCTTTGTAATTATTTAAAGTAATTCTGATTACTGAATTTTATACAGATACTTTGTGCATTGTTAAACCCAAGGACAGGTTACCTAAAATTCAGAAGGAAGACAGATTTACTCAGTCTAAAATATAACTTTTAACACCTTCAGCCATACAAATACCAGCTTTTGGCTCACACCAACAAATGCCTCTTAAAGCAAATAGGATACACATGTACAAAGTGGACCTAGCAGCAGGGGAACTAAGCAGATGCAATTAGCTGGAGATTCAGCTCTCTGTAATTAATATTTAGTTTGTTTAAAACAAGTCTGTACATAATTGCAGCTATATTTAAGATGTTTTTATGCAGCCTTTTTATATTAAAAGACCCTAACAACAGACATTTCAGACACTAAATAAAGCATCATTTATAGATGAACAGCTATAGGACAAGAAAAGTTGGCCTGCTTATGAAACCCACAGCCTACACTGAGAGCATCAGCATACACTGAGGGAGAAAAAACAAAACAAAGGATTATAAAGGGATCAATAAATAAAATGCTTTCATCAGCTTGGCCAGATTTGTTTTTATTTTTTCCTTTTTTTTCTTTCTGGATAACATTCTGCTCAGAAAACATGCAAATGCCCTTTCATTAAGTTAATACCTTCCAATTCCATAAATCCTTCTTCCTCCATCCCCATGTGTAAAAGCTCTCACTGCTGCTGTGAATTCCAAGCAGTATTCAACACAAGAAAAGCAAATGTGACCTGATTTTATCACATCTGAGGGCAAAAGGAAGGCACTACCATGGGAACTCTGCTCTGGCACAGAGACTTGACTATTCTGCCTATTTTCTATTTATTGTGATTTTGTTTTCTGATAAGATTCCAATTACAAACCTTGGCCAAAGGGTTACATTTCATATGGATGCAGGGGGCAGTGACAAGGTGCTATCACGCTGGAACAAAGCAAACTGTGGCACCTACTGGTCCCCTGAAGCTGGCTTTTGAGGAGGGTAGAAATAAAATTACTTAACAACTTCTCTGTCTTCTGACCTCAATATTATCAAATGTGTTAAAATAAGCTTATGTATAAGCAGGAGTAATTCCCAATAATGTTTATGAAGAACTCCCAACTGGACATTAAACTCTCCACCAGTAACTCATTTTGTAGAATATTAAACATCCCTATAAAGTTGCTTTACTTTCAATGTGACTAAAACACATGTCCAGGAGTTAGACCTTTTACATAATGTAAAAGATGGTGTTAACCAGCTAAGAACTTTCTGGAATAATAAGGAAGCATTGCATTTAATGTTATTTGCTTCAATTTTTAAAATAATATATGTCTTGTGTTTTCTTCTTTGGCAAAATTTCACTTCTGAAAGAACTGAGAGACAGGAAACCCCTGTATGGTTCTCTCAGCTGTCTGGGAAGGTTGAGCAGCTCTGAGTGAAAGAATATCAAAGGTTTTACCTACAAATTACTACCAGCTAGGATGCAAGCCTCTGCTTCCTCAGCTCCCATTGGTATCTATGGTTTGTATTACTTTTGAAGGAGGCACTGTCTCCTCCTTCTCTGGCACAAGAGTCAAACTTTCTCCAAAGATGAAGTACTGTAAGAAAGAAAAAGCAATTAAATTATTGCTGGGGAAAAACAATATACCTGTATGGCAGGAATTGGAACATAATATTGATTGCAAGGAATGGGGGACTGAGCACCTTTCACCTCAGTCACTGATGGTGACTCAGGGGTCCCAAAGTGCACTAATTCAATTTGGCTGTCTTGGGGCTCCCCTGAGTCTCTGATGGGAGCAGCAGCACACCCAGCAGCCTGCTCTGTGCTGTGTTAGAGGGGGTAGTTCCTCTCCCTTGAGTTCTTTAATTATGTCTAGATATGAAGTCTGAAAAGCTCTGTAAAATAAAGCAATAACAAGCAGCAAGGTATCTTGTGATAGCAACTTCACTGCATACCCTCCACTCCCATATCAATTTCAGCATAGTTTGGGGACACTCAGCAACTTCAAAGAAATGGCCTCAATATCCTTAAAGCTTTAAAGTTCAATGCATTATTAATGCTAAATTAATAGGGTTTCCTCTAGAAGGAAACCACTTAGTTTCTTCCTGAGCAGCACATACAGTATTGACATCTCATGGGGTTTCTGCCCCCAGCTGCTCTCTGCACTCTCTAAACACAAAGTTTCTCATCAGGAGTAGCACAAGCAGTGGGGACTGTCCTGTTAGCTGCCACAGGCACACTTTTGTTGTTCTGTTTTCCCAAATCTCTCACTTCAGGAAAGAGAAATTACTTCTTCATCAGTCTTCCCATGAAAGTGTCCAGAATTCAAGTATTCATCACTGCTTAGGCAGACTCAAGGGGTATAAATCAAGGTCTTCCAATTAACCTCAAGAATAATGGTATGGCATCAATATTGGGTGCTTGATTCTAGAAAACACACATAGCCTCGAATCCCATGGAATTCTACAGCATGTGGAAACTTGCAGTCCAGAACGTGCTATGAAAACACTTCAAAGAGATGCAAAATGCTTAAGCAATACTATTATGACCACTTCCCATGGTTTTGAAAGGGACATAACTGAAAAAGGGCAAAGGGTGCCTTCAGTGTCCCTTGAGGACTCAGCAGGACCAGGAGTGGCACTTTGTGGGTCTTGCACAAACTTTACCTGAGTCAACACAAACTGATGCCCATGCCTGAGACAGGCAGAGTCCTTTTCTCCTGGCTGACACCCGAGCAAAAGCAAGGTGACAAACAACAGCATCCTTCAAAAGCTAATGACAAAGGGGTGGCAAAATTATTTTGATTATACTGAACTGGATTCAGAGTCCCAGATTTTCAGTCATCCCAGGGCAGACAGTCATGGCACTTAATCCAGATCATCTCACAGCTCACTGGCCAACCTAAATCCTCAGCACTTAAACTTAATATCCTGGAGTTTTCTGAGATCACCAAGTAAAAAAAAAAAAACCAAACAGGTTTTCTGGCCGTATGAGAGGGACCAATCTGATTCTTATTTATGGCTCAGTATATGTTAGACACAAGGTGCAGAATTCCTGGAAGGGGCTGTACATGTGCTGGCAGCCAGTCCAGGCAGGGGCACTTCCAGGATGGGGCTGTGAGTGACCCCTCCACTGGCCAGTGGGGCTGCTGCCCAGAGGAGCTGGAACAGAGGCTAGACTGAGCTAAGAGGAATAAAATGGATATTTAGTGAGGGGCCTTCAAAGGCCACACCCTGGCAGCACCAGTGCCACAGTCGTGGCCCCTTCCTGGATGGCTCTAAAATAGAGAAAAAAAGAGAGCTTGGTCACGAGATCTCACATTTTTATAGGTTTTAGTCCATTTCATGCAGGAGCCAACTGTCCAGTTAACAGCCTCAAATTGTGAAGTTTCATCCTCCCTGCTGGCCCACCCTCCTCTTTCCACATTGTTTATGCTCAGAGCCTGAAGTATGAAGAAGTTTTGAAGTTTGAGTCCCCAGCTGGAATAGAACTGTTTTGTCCTCACTGCCCAAGCACAACAGAAAAGCACGCCCAAACAGAACAGAAAAACTTAAAACCCAAGGCATCAGGGCAAATGCCCAGAGAGACTGGGAGGAGACCTAGCAGGTGCAAGCAGTTACCTGCAGCAGGAGCAGGGCCCATTGTCTGTGTGTTCCTTGGAGGGAGCAGGGGCTGGCCCCCCTTCCCTGCAGCTGTGCTCCACCCCCAGAGATTACCTCTACCATCCACCTGTACACAGCCGTGTCTATCCCCTGATCTTGGGAAAAATTCTTTCCTTCCCACTCTCTGGACTGATTCCTGAGGCAGCAGTGCTACTCTGGCACTGGGATGCAGCTATTCTGTTATCCCTACCTCAATATTCCTGACCAGAAATAGTGCACCCTGGGCTCCTTCTGAACCAAACTGCATTTCTTGGCTTCTTGGTCCTTACAAGGGTGTCCCCTATTCATCCTTCTCAACCACTTAAGCCATGAGTCAAAAGCAGTAAGTTGGATTTTCTTCTTTTCTCTGTCTCCATTTTAGTTCTGAAGTTAAGGGAAGGCGTTTCACACTGGCTGTGGTGAACCTTCCTGCTTCATTTTTCTGGTCTGGAATTTTAATTGCTTTCTAAATTACTGATGCAGAAATCCCAGGTAGAAAAAAAAGAACCACCTTCATTTAGGTACACCTTCAGTCTTTTGAGATGTGAGACTCTGGATACAGATAAAAAGGAAAAAGAAAATAGAAGCCACCAAATGTAGGAATTTTAAAAATGTATCTATTTCAAGAGAACTGCAAGGAGAAATATGCCACTGCAGAGATTTCATCAGGCGTTTCCAAGCTTTCCCTCTTTTCATCTGTGTGGTCCTGTCTCTTCCAAGTCAAAATCCACTCAAGTTTCAGGCAGTCTTTTATTCTTGCCAGTAGCAAGAGGAAAGAATTTTTTTTTTGTGAGGGCAAAATCAAGGAACTGGAAATAGAAGTCACAGATTTTAAATGTATGTTTTTCCATTCTTACGAGCCTGGTGTATCTAAAACACAGAATCCTAGTAGTTTTCAGTGTCCTTTGAAAACCAGAGAGCTTTACATCTCTTGTTCAGGTTTCTGACACCTGCCCATCAATAATACTCACTGCCTACCTTATTTAATTTATAAAAGTACTGAACAATTGTCAATCTATTTATAGAAATAGATTTTTAACCTTAAAAATCACAACTACAATGCAACAGTACAAAATAATATACTCTAACAGCAGTAACTCCTTAAGGCCCAGTACATCAGCTTCCAAAATATCAGAAATAGACAGAAATGTCCTTGAATGGAGGCCAGTTCAGAGTAGCTTTGTTTCTCTCAGTTCAGATTCTTGCTGTACTCACTTCTGATCAGAGAATGCTTCAATGAACAAAGCAGGGTAATAACCCTGGCAAATTCATTGCTGTGCAGCTGTCTGCAGAACACACTACAGACCCTGGAGACACAGACAGCCCATACCTGATTATCCACAAAAAATGCCTGCTGAGTCTCCACAAACGCTGAGCACTGTGGATGGGAGCACACAACAGTGGGATATGCATATCCACACATCTATTTCCTAAACACAGTGCTCCTGCACTCACCTCCTTCCCCTTCTTCCAGCCTTTCCCACTCAAGCCTTGGATTTACAGATGAAAACGTTGGAAGTACAAATGAAAAAGGCAAAGAAAGGGTAGAAAGGCACGCAGAAATCAGCAGTGATGCTGATGGAAGAAGTCTCCAGTTACCTCCAGTCCTTTGATCTTCCAACTAAAATATACTGAATTTTATGCACAGCATGTATGCCAGCCTACAAAATCTTCAAGTCCACTTGAAATAACCTCCTGAATGCTAGGCAAACTACTCAGGAGATTAGCAGTTTCTAAAAAAAAATATTTGGAATACTGAAATGAATTTATAATAAACAAAATATTGCCTGTGTCAACACAAAATAAGGAAGTTTGACATTAGTCTCACAGATACTAAAATTGTCAGGAGATACTGAGTGAATTCATTTTGGTTTTCCCTTTGGCATAAATTCCTGCTGAGCTGTTAATGAAACTCTACAGTGACGACCAGGGAAACCCAGTAAGGGCTGATGAATCCTGCACACAAAGGATTCACCATCTCTGGCTGGGTGACCGTACAATTATGCAATGAACAATAGTATTGATTCTGTAAATTTGATTTTGAGACCTGTTAGGCAGATTCTTAGGGTCAAAACTGAACAACAGAACTGGCAAGGGTCTCACTCCAGGGTCATTTATCCAGTTTTCAGCTTCACCCCAGGCCAGTTTCACTGCCTGGCAGGAGGCAAAGCCAGGTTTTCCCTCAGCTACACAGGAAAGTCAGCTCAGTACCAAGATGCCAACTGACTTTACACCACCCAGACTCATCCCCACCTTCCACACATGCTTGGAGCTGATCCAGCCACGAACCTAAAAGGAATTGTGTGTTTGCTTACACCCTTATGGTACTGTGTATGTGGCATCTGTTTGTTTCTTCCCCAACACAACTTTGTGCAGCAATATGTTGGTAAGACTGTTTTGTTGTTTTGTGGGGTTTTTTTGGCTTTTGTTGTTGTTGTTTTTTGCTGGTTGTTGTTGTTGTTTTTAGCCCTGCAGGAAGCTGTTGTGGTCATATGGTAGAACAGTGTAAAAGCCAGGTCACTTGGGAGCCCTCATTATTGCACTGGAGAACAAACAGTTAAAGCCAGGCTGCACCTGCTTCAAACTATTCTGCCAGCCTTTTGGCCAAATCCCTTTTGTGTGTGTCTCCAGCTCCCAAAGTTACATCATGTCCCCTTTCCATGGCTCTCCAGCTCATGTGCTTTTATGGTCTCCTTACTGGCACAGCATGAGGAGCTTGAGTCCATAACTCTCAGGAATGGCAGCAGCCCGTGTAACTCCCAGAGTTGCCGTGTCCAAGTGATGATTAATCAGATTTAACAAGACTGACGCAGCACTCTGCAGAGCAGGGCACTTTGATAGATGGGGCTCTCACAGCAGCTTACACCAGGAGCATTCCAAAGCACTCCAGACTGATAGGAATTCTCCTGATGATTTCAAACACGCACCGAGTACCAGCACAGAACAAACAAGGCTTTTCCTGACCCATCTGCATCAGAATCTGAGGAAGGATTTCTTTAACTGGGATTTTCTCAGCCCTCAGTGGGTTGAGGAGAATCTGGAGAATGTGGCACTGGATTTGTGCTGCTGCTGCCCAGCCCTGCTGGTTGGATACAAGGCTATGCCAGGAGCACATTCACACAATGGTGATGAAATTTACTTTATCTCATTATTTTCTGCCCTCAGAAGGCAAGCCTGAGTGAGTGGGAGATGTCAGGACAGTGCACAAAGCAACCTCTGATAGTAATGAAGTAACTAGTATCTGTTTACTCCCAAAGAACAAGGAGACTATCCAATAATAATAACTTTGGGTTCAGGCTTTCTCAAAAGATGCTTTTCTTCAATGGCAATCCGGTAATGCTCAATATTTATCCATGCAGTTGTAAGGCAATATTTACTCCAACAGTCTTTGAAGGGATAACAGTGGATTGGATTAGAGTGGAAAGAAGATCTACACCCTTCCCTCTCCCCTATCCCAGAAACAGCTCACAGTAAAAGAATAATTTTTCTCCTTTGGCTCGTATTTAATTATGTGTATACCTTTACCACATAAGGATGTCAATGTATTCTTTCCTTTAATTCCTTAAGTAGCTATTTTACATCAAAAAGAAAAAAAAAAAAAAAGAAAGAAAGGTTCTGTGGGCCTTCAAGCAACTTTACTGAGTATTAAAACAAACAAACCCACAAAGACTAGACATTCCATTTTGGAAAGGAAGTTGATAATCTACAAGCGATCACTAATCACTTTTCATCAGACATCTTTAAAGAATTTCCAGTACATAATTACAGACCTGTCACAGATCAGAGGCTAAGCACACATTAAAATGTTAGGCATTCCCATCCTGTTGCTATCAAACATAGCAGGAATCCACAGATAACTCTGCTGGAATTTGAGTAAGTGTCAAGGTGATCTGGAAGCTCAGAAAATTTCAACTGTCTCAAAAAGCACAATTCTGAAATCCTGCCACTGCCAGTCTCAAGTGCCAATCTTTCTGCTCTGCCCTGAACAACTTTTCATTTACCCCAGCTGTAAAAAAACTGACAAGAAATGCTAAAGACGAAGAAAAGAAATTAAACCCAGACTCCAAAAGCCTGCTTAAACAATAGCACCACTTTCTCTTCAGTATTAAATGACATGAGGGACATAAAATGGCCTATTTCCTTAGGGTAATTATCATCCTAAACAGGCATTTTGTATTATTCATCATGTATTCACCATCATCCTTCTCCCTAGCCCTGTTTCTCAACAAAGTCAGTCTTGTGTGGACACCCAGAGGGGCTCAATCAGTTCATGAGAAGTCAGTCAATAGAAACTGGTACAGTACTAGCAGGGTTGGTGTCACAGCTCCAGACACAATTTCAACCAAAAATGAGCATAAATGAGGTCAGAATCCACTTAAAATGTTAACAGAGACATTTGTATTGAATTTAAGTCATGTAACAAAAACTGGTGTAATTTACCCTATTTTGAGTATCAACTAGCTCCAAGCTGCCCTGCCTCACATAAATCTGCATTAAGAATAATACAAGATTTGGACCTGAAAGACTCCAGACCCTCAAGGCAGCTTTTTGATTACTTTGTAGTTTGTCTAGGCAATTCTCTCTGTGAAATGCAGTGCAAAGCACGACCATTCTGATCTGGCAGTGAAGTGTGAGTGTCTGACCTACCCAGGGAGGTCTGTACACCCTGAGCAGCAGCATCTCTTTATTTCTCTATAATGAGTAGTGGAAAATATTTTGAGATATTAGACTAAAAGGTATTGTAAAAGTAGAAAGTACTGCTTTAATAGCTTGCATTTCTCCAGGCTTTGAATTAAGAACCACAGTCATTCCTAATGGATGAGAACAGGACATGTTTTACTCACCTCCTACACATGCTGGTATCCTTTTATAAAAGGCTAATACAGAAATTTGTTAATACTCTTCCATACATTGGTAGAGCTGGATGGTCTCTGATCCTCAATACACAAATTAATCAGCACTTTAGGGGCTGGATGAAGTCCCTAAATTACATGTGGCCCACAGTCACATTAACAATACCCTATAATAACATGACAAAAATAAGAGTAATTTTAGTGTTTGCTCTTTCCTCTAAAAAAGGTATCAAAAAGACCCGTCTGGACTCCACGAAGGAGAAGGTTTCCATGCTTCATTCTAACCCACAGAGAACACGAGGACTGCTGTCCTTACAGGGCTGTGGTATCCCTGCAGAGCAGGACAGAAAAGCTGTTTTGTTAAGGGTCTGATCCTCCTCCTCCTCCACTGCAGTCTGGTCAAACCCACAGTGCCTCGAACAGAACATGACCTGAACCCAGACCTGCACCCAGCAATTATGGAAAACCTCCTGGTCCCCAGGTCAGATGTTCCATCAGAACTCCAGCTGAGGCTGGCAGCACGAAAGCTGTGAGAAAGGAGGGGACTGGCTGTGTTTTATGCTTTCCTTGAGATGGCAGCTGGGGGTTTGCTCCTCGCCCTGTCATTCGGGATGGAGCTCAGAGCCAGGGCTGCTGCTGGCAGCCTCAGAGCTGAAGAAAACCCTCAGAGGCTTTTTCATTAACTGAAGCCAACCAGGCAGTGCCATCAAAGGCCACATCCACCAGGCTTCCTGCCACTTCAAGGTAAAAGTATCATGGATTTTTAGCACACGATTCAAACTCCTAAAATGTTTCAATTCCATTCCCTGAATGTTTCTGAAGAGGCGGTGTCCCTTTTCTTCAGATGTGCAAATGAATGCCAGAATCACAGAAAGGTTCTCTACCTTTTAGCAGAGAATTGATAGCCCCAAAGTACATTTTTACAGGATTTAGACTTGCAGGTCATTTGATACATTTAATATATGTATCCCATTGACCTGTTGCAGCTGTAAATACTCAGCACTTCTCCAAATCAGGCCTTGGAGGAAACTAGGAACACTCAATTAGTGATCACCATCAAAAAATTTGGTTAAACTGTGTTGCCAAGCAACACAAATTCTGCCAGAGACAGTGATAAAATTCTATTCTCTAGATAAGCCTTAAATTCCTTTGTGACTATCTTTTCCTCTTCCTGCAATCCCTTGATTTATTCACTGCATCCCACAACCTCTGCATTAAAACAAGAATGTGCTAAATTAGTGTATTTTCCCACACAACCTTTGCAATGGAATTTCTAAAGTGTTAAGATAACGTTAGTTGTGAAGATGCACAAATTCCTCACTTGTTTCTCCTCACATTTTTAAAGAAAACTTTAAAAAAACCCCTCTTCACCAAACAGCCTAATTTAGTACCTAACAAGGTGATTACAAAACGAGGTCTTTCCAGTCTTTGTCTCTCACCTCGCTACTGTCTCAGATTAATTTTCTCCCCTCTTTTTGCCTCCACCATTCCACAGCTCCTCATTTGGGCACCATTTCCTCCACAGCAAGTGTCTGCTCATCTGCCCACCCCAGCACAGCTGTCTATACCCAGCCATTCCCAGTTAGAGCAGATCCCAAAATCCAGCCCAAAGCCCCTCACTTGATAAGATGTAGGCTTTGGAAGTTATTTTGAGCTCATCAAGGAAATCTGTTTCCCTTAGATGCCAACTCCATTTTTATCACACTCACATATGCAAATCTATGCATGTGTGTGATGTGGTGTGCATCTGTGGGCATAGTATTTGCAACCATAATAAATGTGAATGTGATTTGTATGAAAGAATAAGAGCAGATCAGATCAAGCAACCTGGAAAAACCCAGGAGATAAGACATGGGTGCTTCCTGTGAGAGTGAGCTACTGAAGAGCTGCTGGGAGTAGGAGAGGGGATATGCCTGGGGAAGCAATGAAAGGACACTGGAAGAGCATGGACAGAACCAGGGGACACAGATACTCAGCTGAGCACCTCCTTTTCCAGCCTTTTCTCTTCAAAGCTGCTCCATCTCTAGTTAGCCCATGCCCCGGATTCAGGTGGAAACAAGTTTGGGAACTGCACTAGTAAGCGGCAAAATGTTGAAAAAAAGAACACAAAAATAGGCAGCGCAGATCCTTCATTTAAAACCTTCCTGCCATTACAGCTAGAGGTTTAAGAATCTCCTGAGCCAGAGGTTCCACTGCATTAACCAAGGAATAACTGAGAATAATAATCCTCACAGCTCTCACCTCCAGGAAGAGGCAGCCTCCAGCCAGGACAGCTTAGGTGTATATTTAGAAAGATCAGTGGAGCTGTGCTGACTTACTGTGCAGAATATCATTCAGGCTGCAGCAGCATCCAAAAGCTGCAATTAGGAGGAGAGTTCCATCCTGTCAGGCACCAGATGAATACCCTCAGTCTGGCATGCCCTATTCCAGGGAGACAGGCCAGGCTGCCTTCATATGCTTCTAATAGGGGCTCTCCTTGAAACCCATCCTGATTCTGCACCATTTGCAGATTGCAGCTGTTTGTTTACTTCACTGGGCTGGAACATGAGAATTACTTTAGTGCATCCCTTGTGCAATGCAGGCCTTGCCAGTAGACTAAAGGATGGAACCCAGGGCCTAATGATAAGTTATAAAACTTCATCCTCCAGGCTCCAAATATTTGACAGGATCATCAATTTCTGTCTATCATAAAAAAAATTTGATCTCAGCCCTGTAGGCTCAATAAATAGGACACTCATGGTTCAGACATCTTTAACTGCCTATGGGAAGTTGATAGCTCTATCCAAATCTTTCAGGTGACATTCTGACCTTCCTCTCCTTCTGGGGAGGGAACCACAGGAAGAGAATAAAAAGAAGAGATGATGTACATCCATCTTCCTCATTTTTGTTCTGCATCTGAAATGAACTGAAATCAGCCCTTTCTGAAACAGCCTTTTCTAGTGCTTTTTTCATTGGGATATTTACATGTTATTTTAGACACTTTGTTTAAGACTCTTCAACAATACAGAAATGCTGAGCCCCTAAATGTGGCATGAGACCATACTGTCCCCTATAACTAAACAACTCTGTGAGAGGGATCATTAAGCTCATCATGGACATCTTTGTAAAAAAAAAAAACCTGTTTTGAGGCTGATAAAAGAATGAAAGCCAAGTCAAGATCCCAAGTTCAAGTAACAATTCTGGACTAAAACTAACTGTTGCCTTTCTCCAGCAACAGGGATGTTAGGTAAGGCACAAGGGAAAGGAGGCCACATAAAACACTTGTAGTATTTCAGCATCACCAGATTTGTACCTGGGAAGGCTTTTACTGGCAAGCATCCAACTCTGTCAGCTCTTTGTTACATAGCCGATTTTATTCCACAGCTGAAGACCTTCAAAATAACAAAACTGTGCAAAGGAAAAGCAGATTGACTTTTTGGCAGGAAGTCAATGTGCAAATACTAATGAAATAATCTCAGTAAGCAGTTAGACTCTTCAAAGGTCAACAGCAACACAGTGGAGAACTTCAGCATTGAAGTTATTAACAATTCTGTCTTCAAGGATTCTGGCAGCTTCTGTGCTCTAAGTTAAGGGTTTAAAAAATAATCAAGATTTGATGACTGAGCAGTCAGAGTCTCCACATCTCTATCTCTGTGACTCTGCAGACAAAGAGATTCTCTTGTTCCTGTGGGAGTTACCAATCCAATTACTAACTATTTAGAACCAGAACCAAAAGGAATTAGGAAGGTGGACTGTCATCATTCCCGTTCTCATTTGTTTCTGGTAAAGTACAATATGGAACACTCAATGTCAGTGCTATCTTCCATTGCCTGCATTCTCTCTATTCATCTGTATGTTGTTCTTTTATCTGTTTCTCCACTCTTCTACTTTAACCTTCACAACCAAACACTCTGTTTCTCAGTAAGGGGGATCCCTCACTGACCTCCCCATGTCCTTCTTCTCTCCCAACTCAGGACTGGCTGCAAGCCATGGCAATCAATGGTGAGGAGGAGAAAATCACCATCAGGAACAAAGGTAATGACCTCAAACTGCCTAAGCTTTGAAATACCTTAGGTGAAAGTCACTTAATGCCCCACAGTCCAATTTTGATAGAGTGAAAGTTAGTGGTGACAACTCAGTGGTTTATTGGGATGAGAAGCAAGACTCCTGGAAGAATAAAGCAGAATAAAGCACAGCTGAAGTGTTCCAGTTACTCGGTGGAGCACCCTCAGTCCTCACTTTTACTGCTTCAAATTATGGAGCACTGATATATTTCCTGTCTTGCACCTTTAGGGATCAGGATCAATCCTGCTGTGCTACTGACAAAAAAACCATCATTGGCAAGTTAATAATTCACAATTAATGTCAGTTAATTCTGTATTAATCCTGCTTAGGGACACAATTTCTATTAACTGTACATGAAGGAATATTATTTTATCAATGCTGGGGACTTAAAAAAATCCCTTATTTTCTTGTTGCTACTTTAGATGGATCCTTCATATTGCAAATCTGAGAATATTGTAAATTGCCAGGAAAAGAATGTGCATAGAAGGTAGACAATCCTCTTGTCTATGCTCAGAAATTGTACTGGAGAGATTTAGATTGGTTTAATTGGATTCACTTCAGTATCTTCCAAATAAACAAACTAAATTAATACAAACCAGGCTAACTTCATCCTAGGACTGCCTATACAGTGTTTTGTAGCCCTTTACTGAAACTGATTAATTTAAAATACCTTTTTTGTTTAGACATTGCTTTCAGAACATTAGAAAACAGAAAATCATGAACAGCAAATGCAGAATTCTAGGAAAGATTATTTAATTTTTATGCCTTGCTATGCCTAGTCCAAACACAAAAGAGTTGTTTTCTTCCTGTAAAAATGGCAGGGGTAGATTTCATTTCCACTTAATGCAGTACTACTTTTGAACTTCCTTATCCCTATCACAGGTCAGCTACGAAATGAAATGAATGTGAACTAAATCCTAACTCTCTATAAACCATGGAATCAACAATAACTTAACCTTTCTGATCCAGCACTTTAATAAAGAAAAAAAGAGCTTCAGAGGAACAAGGAGGAAGCACCATGTTTCTGGTTATATTGATGTGTTTGGGATTGCCAGTCAGACCCCATCAGTCCCAAATCAGAGCAATCAAGAAGCTGAAATGAGAATTCTTATCTGCTAGCTGAGTTTCTGCATTGCTCTCCCCATCAATTTAGAAACATATGGAAAGGGAATTTCACACTGGCATGGAGCCCTTTGGACTTGCACAGCAGAGCCTCTTCAGCAGACACATGCAGGGTCACACAGCCTCAATGGAGCACCTCTGGATTTCATCTCAGTGTCACCACTGGGGACAGAAGAGCGAGAACAGCTCAGCAATACAGAGAAAGTGACCTCAAGGCAAAGGAGAAGCAGCTCAGGTGACATGGAAATGGAGGGGGACCACTAAGGGTTACAGATACACAGATTTTATATCCAGCACGGAGTCATTCAGATAAAAGGGAAGAGCTGTTGACTACGACACTGCCAAAGCACAAATAACAGCAAATATGGAAGAAACAAACATTTTACCCAACCTGTGAGAATTAGCTTATATTCTTTTATCAGCCTCAAAACAGGGTTTTTTTAAAAGATGTCCATGATGAGCTTAATGATCTCATCCACAGAGTTGTTTAGTTATAAGTGATAGTATGGATCTCATGTCACATTTAGGTGCTCAGGATTTCTGCATTGTTGAAGACAATTAAACAAGGTGTTTAAAATAACATGTAAATATCCCAATGAAAAAAGCACTAGAAAAGGCTGTTTCAGAAAGGGCTGATTTGAGAGCAGATTCACTACTACTGGCCACCAGGAAAATGTCAACTCATTTCAGATGCAGAATGAAAAATGAAGGAGGTGGATGCACATACCTGGCTAAGTTAGAATCACTTCAATCATTTCACCAATGTATTTTTACTCTATAGCAACAGCTCAAAATCCACGGATAGTGAAAACTGCTTAGGAAGAGCACAGTAAGTTCCAGGCTTCTAAGCAATCACTACAGTAACATAGTCTGTTTCCCAACATCTTTGCAGTCCTTGGAGAGGTGTAGATGCAGATTTAATGAGCAATGCCTACCATCTGTTAATATTGCCTCTAAGAGCAACTGAGAAAAAAACAGCAATACCAAAAGTGCATGAGATGGCAGAAGCTTTAGAAAAACGGACCATCAATAATTGGGTTTTCTGTGTATGACTGCTATAAAAACAAATCCCCAAAAATGAGCAGACTACATGTTTATTTTGCAAGAGTTACAATATTTAAGTCAGTTCCTGAACCTAGGTTTAACCAGGCAATAAACATTCAGGTTAACACAGCACGTGAGCATATCAGGCTCACCAAAATGCCAGGACCCAGGACCTGAGCCTGCAGGATCCAAGCTCTGGGCTCACTCCTTTGTGAACAAACTAGAACAGCTTTTTGGAGTTATGCTGATTTACATAAAGTATTGCCTATACAGGAAAGTAAGACAGTATTTCCTCATAGCTGATAGTACAAAAACTTCATGTTCTTCATCCAGCCATAGACATTTCAATCTTTTATCATTATTCTTCATCAAGAAAGCTTGCCAAAAATTCATTTAAGTGCTTTGGGTTTACTTCCACACTCCCAGTTTTATGTGAACACAATATTAAATCTGGAGGAAAGACATAACTGGAGGTCCATAGTCTGCATGAGGAGGTATCTTTGGCCTACTTTATCCTCCAAAGCTGTGTGACAAGAACAGATGTAAAAGCTCCTTGCAGTCCTTAATCAAGACATACTATTAACTGAGATAACCAGAAGGCAAAAGAATAAGCCAAGGCACCAGGGCTCAGAAATAGAGATAGCTGCATGAGATAAAGGGTTTATTTTAATCCCAGGAATTCCCTGGCAGAGTTTAAGTCAATTATAATGTTAATGCCACATTACCTTGCTGTATGCTAGTATAAAGATGTTGAATACATTTGTAGTAATTTTTAAATCATCAAATTTTATGAAATGCTGCCCCTTTAAATCAGAATGCATTATTTTTTCAGTGATTTTAAGGGGTTATTAATTTATACAGTTACAGAGAGAGATTACTTCATTTTTCCAAGCAGATTATTCCAAGTACAGTTAAAACACAAAACTGTACTTTCTTCTGTTTCATAACTTCAGCAGAGAAGGCAAAGGCAAAAAAATCTTGTTTTCATCACAGAAAGACAGGAATCAAAACCTCATTCAGAGCAAGATATAATTAGGTGATAATTCAACAATGTTTCCTATTAAGGAGACAGTCACACTGAATTTTATTTAAACACCAAAACCTTGTTGTTTAGAGATAGACTGTCATTATTTATTCAATCAAAACAAAATAAAACACCCCTTCTGTATGTCATGCAGACATTGTGTGTGCTCACATCACTCTGACAGTACTCAGCTCCTTTCATCAAAGGAAATAATTTCTTATTATTTGAAAGACTGTATTTTGCATTCTTCTAGAACTCAAAATCAAATTCTTCTTCAATTTTACTTTCAGCATGGGGTATGGCATCAAACTGCAAAGACATGAAAGCCAGAAACCAATTCCAATTCACAGTCTTTCATCCCGAGGTGGTAAACAGAGCCCAAAACACACACACAAGGTGCCCCATCCCTCTCCTTGCCCCTGTAAAGACATTCCTAGATTTCATGTCCCCAAACTCTCCCAGCCACAACCACAGCCTGGTTTATCCCACAGCTGTTCCTTCTGCCCTAACTTTTGTATCACCCATGCTGTACTGATGATGACCTATTAAAACTCATTTACAGACCCCTGCTGAAACCCCAAACCACTGCACTGTAGTGTCCAGAGTTACCTCATGTCTCAGTGGACAGATTAATTGTTTCCTTATTTTCTTCCTCCGTGTTTTTGCTGCTTTTTTTATTTTTATTTTTTAAATTTTTAATCTGTACATTGTTTTTTACCTAGGAATTTTTTTTAACTTGCACAGAAATTAAGTACTAAAAATAAGTCCAGACACTCTGTCCCACTGTGCTAGATCTCTGGAAAAAGGCCTAGGCTCTGACACTCCAAATACTCTGTTAGTTTAGAAAATGTAATTTTGCAGAAGTTTAAACAGCCATTTTAACTTTGGCCACCTCTCAAGTGTCAGTAAAAGCCACCTGTAAAACAACCACCCCTGTTAATGGCAGACAGACTGCAGGGACATAGGGGCTGTTTTAACAGCTAGGGACAGTCACACCACAAAATAAAACCAACATTTAATTTCTACAGTTCTTATTTTAGCTTCCACTAATGCCAGCTCATATATAAACAATCTAACTTCATCCACATTTATTAGCAATGGTACCCACTTTTAGTGTGCGATGGAATAGAGAAATAAGAAAGTACAAAGTTCACTTCCACTCAAGAATAGCCAAGATCAATCTCAAAAGCAATACATAATAAGATACTGCAAACACCAAACATGAAGAAAGACAGTTAAAACCATTACAAATCCATATCTGTCAGTTACTTAACAATCTATAGGTTCAGTCAATTTAAAAGATCTAGGAACAGGGGTTTAGTGGATTAGTAACAGCAGACCATTAAGCTCTGCAGCCTCAATTTTAATCCAGCAATAACCAAAGTGATTGAAAATCATTCTGGCCCGTGGCTGGTAAAGCTGCTGAGCACGGCTCTCCCCCATACCTTAATCCCCCCTGCAGAGGTCACTGCACCTTCCTAATGGGACTGTTTACCAAGGGACTTCTGCTTAATGTTTAACTAAACTCTAGGCCAGCATTTTTGGCTGAGTAATTCCTCTGCACACTACCTCCCTGAACTAACATCTGATTTTGAAGATTTTATTTTGCACTTCATTTCAGCCTTTATTAGCAAAGCTTTCTTTCTTTCCTGGAAAAATGTCCAAAACAAAGCTGTCTAAAACAAACACTCATTTTCTAGCTAAGATTTAAAATAAACATTAGGAAGGTTAGTAGGAATTGATGACTGTCATCCTAGGCAAATGCCAGGAGATTATTTCTGTACAGTTTATATAATACCAGTGAAAGTTACATCCATAAAAACTGAGTTTTAAAAATAATGCACTAGTATTACATCATATACTCTGGTTTTAAATATAAGAATGTTTTATTTCAAAGGTATTAACTTCTGGAGTATTCAGTAACAAGAATAAATTCTTAAATGACCAGTAATGTGGTGATATTAAGTGATCAAGACACATTTCATCATTTATTCCTCCACAGCAGTTACCAGCATATCAGTAAAAAAGCCATTGGAAGAAACACCAATCCTTAAATGCATTTAAAGAGTTTTCTCTCAGTCTGACTAAACTCTGCTTATCCAATCTAAACTCTGCCAGCTGCTTGCAGACCTGGCACGAGGTGTCCCAAACATCCATGCAGGCACCACCTGGTCCACACTGAGTCCCCATCCCCTTGGATGTCCCCTTTATATCAGGACTTGAGGTCAAAGCAAGAGAAAGTTAAAATCTGTGCAGGAAAGAAAGTGCAACAGAAACTCACATATAAAAAGCATTGCATATTACCACTCTTCTCTTGAAATTTCACTTTCTAGTCTTCTGGTTGTGTTTACTGTTGTGGAAGATGATGTTTGTTTCTTTCAGGGCATCCATACAGTAAGAATTAACAAAACAGAATCAGTTTATATGAATTCTGATTGTACAGTTTCTCTTGCTATGCTAAGCACCCTAGAAAAGTCTGCATCTTTGCTTTACCCCACAAAGAACAGATTGTTTTATCCAGATAAAAACCTGTTTTCTACACAATTGTGCAATTTAAAGAAAGGTTATGAAATTTTTTGCTCATCTTAGCTGGGCTTCTCCAAAGATTTTCTATTATTCATGTATTATACCACTGCTACTCCTCGCTTCAGCAAAGCACTTAGCACATCCTTAATCTAAGCTGTTTTATACAATTACATGTTAAGACTCAGATTCAGCAGAACACTTAAACATGTGTCTTAAGTTTTGCATTTTGCTGAATCTGGCTGTTAATATATCAAAATAAAATGTAAAGAGGATGACTTGGATTTTAGCTTACAAGTATGGAAACATACTTATGTTACCTAATAAAATAAATCATGTTATTTATTATTCTATTTTCCATCCTGTTTCACAGTGAGCTAAAAACCTGTGACACTAGAGCAAAGGCATAATTACAGACTCACAAAGATAAATTATTATTAAAAACTTGGAAGAGTGCTAGGGGGGCTTCTGAAGATAAAATTATGCATCTGCAGATGACTTTAAATTCTAATTGGAATTACTGCCACACAGAACCCTCGTGACTGTCTGGGCAAGCAAGAGGAGACTGTGGAGTCCTTGTAGATTGCTTTCCATCAAGTTCAAAACCAATATGACAATAAGATAATGCTTATAAATAGGAATGTGAACAAAAAAAAAACCCAAAACACCACAAATGTTGAATCCAGGTGAATAAAATGCAAAATAAAAAAGGGGAGGAGTTCAGACATGATGGGAAAAATGCCCTGGGGTGAGTCTCACCCCTTTGAACTAATTGATATATCCAAGAATTCCAGCAGTACAGAAAGGAATCAGTTGGGCTGCTGAGAGCAAATTTCAGAGAGAAAATTTAGAACCAGAATCTCTGGTGCCCTTCACTGTGTGTTGCCACCTACACCCACATTGAGGGGATGTGAAACACGAGGCAGGAAAGTGCTGCACTTGGAGGAACCCACTCGTTACTCACAGCCCAAATAGAACCAGAAAAAGGACAACTGAGTGAATCTTTATCATTTAAATAGGATTTAAGTAACACATATTTATGGAGGAACCTTGTCTGGATCTGAATTTTACCTTAGTATCATGCTGACCGCTGGAAACGGATTTAATTTAAATTCTAATTGACTTAATTCTTATGTATACCATAACTGTGTCTGACACTAACTTCACTGCATGCACGGTGAGGAAAAAATCCACCTGGTAGAAAGGCAGAAGGAGAAGGAGGATCCAGCCCACGAGGGACACACCAGGGCCCTTCTGTGACTGTGAACTCACTGAGAGCATCCAGCCCACACCCTGACCAGAACCACGGGCAAAGGGCAATCCTTGTGCTACAGGGCAGAAATCAGAGTGGAAATGCACTGCAACCACTCAAAGTCCTGCTGACTGACTGCCCACGTGACACTTTACCTGAGCTTCTCCATCTGTGAAAGTGTGGCCAACACTGTATTCCCTGCTAACTGCTCCAAGTTCTGACACCAAAGTTCTTTTTTTAAAACTGAAATATAATGCGAAGCTCTTTCATTCATACCTTTCATTCTTAGAAAAACCAAGACAAGCAGTCCCATTCAGAGAACTGTCCTGTCAGTAAGTTTACACACTCCCCAGCAGCAGGATTAGGACCAGTGTAGGGTCACTCAAACACCTTTCCCTTCCAGCAGTGGCATTAGGACCAGCACAAGGTCAAACCTTTCCCTTCCAGCAGTGGGATTAGGACCAGCACAAGGTCAAACCTTTCCCTGCCAGCAGTGGGATTAGGACCAGCACAAGGTCAAACCTTTCCCTGCCAGCAGTGGGATTAGGACCAGCACAAGGTCAAACCTTTCCCTTCCAGCAGTGGCATTAGGACCAGCAGAGGGTCAAACACCTCTCCCTGCCAGCAGCAGCCCTTCCCTTCCCTTCCCTTCCCTTCCCTTCCCTTCCCTTACTGCAGCTTCCCAGGTGGAAAATATTCAGGTCTCAACCCCAAGTCGTGTGGCATTCCACTGATGGAGAAATTAATAGCTCATTCTGCAGAAAACTTCACTCCCAGGAAGGTTACTGAAGTATTGTGATCCCTTTTTTACCAACAGGTATAAATTTTTTTAGCACTGCATTTCTCCTGAAGCTTCTTTTCTTTGCCATGATGGCAAAAGCAAGTTAATGCTCTTTCTATCAGCCCAAGAATGTCCCATTGCCAAACAAACTTCAGCTGTGGCAGCAGGAACCCCTCCTGACCTGCTCCCTTTGGTACCCAAACACCATCCTACAGGGAGCCACCTCAGCATCACCTCAAACTCTGGTTTTCCATGGTCACACATACAAAAGACCCTTCACTAGCACTCATTACCTTTTTCTTTTAGCATTAATAATCCATAGGACTCCTGCTGGCAAAGCAAAAAAATCCTTTTAGGATTATTCCTGAAGCAGAGCAGGGCTCTATAGTAGTTAACAGCAGGAAGGAACTCAAATTGGAAACAACCCACAAAAATGACAAGAAGATGATTTTTCAGAAACCACGTTTCCCTCTAAATTCATCTACTCAAATGCTATTTCCAAAACATAGAGATGTCAACACATTTAGAGGGGAAAAAAAGGATAATGTTGCTTAGCTGCCTCCTCCATGCATGTGCTCAGAAGCCACTTTGGTCGAGTCACTGCACGGTTCTTTCCATTCCATACTTAAGGCTTGACCAAGTTAAGGACTAATGATAAAGGGAGGAAAACACTGTATACTTATTTTAGTATTTTGCTAAAAAGTATATCCTAATTAGTTATTTGTGGCTTACTGCTGCTGTGGTATTTTTCTCTATATTCTTAACAATATCACAAAAGTTAAAACTGTGGGGCATTTAAGTTTAATGCTATTTTTACTACAGAAATACAAATGTTACAGATTCATGAATTCAAAACAGAAATGTTTTCATGTGGAAACATACATCTGACAATGAAAGTACTTCTTTTCTTTAGTTCTGACTGCTGATTTCAGAATGCAATGCATGTGGAAACTGATCACCTTCCATTTTCCAAGATGAGTAAAAGTAAATTAAACGTTTTAGGGCTGTGATCCTGAAGGGCTTTACCTGGCAGTCTACAGGAGCACAGACATCTGCCATCTAAAGCTTTTCTCACTGTTGACAGTTCAATTTTTGCAATTTTTAAGGCCCAAGTCTCAGTAACACCAAAGCCCTTTATAACATTTTTTGGGAGCTGCAATGACTTTTAGGGTGGATATCAATTGTCACCTGCTAAGCACTACATGACAAATTTTGCAGTATTGGCAAATTGGAAGTTTGCACCTATGAACACCCATGTGCATGAATGAGGCAGGACATCAGCTGAAAGGTGCTGCACAGGTATAGATCTACAATGTTCCAGCCCTGCATTTTTCATGACACTAATAACTTGCTATTTTATCTCCAAGAAATTCCATTAAAAGACCCTTGGCAGCTTTTTAACTATCAGTGTTAAACCAGCAATAAAACAGTCTACCACTTTGAATTCAACTGTAAATAGCTTTGTCTGTAAAGCCTCCCCTCTCTCAAATGGCAGATTATTATCCTTTAAAAAAATTATTTCCCATTTACCAATAATGTTTCAATTCATTTACCACATTTTTTTTTTGCTAACTGATATTGTCCTCTGTATGAGCAGGCACTTTTGTGCTTTCTGATGGCATTACAATGGAAATGCAGTCCCATTGTACACTGCTGCCTCTAAACAAGTCAATTACAATTTGATCACTATTTCCTATTCCTCCCAACATGGTGTGCAATGAAGATAAAAACAAGACAGGAGCAAAATAACACTTATCACAGTATTTCAGTATTGTCCATAACTTACTGTCATCTAGTTTTGTCTGCTGCTTGAGCTGGTAATGAGATAATGATGGACCAGTTTTATATAGTTCTCTATTAACAGCCCAGATGGGCCAATCATCCCCTTCACAGGCTTTGCCATGTTAAGTTTAGCCATAAACAAACAGCAACGATGAAAACAGCAACTTCCTGCTCAGCTAAATTACCACCTTTCAACCACCAAAGAAAGTGATACTTTGACCAACAGCAACAGAGAAAAAACCAGCCTTTTAGAGAAAGCAGGAATTCCTTGTTCATTCATATGCAAGGAATATTCAAAATGCAAATGGAAAGCCATTTCAATCCCTGCTATATTTAAAATCTAGCTGTTGTAGAATTAAAAACTGAGAACTTTCCAAAAATGTCAAGGGCAAAACTTCCCTATAGTCTCAGTTGCATTTTAAGGAGCACCTTTAAATTGAGAGTGCTTAATTTGACTTGGGTTTGATTCCTGATTTTAATGATTTTATCTTGGAGGTTGGTATCTAGTTCAGTTGGATTACAATGAGGCAACACAACAAGGTGAAGAGGTTTGAAAACTGGGTATTTACATCACAGAGATTTGGAAAAGAATAGCAGCAATAAGCAGTTTCTTTCCACCAGTTTATTGGATGGAAAATAGCATATGTGCAAAAACTATTCATAAACATTCCCTTCTACTACCTTAACATAAGCTAAAAATATGTGTGTTGTTCCAGCACTTAGCACCTATCTGGTCACGCTCTAGCTGTGAAACTAACAATAAAAATAAATAAAATGAAAAATACAAGACATGCACAAAAAAAGTAAAAGCAGACATCTACAGGAGACTACAAAGGCTATTTCCACAGAATTTTCAAGCAGAAACATCTTCACACCTTTTGAGAAGGTGGAAAAAATCTCTAAAGTGAGAAAGCATTCCAGAGCTGAGGAACTGAGAGTCTCTGGATCCAGCCTATGGCCCCTCCTTTCTGTGAATGTGAGCAGACAGATTGAATCCATGTGGATTTTCAGCCACATCAACAAACTCCATGCAGGCATGAAGGTTTGCCCACAGACATGAGGCTCTGGAGACAGTATTAAAGCAGGAAAAATACTGTAATGGGTAAAGTTCTTAGTTACCAGAAATCTCTACATGTTACACCTTCCTGGATTCCTAGTGTTCACTTTCATATATATACATCTATGTATATGTATATGTATATGTATATGTATATGTATATGTATATGTATATGTATATGTATATATCTGTGCTATGAATAATTCCTTCCCCTAGAATATTACATATCTTATTTAAAAGTGACAGGAAAAGCTATTCCTGTGACACCATTTGAGGATAATTAACATGGTTTCAGTATTTTTGTCCTGACATAATGAACCATTCACTGTTCTAATGTTGGACATTAGAGCTCTGATATTCTTCTTGTCTCCAAGAGTACTTCTGCTTGAATTATCCCAGGTTGTGTGATGCAATGAGAAGAAGAGTTATCAGACCCTACAGACCATGATTCAGCAGGTAATTCCAGCCCTGGCATAATTTAGAGTTCCTATAGGGCATCTTTGTGTTATGCCAGGCAGTAAGAGCTCAGAGACTGCAGAAGCAGCAAGACAGAAAATAATGAAGTGCAAATGTGCTTCAAATCCAGCTCTAGTCCTCCCTGCCAGGAGATGCCACATCAGATGCACAATGCACAGTGGAATTCCTGGATAGATGAGGGGTTTTTCACCATCTCAGTTGCTCATCATACATGATTTATGGCACTTGTGTGCTGCCAAATAGGGCACGGAAGTTGCATCATAAAAGGGATTTGGCCCCGTGTGCCTTGACAACATGGCAAAGGATGAAAACACTTCCAAATAACAAGAGAGCTCTCATCCAGATTACTTCCCAGACGCCAAACCAGTAAGAGGTAGTAGATCAATTCATAGGAAGGCACAAATATGTTGACCATGCAGGTTTTATAAATAATTTCAGTGATGTATTAAGAGAAAATGCACGTGGAAACCTTCTTAATCAATACCCATGACAGCTTCACTATCTTGTTTATCCAAGAAACTTGCAAAGTTTTGACAACAACTTCCTAGCTTGTTTTCTTGAAATTAATTGTTAAAATCTAAATTCACAAAAAAACCCTTCCTCATGGTTCATACAAATGACTGTAAGCAAAGGTGACAGCCACCTGCGAACACTGATGCTAATTCATCTTTGGTGGTATTATTGCTCAGGAAGGAAATCCTGGACATCATACAAGAACTATTATCTTCTCTGTATATAAATAGTATAATCTCTGTGCCAGGAGTATCTGCATCCCCAAAGGAACAACATCTAGTGAGGGCTTATTCCAACATGTCTACAGGACATCTTCACTTCCTCTGTTCTGTGCTCCTTCTATGGTGAACAGTATCATTAAAAGGACAAAATCATAATACAGATCACAACTATTTTTCTCAGAGACTACAACTCAAAGGAATTAATACGACTGAAGGAAAGCAAGGGGTTTCATTTCTGTCTAAAGCACAGGAATGGTTTTTGTGGTCCTTCAGCCTGTTTGTATTGCTCATTTGCATCTGCACAAGGAAACTAGATTTTCTTTTCAAACAAAAGAGAATCTGTATTTCAAGTAGCAAAAGCCTTAATTCAGTATGCCAAGAAAACAAAAAAAAATTCAGCTCATTAAGTTCACAGATAAATTATTTTCCAAACACACAGAAGAGCCAGTAATTAAAAAAAAAATCAATTTCTAAATCTCAGTATAATTTCTTCCAAATCATTCTCTTATACACACAAGTAACTGACTGATCAAAAATGTTAAGTACAAAATATTTTGAAAATATATACACACCTCTTTTTAATAGATTAAACTACTTTACATTACTAAGTCTCCAAGAAATTCATTAATGTGACAGACACCAAAAAGTCAATTGCATAACTTCATCATTACTTATTTTAAATAAGAAACACAGCACAAGTGCTACATTCAGCACGATTTATACATAAATATTATGTAAATATGCAGTAAAAGACATAACACTGAACCTGTTTTTAATAAGTTTATTAATAATGATTAAAGAACTTAACAGTCTGTTCAATTCAGTGAATGACATTATCCCTTTGAAGAGCAGCCCCTAATAGGCCCTAACCCAAATAACCTCTGGAATTAGCAGGAGGAAGATCACAGGTTTAAACACACTGAATCAAGCACTTGCTAATGTTCAGGAAAGATCCACGTACAGCAGACCTGTCTTGAGTCTTCACTGCTGAAACAACTGAATGAATAAGAAAGAAAAAAAAAGAAAATAAATACTGCCACACTCCTTAATTCACATTCCCATCATTTCAGCACTAGTGCTCAACTAGTGGGTTTTTAAAATAACATGCTGAATGAATGACCAGTGTTGAAGTGGTAAAATACAGAGTGCCTGCAGTCCTGTGCTAAAGCAATCCCTTAACAGGCTTCATGACATCTCCTATTTGCACTGTTATCCAGACATCCCACACAGATAATGTGCTACAAAATCCAGTGTAAAAAGGATGGCAGAGGCAACACACAGTCTTAGTGCCTAGTCAGGTATCAACAGATCTTAATCCTTTTTACTAAGATAACAGATAGTGAGGATCCCTGGAAAAAAATAAAAATCCCTGGGAAGAAGAAAAATTGAAAACAAGGCTGAGGCATGTATACATCCTCTGTGTGGTCAAAATTATCTGAAACCACAGCTTTAACCATGCAGCAGATGCATCCCACCATACACTTATGCCCTTTATTCACTCCAAAAAAAAAGAAGAAAGAAGAGAAAAGGCAAGCAGAGACCGAGTGAGTGTGTACAGTATCAGGTATTAGTGCTAGAGGGAGATGGAGAGCGCTGGGAGCCCCTGCAGGACTGATCCCACTGGCTCAGAAGGCTGGGCTCCCCTGGCTGCAGAGCAGGAAAGGAGGGCAGGAGCCCAGGGAGCACTGACAGCTAAATGCACGGCATGAGCAGCTGCACAGAATGGGACAGCTTCTTTCTGTCTCAGGACATCACTGTCACAATGGCCAAGAGAGCCGTGAGCTGCACTCTGCCATTCTCACCGTGGTACTTCAAAAAGTACCTGATTTGAGGAGCACTGGACAGGTGGCACATCACGCTGAGCTAAATAGATAAGTGTGAGATTTCGGTGACAAGAAGCAGCAGGTTTTGCCGTTGTAAAAGGCGAGAGAGCGATTTTTTCTGATGCACCAATGGGCAGGAGTGGCAGGCCAGCCCGGGGCGCTGGCAGTGTCACCCGCGTGCCTGGTGGCAGATGGTGCCAGTCTGTGGGGATAAGAGGAAGGCTGACGCACTCCGTGGGCTGACAGCAATGCTATCTGCTCAGGAATAAAGGAGCTTTGGGGCAGGTGCAGGCAGGACAAATTAACGGGGATGCTGAGCCCCCGCGTGTGTGCGCGCCCAGCCCGGGGGATGGAGGGCGGATAAACCGGGAGGTGCTGCAGTGGGGCTCACACCTGCCAGGAGACGCTGCAGGTGCTGCTGCGGCCGGGACACGGCCCACAGCCTCCGCAGGGCCCCAGCAGAGCTCTGGAGCTGCCTGTCCCTAGGGACACCCGAGCACGGAGGCGCCCACAGCAGCCCGATGTGCCCCGCAGCCCGAGGTGCCCCGCAGCCCGATGTGCCCCGCAGCCCGAGGTGCCCCCTGCCCGTGCCGGCGCTGCCCGTGCTCCATCGGGCCTGCCGCAATGGCCGGAGGGCGGCGGGCAGCGGGAGGGACGGGACACGGAGCAGCCTGCACCCCGCGGGGATGTGTCCCCAGCCACCACCGGGCCGCTCACTGCTCCCGCCTCCCACTACAGACTCATTCCAGCACCACCAACACGACAAATTAACCAGGGAGCCAGAGCCTTTGCAGGCAAAGCGAGTGCTTTCCCCAGTAATAAATTGTTCAAATCCTTTACGCTAGACACCTAGCCGTGCCTATTCGTTAATTGGACAAGCTCTGGTGACAATTGAAATGACCTGACTTTCTACATATTGAAGGGAGAGAGATCTTTGCAAGCTTAAAATAAAGCTGGAAATCCCAGCCACCACAGAGCTCTCTAAATGGAGCTTTTTTTTTAAAGAAAAAAACCATTTTCACAGCACAGACACAGTAAAGCTCATTTTAAAAGCAGAGGCACATTCTTTACCATTATCCTTCCCTTTGCAGACCCTGAACCGCGACACCAGAACATGACAACTCCATCAACAAACCACAAACCCTTCAGGATCTGCACATCAGCCAAGTTTAAGAACTTCAGGAGACATGAAATTCTGGGATCACAGCAACGTTGCAAATAATTATCACAATCAGGTACACTGGTAATTAAAAGCATCTCCTTTATCAGTACACTGGGTTGTCTATTGCGACCAACGAACGATAATTAAGACACACGTATTGGAATTAAGGGGGAGAGGGAAGCGATGAGAGTCGATTTTTGTCACAACCCACTCACAGTACACCATTCATGGATTTTTCAGCTACAGTTTTGATCTGGGTTTAACTGTTCCTCTTGTCCCTTAATAAGGGGATGTCTGGGAACCCTGCACGGCATCTCCCCCGCTCCCTCGCCCTTTCTGTGCTTGCTGCATACCTGAAATGCAGACGATGAAATTCGCTTGCAGAAGAAAAAGCACCTCCCAAACAATTTCCATCCTCCGATTCTCATGCCAAGTGCATCCCTCGGCGAAAAAAAATAACAAAGATCAATATCGCAGTTTGAACGATCCCAGCAAATTTCCTTTCGGACTTGCAGACTGTATTCCCCAGATGTGCTGACAACACATGTCCGAGCTGTCTCTGCGAGCGGCTCAAGCGAGATCCCTTCCCTTCCTTCGCCCTCCAAAAAAGACCACGAAGCCAACTGCCAGCACCGGGCTCTTCCTCCTCGAGCGACAAAAAATTCCACCAGGTTTCCCAACACGACATAGACAACAAACCCCAACCGATGCGATATCCGGAGAGTCGCTATTCCAAGGGCGGCCAGGCGCGAGTTAACCCCAAAACTCTTGGCACGTCTCACCGAGGCAGCGCCGGCATGCCGGGCAAGGAGGCGGCGGAGGGCAGCGGGGGGATTCCCCTCCTGCTGCAGCTGCTGCGGAATGAGCGGAAAGGAGATTAATGCCCGCTGCAAGCGCCGGCAGCCCCGCGGCGCCCGGAGCAGCCCCGGCGCCCGGCCCCGCCGCAGTCCCGGCGCGGCTCCCACACGCGACTGCAGGGGTCGGGCTCGGCCCGCGCACCGCGGCCTGCCCGGGATCCGCCGGGCCCGGCACAGCGGGGCTGTGCGGAGCGAGAGGGTGCGGGGGTGTGTGTGTGTGTGTGTATGTGTGTGTGTCTGTGTGTGTGTGTGTATGCGTGTATGTATCTGTGTGTGTGTGTGTATCTGTGTGTGTGTATCTGTGTGTGGGTGTGCGCGTCCCTCAACGCGAGCGGCAAAAGCGCGGAGCCTGCAGCAAGCGCGGCTTGTGCGCATCGCCGGGCGGGCGGCTTGGCTGAGGATGCTGCTATATTAAAACTTATTTAAACAAGAAGGAGAAGAGATTCAGACCTAAACTTCTGCCGGGTTGCTGGCGGAGGCTCCAGCCGGGAGTTAGCCAAGTGCCCGCGCTGCAGTGCGCGTCTGATGGCATTTCCCGGGCATCGCTTCCCCTCCCTCCCCCGGCCAAAAAAAAAAAGAAATAAAAAAAGTAGGGCCAGTTTTGGGGTAATCCCTCACTTACCCCCAAATCCTCCTGGCTTTTATGTGTCCCAGCTCACCGCACGTGCCGCACCAGCCCGCAGTCCCAAAAACAAATCGAGGTCAAGCCGCGAGCCGCCGGCTGCCAGCGCCTGCCTCCAGCTCCGCTGCCGGGAGGTGCCAGAGCGGCTCGGAGCCGGCCCCGCTCCCCGCCCCGCGCTACTCCGCCATGGCCGCGGGCTCAGCCGGCGCTGCGGGGCTGGGCCGGGCTGGGCCGGGCTGAGCCGGGCACGGC